>LR750453.1:482346-493183 GCA_902729485.2 Mus minutoides | reverse complement strand
ATTTTCCCTGCATTGGTACTACAAGCAGTGCCTCATTAGCATATTTTCCCTTCGGGAGGGGCTACTGCCTCAGGAGGCCTGAGGAGAGAGCTGCGCATGCGCACTAGGCTCTCCTCCCTGGCAGCCTGCCGGCCCCGTGCCATCTTGTAATGGGGCGGAGCCGCAGGCTCCCGGAGCCGCAGGCCTTCCCGGAGCCGCACGGCCTTCCCGGAGCTCGGGCGGCCTTCCCAGAGCTCGGGCGGCCTTCCCTGGAGCCGCCGGGCGGCCGCTTTCCCGGGAGCCGGTGGCGGGCGGCCGCTCTTCCCGAGGCGCCGGGGGCCCGGCGGCCGCTCTGCCCGAGGCCGCCGGGGGCCCGGCGGCCGCTCTGCCCGAGGCGGCCGGGGGCCCGGCGGCCGCTCTGCCCGAGGCCGCCGGGGGCCGGCTTCCTACATCATGGAGCTGGGGGGTGATGGAGATATAATACGTTAAAACTTAATTAATACTCTTAAATATTTAAACACCATAAATTGGTCATAAACACGGAAAAATAAAAGACCCAGAGTTACATACTGTAAGAAGGGGATGGTGAGTAGAAATTATTGAGACTTTTGAGGGATGGATTGAATATAATCCAAATGTGTTAGAAACTCACAAAGAATTAGTAAAAAGTATATACTTACATATCTTTATATATGATATATGTGGGCATACAGAAATAAAGCAGATAAACTGCTTTATCTTCTCATTCCTGTTTTTTACATAAAGGAATGGAATCCCCACTGTTCTAGTTACCAGCATGAGGAAAGCTTTCCTGACAAAAAGATTATTGGTAATGCTCAATACTAATGTAGGTAAAGTTGTAGAGTATGTCAAGGAAAATTTCCTATAAATACCAAGACATTTTTGTTGTATGTTTTCACATTGCATATCAAATCAAGATGAAGCTATACTGAACTTGATTTATAGAACAATTGACTATGTCTGAAAAACATAATGTACACATTGTTTTAAATATCTTTTTTAGCATTTTTTTTGCTTGCATATTGGTGTTATCCTTGTTTAGGTACACATGTTGATGAAACTCCATTGGTGTAGCTTCTGACATTTCCAGGAGACATTATCTGGTCTTGAACTCACTGATCCTCAGACTCTTATAATCTTTCTGCCCCACTTCCATAATAACACCTAAGACTAAGTTCTGGCAATTGAGTTGTAGTTTTCATAGTTTCCAAGTCTCATTTTGGGACTTGGACCCACAGCTTTGGTTGGGTTTCCTGTGACGGTTTCCATCTCTTGCAGGTAAGATTCATTTAGGAGGAATGAGAACTACTTTCTCTGTGTCATAAAATTCATTGTATCATATAGAAAATATGTTTTGTTAAAAGTTGGTAAGGCATTTCTGAGCCTTGGGTGAGTCTTACGCTTTTACTGCGTAGAGAGAGTTAACCTTGGGGCCAGCAGTAGCTGATTGATTGAAGTGGTTATGGCTGTAAGTATAATATACTCACAAATCAATAATCCTAACCAATGTTTCTTATCTAAAGGGTTCTGTTCTAAGCATATTGTTCATTTCTATGTACACATTTCAGAAGTTTGGTTATAGTTACATACTCAAGCCTGTATAAAATGATTAAATAAACTGATAACACTCATTTACTAAAATCAATATAATATTTAAATCAATATAATATTTAACTACTAATAAATCAATGATCATATGATTACAAAATAATGTTTTATGAGTTTTGATAACAATCATACACAACCATTAAATATCTGTGTGTTGTTTTCTTGACTTATAAAATATGACATGCCTTGTAATTTAAATATAAATATTGAATTTCATTTTGAAACTACTTTTAAAATTACTGAAAACCACCAATAGCTTTTATTTTGGATCTCTCTCTCTCTCTCTCTCTCTCTCTCTCTCTCTCTCTCTCTCCTTATTTGTTTGCTTATTTATTTTGAACACCAGATTTTATTCCCCTCCCCATCCAACCTCTGACTGTTCCACATCCCATACCTCCTCCCCGGTCACTTTTCTCCACAAGGATGTCCCCATTTCTCATGCCTCACCCCACCAGTTCTCTAAACTCCCTGGGGCCTTCAGTCTCTTAAGGGTTAGGTACATCTTCTCTGACTAAACCCCGATCCAGCTGTCCTCTGCTGTATATGTGTTTGGGACCTCATATCAGTTGGGATATGCTGCCTGGTGGTCCAGTATCTGAGAGATCTCTGGGGTCGATGTTAATTGAGACTGCTGGTCCTCCTACAGGGTAGTCCTCCTCTTCCACTTCTTTCAGCATTCCCTAATTGAACTCAAGAAGGTCAACAAGCTGAAATTCCTAAGTGAGGATGTCTCAGTCTCACTTGGAAAGGAGAAGAAAGGAACCACAAAGGGGGGGGGTGCCTGGAAGGGAAAGGGGATAAGAAGAGGCAGAGAGGGGAACATAATCTGGTTGTGGGTGAAGAAAAAGGATTAAAATCCCCCAGGGCCAGCAGAAAGAATGGAAACATGCAACTTCAGGAGGTAGGAAAGTGGGGGGACCCTTCAGAATGTCCCAGAGACCTGGAAGGTGAGGGACTCTCAGGATTCAAAGAGAGGGACCTTAGATTAAATGCTCTACATTAAGGAGAAGGAACTTGCAGAGCCCACCTCCATCATAAATAAACCAGTATCTTTAAAAAGCAAAAGCATGGAAAAATATTTTCCATCTTTTGGTTTATCTGAGGAGGATCAGTAGAAGAAAAACTGCATTTTCAAGCAAAATTTGGCATTTTCAATGAAGTGGCTTAGGAAGAAAATCAGCAAACATGTTAAAACAGTGATGAGCTCACACGGCTTTTAAAAAATTAAATGTCTGATTTAGTAAAAACGTGGGCCTTCCAAACCTTTCTGGATCGATGGTTAGGGTAGGATATAAATTTTCATTTTAGTGCCACTGCTGCATTAACAGAACTGCCCCTTTGTTGCCTTTCAGTTGCTTAGGATAGAATTGTTGGCCGGGTGTCTGTGATCATCCAGGTGGCTGCACGCCAGATGAGCAATACTGTGAAGCTGAGTCTATCAGATCCAGGTAGTGTTTCTGGCAGCAGCCTCTATAGCACTTAATTTAATTAGATGAGACTTCCATTGTTGAAACTGCTGAACACAGAGTTTTTGACGGAGCTGAGGAAGAATCTAATTTATTAGACCTTTGAAAGTGAGCTGCAGAATTGTCATTGTGCTGTCTCCCAGCAGCTGCAGTGTTTTGAATATAAATCCTCCATCCCAAGGAAGGCAGAATTTCAGGGTCCTCTGTTCTGTTTACTGCTGATGCACTAGCATGTTCCTAGGGAGCTTTGCACCCTGTTATGATTTCAGTTATTGTTGGGTTGCAAGAGAGTATAGTTTTCATTATTATTCCAGGTGTTCTGATGGGAGTTGTGTGCCAGGATTAAGCAGAGTATGTTTTATTTCACCTTTGTTTTATTGTGTGATATTGAGCTTTCCATTTCATTTCAATAGGCTCATATACAAGAAAAAGGGCACACATATCTGTAGGAAAGCAGGACTTATAAACACTTATAAAATGAATCATAAAAGACAAATACGATTAATTTTTATTGGCCAACTCCTGAGAGTGGCACAAAACATCAAACTTACAAAGCAGACATTAAAATAAAACAAGTTATTGTTGCACAAATAATAACCTTGAGTAAAATAAAGCATGTATCTTAAGCAAAACATGACAAAAGCAAAATTGCAATTATGTAATTTTGAAAGAAGTATTTGCAGTTTTTTCTTCAAAAATATTAAAATCATTTAATCCTGATCATCAGGAATATTAATTACATGGGGCTTGGTAGATGTCTGAGTGACCCATGAAATCTCAGTTATGAATGTGTAAACCTGTTAGCACTGTTGGGGACAGAGACAGGAGAAAATCTGAAACCTGCTAGTAGGTTTATGTGCAGGAAGAGAGATTTTTCTCCAAAGAAAATGACACAGAATGATTGGGCAAGACACTCAACATTGTCTTCTATTTGTTTGTTATTATACAAATGTGTACTCACACAAACTTGCATGTACATGAACTTACAGAAATCATTTTAGGACACCCATAGATACAGAAGCAAGATACTTCTTATTTTAGCTGATTTTTGAGAACAGCGGCAAAAGTTTCTTCCAGTGGTGGAAGACGTGGTTATTTTTAGAGCTTTGAGCTTACTTTTTAGTAATTCTCCTCATGGTGAGTCTTAGGTCATTTAAAATTTATGCTACCCACTCAACAGCAAAGTTATCAGGATCACGGACTGTGTGAAAATTGATAACATTCATTGATCAATGATGTATGAACTGAATCTACAACTTGTTTATCTGGCTTCACTGCCCTTCCCTGACATTTTGATTCATAGGCTTGGGAATATATGTATGAAGGCACAAACCTACCGGAGAACAATCAAAATATTTTGGTACTCTAATGCTACATAATTTGTGCAGTGGCTGCTGACTCACTGTTATCAAGGAATCAAATGCTGAGTGGCTTTGCATAGAACATGTTTATTAAGATCTAGGGAGGATTTTCTAGAGATTTGTTCTTTTTTGTAATACAGCTGGCATAGCGTCAGTGCATATTTTAAATAGAGATACAGTTGGACATCTATTTCCTGGGTCAGAGAACTTTGCAATTCTTGTAAAATTGTAAGCTGCTCAGTTGAAATTTTTAAAGCTGATCAGAGTTGTAAGGTTCATAATAAAATGTTAAGACAAATATAATGCATGAGAGTTAAAATCTGTTGGGCTGGATTCTCTAGTTTGGGCTGGCTATCTGTTCATCAAGCTGTGTGGATGCTGTTCTTCTTAACACTAGTTGTCAAAGCCTTCTGAATAGATTTTCTGTCTGTCTGTCTGTCTGTCTGTCTGTCTGTCTGTCTTTTTTCTTCTTTTTTAAATCATCCCTTTGTCAGCAGAGTCATAGATGATCTCTGAATAAGTGTGACTATTTCATGAGTTCCATGCTGTTTTAATGTATACATTTTAATTTGGCTTATCAGAAGTTAAGATTTTGCTTTGTTACATAAGTAGATTCCACATACAAATATAATGACAGTGATTTTTAAAATTAGCTTTGTTTAAAACATTGTTTTTGAAAATCATTTCCCCTGCTTCCTCCATAATTCTGTTGCATGCAGCTGATCCCTCTTCAGTCCCATTATTGTGACTCCTTTTTCATATGACACACATTGATCAATCCCATTTCTTATCCTGTTCTAGTACCCATACCTCCCATAAGGGATCAACCTACCAGGCAACCCTGTATATTTCTTTCACATTAATTTAGATAGTCTATCTATTTTCTGATAATTCCTAATGAAACTAAAGTTAAATTTTATTGTCAATATCCTCATAGTTGGAATTTTGTAACCTTAGGAAAAAGTGATGTGATTTTAACTATTTGACTCCTATAGGATCTTTGAATATTTGTTGCTACTTATTGGATTTCTTTCCTGATATGAGAGGATAATAAAAAATATCCTCTTCCAGTTTGTCCTAAAGGAATGAATGAATGAATGAATGAATGAATGCAGTCACGCATAGCAATAGTGATGTGTCCTGTAGTAAACTGGAATATTCCTCCTTTTGAGAAATGCAACATAGTAGTATGTCATCATCATGTAGAGTCCACACAGTGTACTCCACATTACATACTAAAGGATAGTCATTCATTGTGACTTTTGTTATAGTAGAGAGACAGAGACCATGAGGCTATTGAAGCTGTTGGCATCACGGAATGAAACCTGCTTTGTCATAAGTGCTTAAGAGTATATTGTTGAGTAACAATAAACAGTATTCAGAATAAATATTTAAAGAAATTGCAAAGTTGCTTACCCAAAGTATAGTTTGTACATAATTACAGAGGATGCAAAATTCTTTATGTTTGCATTGGTATCCTAGCCTTTAATTGCTCACCTATCTGTCCATCCATGTATATTGCTTACTGTATACTGGTATGCACAGCAGATCCATACGTACCAGCACCCCTGCAAATCCCTGAATAACGTATATGTCCTATTCAACAGCTATCACTACTTAATCAGCATTTTTGGCAAAATTAGCCTTAGTGTGCCATTACTATGTGTGCAATCCCTTGTTTGTCTTAAATTCACATTATATCTTTTAAATTTTTCTTCAATAACTGGTCATTGTCATTTCTGACCCTGTTTCCAAACTGTTATTGGCTTGCATTAGTTACTTACTAAAGATTTCTCATGCATAAAATATCTCCCGCATGTAGTTGTTTCAAGGGCAAAATGGATAATATATGGTAAACACATGCCAGAGTGCTGAGCACTCAGTAACGCTCAATAATTCTTAGCTTGCCACTCCAGCTGCTGTGCCCATTTCGAATGATAAGTCCCAACTAGTCCTGCAGACAAAAGCTTGCTTGTGACATTCATATAATGATGATTTAAACTCAATAAACTTTTGGGCAGTGTATTGAAAACGTTCTCTGAGAGGTTAAAAACATTTTCAATATTAGGTTTTTGTCATTTTAAGAAGACATCTTTCAGTAAATATGACAATTACTCACATTAGTTATAAAAAATGTTTGAGCCTGGAAAGAACAGTGTATAAAAAAATACATAATTGAAAACATAATTAGGTCAAATGTAAAGTTATGTTTGGGAGCTAATTTTTATTCAACAATTACAAACAGAGTGCTGCTGAAATCCGAAAGGAAACAAAGAAGCAAATCTTTCTGTTTGCAGGAAACAGGATGCCTTGGGAAGAGGCAATATTGATTAGGAAGAAAACCCTAAGGACAGCACACTCAATATAATGCAGCCTTCAGCTCCCACTAAAAATGCCTTTTACTTTTTTAGACATCTTTAAATAGAAAAACAGATTTTTTATGATATCTATGTGAACTATGTGAATACCAAAAGTAGATTCACATAGTATGCTTGTTAAAACACAAGATATTTAAAGTTCTTATTAATGAAACACATCACTTATTACAAATTTGTATTAGGGAGTATGAGCAAATGCAATGATATTTAAGGAACCAAATTCCTCACCATCACATATTGTTTTCTACATAGGATAAAATATAGATCAATTGATATATTTATTTAGTTGTTATAAATAATAGATGTATAGTAATGATAACAGTGAACATCACAATATAATTTATAAAAGGAGACATGTAGCTCTATTCCAACAAAATTTGTTCCAGGTTGATAATTTGCCAGCATTGAAGAATAGAATTACCTTTATGAGAGCCAAGAAATAATGTACCCTAGGTTGTCTTCAAATGCATTATGCAGCTGAAGATACCTTGATCTATTAATATCCCCGTTTTCTCTCCCCCAAGTTGCGGATATGTGCTACCATGTTTGGCATGGCACAGAGTACTTTTAAAGAAAAATGTAGAAGTTACATGTTTGGTGTTTCCATACGGTATAATTACCTTATAATTCCATCTAATCCCAGTTTGGTTGACCATGATCAAGAAACACAAAGTACAACAAATGCTGGCATGTGTACAGGGAATTAGTAACCCATGTATATATTATTGGAGCGAGTGCAAACTAGAACAGCCAAAGTGGAAATCATTCAGGGAGTTTCTCAAAAATGAGTAGGACTAGAATCCAACCCAATTGTGAAGTATATTAAATAATTCACCAAATTCGAAATTCAAGTAGAATTTACACATTTTTTTAATTGAAAATGGTTTTAGTCTCTTAAGTTACCTATGCTTTATTATTATGAACTTGCAGTTGTGACAGAGTATTCTGTATTAATACCCATTCATTACCACCTTGCTTGCTATAGACAATCACATGTGCCTCATATGGTTCTGCAACAAAACAAACACACTATGATTGCTTCTGTAGCTCACCCACTTCAGGCTTTTCCTCAAAAAATGTCTTGGATGTCCGGGCACCTTCCCCATCAGAGGAGAGGTGGCTGCCAGGGAGGGCTCTGACCCCCAGAACAGGTGAGGGAGCCCTCTTGTCTCACAGGACCATCTGAGATGAGCTCACAGACTGCAGAGGGTGAGCAAGCAACTGCAGAAGCAACACAGCTTCTGGGACAGGCCCTGTTTTAGGCTGCAGACATCCAGGCACCTTCCCCGCCAAAGGAGAGGTGACTGCTCAGGAGAGCTCTGACCCCCCAGAGCAGGTGAGGGAGCCATCTTGTCTTATGGGACCCTCTGAGATCAGTCTGCGCAGATCAGCTCAAGGACTGCTGAGGGTGAGCAACCAGTCTGTATAGGTGAGCAAGCACACTGCAGAGGCAACCCATCTTCTGGGACAGGCCCTGTTTCAGGCATTCATCTTCAGCCCGGAGGCAGGTCCAAATGCCAGACCTCTGTGAACATTCCCTGCAAGAGGAGAGCATCCCTGAAGAGAGTACTCTGACCACTGAGACTCAGAAGAGAGCTGGACTCCCAGGACAGCTGACAGAGGCTAAGAGAATTGCAGGAGGAACAGAGACAATTATAACAATTAACAGCAGCTATTACCAGATGGCGAAAGGCAAACATAAGAGTATTACCAACAGAAACCAACACTCCTATCTAGGTCAGTCCTGGATACCCCAACACACGCAAAAAGCAAGATTTGGATTCAAAATCATAATTCATGATGCTGATAGAGGGCCTTAAGAAGGGCAATAATAACTCACTTAAAGAAATACAGGGAAACAATGCTAAACAGGTAGAAGTCCTTAAAGAACCACAAGAAAACAATGTTAAACAGGTTGAAGTCCTTAAAGAGGAAACACAAAAATCCTTTAAAACATTACAGGAATACACAACCAAAGAGGTGATGGAATTGAAAAAAAATCATTCAAGAACTAAAAAGGGAAGTAGAAACAATAAAGAAACCCCAAAGTGATCCAGCAATACCTCTCCTGGGCATATATCCAGAAAATGTTCCAACTGGTAATAAGGACACATGTTCCACTATGTTCATAGCAGCATTATTCATAATAGCCAGAAGCTGGAAAGACCCAGATGTCCCTCAACAGGGGAATGGATACAGAAAATGTAATACATTTACACAATGGAGAACTACTCAGCTATTAAAAACAATGAACTTATAAAATTCCTAGGCAAATGGATGTATCTGGAGGGTATCATCCTGAGTGAGGTAACCCAATCATAAAATAACTCACATAACATCTACTCACTGATAAGTGGATATTAGCCCAGAAATTCTGATTACCCAAGATACAATTTGCAAAACATATGAAACTCAAGAAGAATGAAGACCAAACTCTGAACACTTTGCCACTTCTTAGAATTAGGAACAAAGCACACATTGAAGGAGTTACGGAGATCAAATGTGGAGCTAAGACAAAAGGATGGACCAACTAGTGACTGCTGCAGCTGGGGATCCATCCCATAGTCAGCCACCAAATGCAGACACTATTGCATATGCCAGCAAGATATGGCTGACATGGACAGTATCTTAATTAACAAAATCATATATGAAAAAGGAGACCTAACAATGGAACCTGAGGAAATCCAAACATCATCCGATCCTACTACAAAAGGCTATACTCAACAAAACTGGAAAATCTGGATGAAATGGACAACTTCCTAGACAGATACCAGGTACCAAAGTTAAATCAGGATCAGATTAATGATCTAATCAGTCCCTTTTTCTCTAAAGAAATAGAAGCAATCATCAATAATCTCTGAAACAAACAAACAAACAAAAAGTCCAGGACCAGATGGCTTTAGTGCAGAATTCTGTCAGACCTTTAAGGAACACCTAATTCCAACTCTCCCCAAACTATTCCACAAAGTGTAAACGGAAGGTACTCTACCCATTTCATTCTATGAAGCCACAATTACTCTGATACCTAAACCACACAAAGATCCATCAAAGAAAGAGAAGTTTAGAGCAATTTCCCTTATGAATATCAATGCAAAAATACTCAATAAAATCCATTAACCGAATCCAAGAACACATCAAAACGATCATCCAACATGACCAAATAGGCTTCATCCCAGGGATGCAGGGATGGTTTAATATACAGAAATCCATCAACATAATCAACTGTATGAACAAACTCAAAGACAAAAATTACATGACCATTTCTTTAGATGCTGAGAAATCATTGACAAAATCCAACACCCATTCATGATTAAAGTCATGGAAAGATCAGGGATTCAAGGCCCATACCTAAACATAATAAAAGCAATATACAACAAATCAGTAGCCAACATCAAACTCAATGGAGTGAAGCTGGAAGCAATTCCACTAAAATCAGGGTCTAGACAAGGCTGCCAACTTTCTCCCTACCTATTCAATATAGTACCTGAAGTCCTAGCCAGAGCAATTTGACAACAGAAGGAGAACAAAGGGATACAAATTAGAAAGGAAGAAGTCAAAATATCACTGTTTGCAGATGATATGATAGTATATATAAGTGACCCTAAAAATTCCATGAAAGAACTCCTAAACCTGATAAACAGCTTCAGTGCAGTAGCTGGATATAAAATTAACTCAAACAAATCAATGGCCTTTCTCTACACAAAGCATAAATGGGCTGAGAAAAAATTAGGGAAACTGAAAGGACCCCCGTAGGGAGACCTCCACTCAAGTCACGGGATATTGGCGAATCCCCCAAGAACTCACAGAAGACCAGGCTTGCTGCAAATCACATGAGGCTTTATTTGGGGAAAGCCAGAGCTCTGGGGACGACTCATATCCCGGAAGTGGACAGAGGAGTCGATCCTGAGGGAAAAGAGGACCCGGTTTTTATGGTTCCTCAAGAGGGAGAGACGGAGGAGGAGGGAGTAGGGGATTTTTCTGATTTGACAATATCTGACAATATCCATTCTTTCTACAGAAGAAG
>LR750453.1:390026-482246 GCA_902729485.2 Mus minutoides | reverse complement strand
GAAATTCTTACCACAAACACTTGGCAGTGAGCTGCATCTCAATCCATCAACTAACTCACAAACTCTTGGCAGTGAGCTATAGCAGTTGGCAAATACATGCATTCAAAGAACAGTAGGGGCAAGCACACAGATTCAAGAAATGTTCAGGCTATTATGTTTAGCTATGTAAAGGCTATCTACTAATAATGAAATCTCTTTCCAGTTTTGGGGTCTTTGAGACCTGTTACATTTTCTCAGGATCTTTCAAAACAACACCCTTCACAATAGTCACAAATAATATTAAATACCTTGGTGTGACTCTAAGGAAGTGAAAGATCTGTATGATAAGAACATCAAGTCTCTGAAGAAAGAAATTGAAGATCTTAGAAGATGGAAAGATCTCCCATGCTCATGGATTGGCAGGATTAATATAGTCAAAATGTCTATCCTGCTGAAAGCAATCTATAGATTCAATCCCCATCAAAATTCCAACTCAGTTCTTCACTGAATTGGAAAGGGCAATTTGCAAATTCATCTGAAATAATAAAAAAAGCCTAGGATAGTGAAAACTCTTCTCAAAAAATAAAAGAACCTCTGGTGGAATCACCATCCCTGACCTCAAGCTGAACTAAGAGCAATTGTGATTAAAACAAACAAACAAGCAAGCAAGCAAGCAAAAAACAAAAAACAAACAAACAAAAAAACCCCAAAAAACAAAACTGCATGGTACTGGTACAGCAACAGACAGGTAGATCCGTGGAATCCTATTGAAGAAACAGGAATGAATCCACACACCTATGGTCACTTGATCTTTGACAAGGGAGCAAAAATCATCCAGTGGAAAAAAGACAGCATTTTCAACAAATGGTGCTGTAATAACTGACTGTTATATTGTAGAAGAATGCAAATTGATCCATTCTTATCTCCTTGTACAAAGCTCAAGTCTAAGTAGATCAAAGACCTCCAGATAAAACCAGAGACACTGAAATTTGTAGAGGAGAAATTGGAGAGAAGCCTTGAAGATATGGGAACTGAGGAAAAATTCCTAAACAAAACAACAATGGCTTCTGCTTTAAGATCAAGAATTGGCAAATAGGACCTCATGAAATTGCAAAGTTTCTGTAAGGCAAAAGAAACTAGCAATAAGACAAAAAGGCCACCAATAGATTGGGAAAGGATATTTACCAATCATAAATATGATAGGGGACTAATATCCAATATATACAAAAAGCTCAAGAAGCTGGACTCCAGAAATTCAAATAACCCCATTAAAATGGGGTACAGAGCTAAATAAAGAATTCTCAAGTGAGGAATACAGAAGGGCTGAGAAGCACCTGAAAAATTGTTCAACATCTTAATCATCAAGGAAATGCAAATTAAAACAACATTGAGATTCCACCTCACTCCAGTCAGAATGGCTAAGATCAAAAATTCTGGTGTTAGCAGATGCTGCCATGTATGTGGAGAAAGAGGAACACTCCTCCATTGCTGGTGGGATTGCAAGCTTATACAACCACTCTGGAAATCAGTCTGGTTGTTCCTCAGAAAATTGGACATAGTATGACTGGAAGATCCACAGAAGATGTTCCAACTGGTAATAAGGACACATGCTCCACTATGTTCATAGCAGCCTTATTTATAATAGCCAGAAGCTGGAAAGAACCCAGATGACCCTCAACAGAGGAATGGATATAGAAAATGTGGTACATTTACACAATGGAGCTATTAAAAACAATGAATTTATGAAATTCTTAGGCAATTGGATGTATATGGAGGTTATTATCCTTAGTGTAGTAACCCAATCACAAAATAAGTCACTTGAAATGCACTCACTGATAAGTTGATATTAGCCCAGAAACTTAGAATACCCAAGGTACAATTTTCAAAACACAGAAAAGAAGAACGAAGACCAGCGTGTGGATACTTCATTCCTCCTTAGAATAAGGGGAAAAAAAAAAACACACATGGAAGGAGTTACAGAGACAAAGTTTGGAGTTAAAATGAAAGGATAGACCATCCAGAGACTACCCCACCCAGGGATCCATCTCATAATCAGCCACCAAACCCAGACACTATTGCATATGCCAGCAAGATTTTGCTGAAGGGTCCCTGATATATCTGTCTTGTGAGGCTATCCTAGTGCCTGGCAAATATAGAAGGGAAAGCTCACAGTCATCTATAGGATGAAACACAGGGCCCCCAGTGGAGGAGCTAGACAATGTACCCAAGGAGTTGAAGGGGTCTGCAACCCTATAGATTGAACAACAATATGAACTAACAAGTACCCCCAGAGTTTGTGTCTCTAGCTGCATATGTAGCAGAAGATGGCCTAGTTGGCCATCATTGGGAAGAGAGGCCCCTTGGCCTTGCATACTTTATATGCTCCAGTACAAGGGAACACCAGGGCCAAGAAGTGGGAGTGGGTAGGTAGGAGAGCATTGCTGGGGGAGGGTATAGGGGAAATTCAGGATAGCATTTGAAATGTAAATAAAGAAATTATCTAATAAAAAATGTCTTGGATGAAGATTAATGAGGATGGGAAGGAAGCAATGTTTTCCACCAAATTCAGAGAGATATCAAATAATTTTGTTTGTTCCTTGGGACAAAGTGTCCTTCCACATCTCTTGCTGACCTGGAATTTTGTGACTTACATTGAAATGGTTATTCTCCTCCACTAGGCTCCCAAGCACTATGTTCATAGCATGGTGCTACATCACTTAGTTTAAAGTATTATTTTTTAACATTCCAAATTGTGTTACCTCTTAAATCCAGCATCCAATGTTTACTACTTCGTTATAATTTTCTACAGTATGTTTTGATCATCCATTCATCCTCCAATTCTTCACAGACACCCCCACTCATCTCTTCCCACAAAATTTTGTTTGTTTATCTGTCCTATACTGACCATGTCTGGTTTGAACTGTCAATACTGACTTATACTATTGCATGTGTAGACTTCTACTGGAGAATGCTATACTAACCAGGCTCTATGCTCTTAAAGTTACCTAGTCTCCTTCTCCCAGAAGTTATCAGCTGTGAATTGTTCTTCAAGGAAGAGTGTAATTCATACTCATCTCTTCTCTCCATGCAGGATGGTACCTGGCTTGCATGTACACAGTTCTCATTCATGCAAAGGATATTGTTTCTTTGTGACCAGCTATAACCTCTTCCACTTTTACTTTTTTTTATCACCCCTTCTACAGTAATCACTGAGGATCAGAATTAGGGTTCAAAATATGTGTCCTTTTTAGAGATTAATATTCCACGGTATCTTAATATCTGTGTCTTGACCGGTTGAGTCTTTCTGTTTAACCCTGTGCTCTGTAAATAGAAGATTCTCTCACTAAGGTTGAGATATATGATATTATACATACATATATATATATATATATATATATATATATATATATATATATATATGATATTGTTATATAGTTTTATTATATAGATAGAGACAGAGACAGACAGACAGACAAAGAGAGGGAGGGAGAGAGAACAATAAGTTGGGAGGAGTTAGCTTACTGCTGTATCCATTTGTCAGTGTAATAGGTTCTCCAGAAGAGTTTACAATGCTTTTACTCCCTGGTTTTTGCCCCAGGATTATGCCACTTTAATTTTTGTCTTCGCATAGCAAATTTAAGCTCAATTGGAAAGCATTTGGTTACTTGCATTATGTTCAGGGCACTACAGTACCAGTGGTCATGCTAATATATTTTCTTATATATTATTTCTTATCTGAGAAAAAGGCACACTTAATTTTCTCCTCTAGTAGTATACATAACAGCTTCCAGCACTCTGACTGCTATCTCGTGAGCATGAAGCTTCCAGATCAATACTTGCTCCAATTTTCTGTATTCTACTCCTCAAGTATATTGTTTCTTCACTAAAAGGATGTTACATTCACACTCAAGATTGTAAATAGCAGTAATAATCATCATCTGTGATATTTGAGAGTCTGTATGACACCATTGGTCAACAATTCCAAAAGGTTTAAGCTACTGATGACACTGTGGTTTTATTGGTTAGCCTTTGTTATGCAGTAGATCAATTTTTGCTACATTATAGGATATCTCTCCTATAAGTGTGTGTGTGTGTGTGTGTGTGTGTGTGTGTGTGTGTGTGTACATAGCTTTTATGATAGTAGACTTGAATTTGACATTTTTCTAAAGATCTTTGGGATCCTTTACCTCCCAACATTCCCTTTATACCCTGCCCTACTATCTCCCCCTTTTGTTCCCCGTTATCTCCCTTCAGCTTTTATACCATTGAGTTCTAGTTCCTTTCCTGTAAGAATCCATGTGTTCTCACAACCTCTCACTCATTTCCCAGGCTTTATGGGAATTTAACGCAAAACAAACATATTTGAAGATTCAAAAATAACCATAAGTGAGACAAAATATATTGTTTGTCATTCTTGGTCTGGGATGCCTCACTCTGAGTTTTTCCAGTTCCATTTTGTTCCATAATTTCATAATTTATTATCATAGGAATAGCACTTCATTGTGTAAATGTACATGAGCAGTGTAAATTCTTCAGTTGATGATCATATGGGCTGTTTCAAGATCGTGGCTATCATGAGTAGAACAGCAATGAAGATTGATGGTAAAGTGTCTCTATTGTAGAAGTATAACTTTATTGTAGAAGTATAACTTTATACTTAATATTTATCTATAGTTTCAGAATTTTCACAAGATGAATATATGAGTTAAATATGAGTTTTTTTTTCTTTCTCTTATGAAGATTAATGGTATCACATCTTCAGAAAGAGGAATTGAAGTTAAAGGTATTTGTGTGAGTGAGGTAGTTAATATGAACTTGGCAGGATCTATGTCCCACAGGAGGGTAAGCCTCCTTAAGGCAGGCTTATGAATGATTATGTACATTAGGTTAATGATGTATGAGGGGATGCATATCAACTCTGGGTTGGCATTAGGAGGACTAGGCACTTAGACTGTATAAAAAGTGATCTGAGACAAGTATTCACTGATTTTTTCTAGAATTCAGGATAGATTGAGACAAGCCACCAGAATCTCCTGCTGCTGCGCCTTCTCTGACAAGATGGGGTGTTCTTTCAAAATATGGGGTAAAATAAATAGATAGATGTTTCCAATAGATATTGAGGAATGAATGAAGTTTTTTTTTATTCTCTTTATTAGATATTTTCTTCATTTACATTTCAAATGTTATCCAGAAATTTCCCCTTACCCACCCGCATCCCCGCCCTGCTCCCCTACCCACCCCCTCCCACGTAATGGCTCTGGCGTTCCCCTGTACTGGGGCATATAGAGTCTGTATGACCAAGGGGCCTCTCCTCCCAGTGATGGCCAACTAGGCCATTTTCTTCCATATATGCAGCTAGAGACATGAGCGCAGGGGGAACTAGTTAGTTCATGTTATTCTTCCACCTATAGGGTTGAAGACCCCTTCAGCTCCTTGGGAACTTTCTCTAGCTCCTTCCTTGGGAGTCCTGTGTTCCAACTAATAGCTGACTGTGAGCAACCACTTTCATGTTTGCCAGGCACTGGTATAGCCTCCCACGAGACAGCTATATCAGGTCCCTTTCAGCATTATCTTGCTGGCATATGCTATAGTGTTTATTTTGGTGGCTGATTATGGGAAGGATCCCTGGCAGCCGCCGTCACTGGTTGGTCCATCCTTTTGATTNATATGCCAAGTAGAGGTATTGCTGGATCTTCCGGTAGTACTATGTCCAATTTTCTGAGGAACCGCCAGACTGATTTCCAGAGTTTTTGAACAAGCTTGCAGTCCCACCAACAGTGGAGGAGTGTTCCCCTTTCTCCACATCCACGCCAGCATCTGCTGTCACCTGATTTTTTGATCTTAGCCATTCTTACTGGTGTGAGGTGGAATCTCAGGGTTGTTTTGATTTGCATTTCCCTGATGATTAAGGATGTTGAACATTTTTTTAGGTGCATGAATGAAATTTTAATTTTTTCTTTTATACCTAATTATCACTTACCACAATTTGCTTATATTTTTATGAAATAAAAATGGCATTTAGTACTTGCTACTACTGTTTTGTAGATTTGTGAAAATACTGGCAGCAAAAATCTTCTTAAACCACATGGTACATTTAACCACTGAATATGTAATGATTCAATTTCTAATATCCAAATTAGTCTTCTTTGAATATAAGAAATTTACAGGGCCACTAGACACTTAAATGGAAAAAAATGTGAAAGAAAATTCTCTTTACACTAAAATTTTTTGACTGAAGTTTTAAACTGTCAGTTTTACACAACCTTGAAATACTGCAATGTCTAAACGTTGATTAATATGATAAACCAATTAATGTTAATATTAATGTCAAATATAACATATCTTTAACTTGGTCCAAAAAAACCACATTTTATTTCAACTCAGATCTTACTATAAATCCCTGCATATTATTAAGAAAATGGTTTGACAGATATGTAAAGAATTAGGTTGTTAGAATAATTTTTCAAATCTCTTAACACTCACTGCCTTTACTTCAGATAGAATTATGGTCAAATCCATGTTGATGACATCACCCTATAATAGAAATTTAAACTAATTTCTGCACCTATAAAAGCATTAGATAATTTTAGCATCAGTATAAAACTATATATAACTATATATGTTAATATATAAAAAACTATATATATATATATATATGTATGTATATATATGTATATATATATTCATAATCTGTGCATGTTAAGGTATGTGAATGTAGTAAATAATGACACATTTCATAATTTCGACCAAGATTCAGACAAGTTCTTTCCTCAGATTGCTTCTTCACTGATATGCTAAGTCCTTTACAAGATTGCAGTACCTGGCAATAAATTAGCTATAAAATAAAGGTTAGTTGCTATAAAATTGTACCTCAGCTTCAATGTCGATGATATATAATTCCCCCATTCAAGATGCAATAGCACCTTTGGGAAAGTCTCTTTTCCAGCATTATATATATTCTAATTGGCTGCCACAAACATGTTGAAGCAGTGTTTATTTAGGCCAAATGCAAAATAGTGATAGTTAGGACTTCATTGATAAAAAGCATATGATTCCCAGCCTATTAAATTCTTCTCAACTCAAAAATAATATAACATTTACAGTTAACATTAACACCTAAGGCATAAAAACAACATTGTTAAAGTATAAAATTATTATAGAATTAATTTCAAGATTTTATGCTTGTGTTTAATTGCTTCATTTTTATTTTGAAAGAATAAATAAGAAGCTATTTTGTATAATTTGCCATATTGCAAAACTTAATAATTTAAATCCTTAGAAATAAAACTTACATTAGCCCAAAAGGATGTTGTGTTCAACGTTATCCAATCAAGAACTTTGAAAACTGCTGCTCTAGGCTACTAGACCTCAAATATCTTCATTGACAAGGTTCCTCTCTTCTCATGCTGTATGTATCCTTCTATCCCAAACAATTGTTTTCATCAAATGAGGCGTAGCTTGAGAAGGTTTTCCATGATGCTAGTTCCAGAACATAGAGATCTCCAGAAACAGAGAACAGCAGAAATGTGTAATTTCTTTGAGTGAGATTTATTTTTTTTTCTTACAATTACATCATTTCATTTTCCCTTTTCTTCCTTCTGAGCATCTATATGTAATCCCTCAGCTTTCTCTTTCAAATTCATATTCTCTTTTTCTGCCAATGTTGTTACATGACTATAAGTGTGTGTATGTGCATTTGTGTCCGTGTGTCTGTGTGTTTGCACAAGTATGTATATGTATGTATTCCTAAATACATCAATATAACCTATATACTCTGTTTCTGCTAACTTTTCCTGTATATTGAACATTTGGTATTTGATAACCAGTTGGGTATTTTTCCCTGCGGAAGACTATTTCTTTAGATCTAAGCAATTCTTACTCACTGTAGTACTTTGTCTAAGACTGAGGCTGCCGGTGCTTTCCCTGTTCTATATTATATTGTCTACTGGCAAGCATATTTTTCAGGTCATGTTTAGGCATAGAGTTTGAGGAGGCCCTATGTGAAACATCTGACATTTCTATGAACCAAAATATCAAAGTGAAACCCCTGTCTTTCGTCCCCATCTCTTACAATATCCCCACTACCTTGGCAATGATAACCGAAATTTAGGGATTGTGTTGAAGGTTTAGCAGTTCAACCTGGTGCTTCAACATTCTGCATCTTTTTTGTTTGTTTGTTTGTTTGTTTTGTTTTGTTTTGTTTTTTCATTTTTGGTTCTATTATCTCTAAGGGTCTTGGTCTGTTGCAAAGGGACGTTTCCTTCATGAGAGTTAAGGGCTACCATGGTTTATTATTACAAGGAGAAATATTAAGAATGTATTTGAAAATTATGTTGATTTAATAAAGGGCCAGTTGTAGGGTCTTCCTCAGGATCTATGATTCAACAATCCCTGGGAAATAGCTATTCTTCCAGTATCAGGCATAATTTCTTTATTTTTGAAACTCTGTTAAGTCCAAGCTGAGATCTATTGGTTACCAGGAAAGTATGTATACCTTGACTGCACCTTTAAGACTATTGTGTCATGATCATTGTTGATGTTGCCCATAGCCATCATAGCAGGACAGAAATGATGCTTATATTCATGTTTTTTAAGATGTCATGGGACCCTTGGGAGGGGTCTTTCAGGTCCACTCCAGCTCTACTGTTTTGGGAAACTTTGTTGAAAATGTATAGTGTCTTCATCAAGAAGGACTTCCTTTTTACCTCCAGGAGGACAGGGAGGGATCAAAGGCAATATATCAATAACCTACAATATGGTCTGGTACATGCTTTGGATATAGCTTCTAAACAAAGCAAAAGTGGGGGTTTTTTTGTACTTGATGAGGTTTTTGATAGATGGTCTTTATCTCTTCAGGGATCATTAGCACAGATTGGAAATTTTCATTTAAACTATTGTGGTTTGAATGAAAATGGATCGCATAATAGGAGGGTCTGCTAGTGGTGTGTGTGGATTGAGGTTTCAGAAGCTTAAGCCAGGCCAAATGGCTTGCTGTTCATTCCTGTTTCCTTCGGTTCCTGGTGGAGAACTCTCAGCTACCTCTCCAGCACAATCATTCTCTGTGTGCTGCCATGCTTCCCACCATGATGACAATGGACTGAATCTCTGAACTGCAAGGCAGTTCCAATTAAATGTGTTCTATTATAAGACATGCTGTGATCATGCCTCTTCACAGCAATAAAACCCTAAGACAGTTTTATGTATATTTCCTCACCAACTTACATATAGTAAGAGTATTTAAGGTAGATAGTTATCAGTATGGTTCCTTATGAGTTTTACAGACAGTCTTACTGTTCTTTTACATTCATCCTCCCTCCCTTATGTCTACTTACCTCTTTTTTCTTTCCTATGTTAGAGCTCTTATGTTTGATTTATCCATTTCCATCTTTAGATCACTTACACTGTTATGGCCCTATCATCTTTATCACACCAGATATTGTTTAGGGTCAGTGCTAAGTAGCATTTGCATTCAAACAACATATAAAAAATTTAAATTATTGAAGTTGAAAATCATAAGTAGAAAAAGATCATTCAATGCTTACATTCAACTTGTGTTTGCTAAATAAGACAGATGAGTTGGGAGAGCATCTACAAACAAAGAAAAACATATTTAAAAGATATTTTAAGATACCTAGATTTCAATTTCAGACAAAATAGTATAGATATATCTGAATTTATCAAATCCCTTATTGATAAATTTTAATTTGCTTTATTTTCATGTAGTTAAAGTTCTACGCAGCACATTGTTTTTATGTGAGAGTAACATTTAATAGTTTGTAGAATATAAATGTTTACATGAGAAAATATCTGGTGTACATATACTATGGATGGTTATTTAGAGATATTTGTTGACTACCATAAAGGAATGAGTCATTTGAACTTTTGGGTTGATATCATACTTTGTGTTGAAAATATAAATATGATTACATGAACATACTTATTCACTACCTTAACTTATTAGATTTATATTCTAATATATGAGGCTAAAGAGATAATATATTCATGTGTGTATCCCTATTCAAATGTGTTTCTTAAAATTGCTTCAATTTTTCCAAAAGCCTACTCCAATAAAATGTCACTTGAGTGTTCAGATCAGGTTGAGTGGTACTTGGACTCCTAATAAAGTGGAAGGATAAAACCAATATCTTTTGTCATAGTATCAGAGGAGAGGAACAGTTTTAATATCTCACGCTTATGAAAAACATAGTGTCACAGAAAAAAAATATGTAGCAGTTGGAATAAAGAAAATAGACATTTAAAATGAAGCATACATTTTAGGGACTTTGATAATATTTATGGGTTTACTTTCGTCACACATCACTGAAGATTTATAATACGATGAATTACATGGCAATTGTATTATATTTTAAGATCATTTTTGACTCCAGACAATGTACCAAAGTTGCCCTAAATTAAAAGCATTAATATTTTGTACTAAGTGAATTATAGTTCATCATGCTGAAATGTAATTCTTACTCTATTAATATTTGGAGATGGGAAATGTGGAAAGTAATTGTATCTTGATGGTAGGTGTTAAAAGAAATTATTTGGTGTCTTTATAAAAAGAAGCTCTAGCGTAGTGCCCTTACTACTTGTCTCCCCATCTCCAGGGATACAATGTGAAAACAGCTACTTGTTAAATAGGAGTAGTACCTGACAACAGATTTGCTTATAATATGTGAGTACTTTAATTTTGAAATTACCAATACCCACACTTGTAATTAACATAATCTTGATTTTTACATTATCATGTGTATAGTACTGAGGCCTCTAGGTAATGAGGTATGTTCATTTGATTAAGTCAATGTAGGTAGAAAGTAGAAATCATAGAAATTCACTTTCGCTTGTATTCATTTTGTCTTTCTGATATTTCCTCCATGGTTAATTTCTATTAAAACTTATAGTGTCTTTTTCATTTTAGCTCTTAATATTGGCAGAAACATAAATCACTGTCTGCTCTCCACTCTCTTAAAATATCAGCGAATAGTGCTTAGTTCAATTGTCTGAATATAGTAATACAAACAAAATCATTAAAAATATAGAGATTTAACTTCCCACAGGAACTTTTGGTCCTGATTCAAAAGATTTAGAAATAATGTTCTATAAAATTGTTTCCTTTCATGTTGATTTTAAAATTTTTAGTTATTACCCTATCTACTCTGTGATCAATGGCATTAATTTATGGCACTATTATAATTGTTTTGGATAATCACAATTTTGTCATATAAGATAAACAATTTAGTTAAAAATATGGACACTATTCTGGACTCTGTTGTCCCACTACTGCTCCTCCTTCTAGTATATTTTTAGCAATTTTGAGATTAGTCCAACTAATACCTATTTAATTTTTAAATTTTATAGATCAAAGAAGAGTTGGGCATATTCTACTTTTTAAAAGTTAAAAATTATTAGAATTCAAGAAGTTGTGTAGAAAGATGAGGGAGGTGAAAGGAAGCAGCTATGTGTACTAATCAACATAAATGGAAACTATTGAAAGGAATTATAGCAATATCCTGGAGATATTGGAATATAGGAATATCCTGGAGATAATCAAAAACAGTATAATTGGCCTTTAAGCCAATTCAATAGGAGGGGATTTATGTCTGATACTAGAAAACAGAACCAAACCCAGCGGATGGTGAGTTCACAAACCTTAGAATAGACTCTATTCCGACCACCTTTCTAATCCAGTATGATTTCTAACAATATTCTAAATGTTTATTGTTATCTGACAAATGTAGTCAACATGCACAAGAGTGGGGAAATGGGGCCTGAAGAGACCACCTCCAGTAGATGGACAGGTCCCCCATAAGAAGCACAGGAACACCACCCACCTTCAAATATTTGATACAGAACTGTTGTTATCTAAAAGAAATGCAGGAACAAAAATGGAGCAGAGACTGAAGGAATGGCTGAAGAGTGACCAGCCCATCTTGACTTACATCCCATGGGTGGGCACTATACTCTGATACTATTACTGATGCTATGTTGTGCTTGCAGACATAAGCCTAGCAGGACTATCCTTGAAGAGGCTCTACCAGCAGCTTATTGAGACAGATACCTACAGCCAACCATTGGAATGAGATCTGGGACCCCTATGGAAGAGTGAGGGGAAGGACTGAAGGAGCTAAAGGAGATGATTACTACACAGGAAGGAGAGGAACAGTGTCACCTAACCTGGATCCCAGGGAGCTCCCAGAGATGAGCCATCAAACCAAGAGTATAGTAGGACTGGCCCAAGACTCAAGCCACTTACATAGCAGAGGACTGCCTTGACTGGCCTCGGTGGGAGAGGATGTAGCTATTTCTGGGGACTTGATGCCCTAGGGAAGGGGACCAAGGTACTCTGTAAGGGGGACTAGGAGGGGAATAAAAAGCATGTAATGATCAAATATGTAAAGATAAACTAGGAGAGAAAGAAAGAAAGAAAGAAAGAAAGAAAGAAAGAAAGAAAGAAAGAAAGAAAGAGGGAGGGAGAGTAGGGAAAGAGAGAGAGAGAGAGAGAGAGAGAGAGAGAGAGAGAGAGAGGAGATCATGTATGAATTGTCCTTGTCCTTGGCTGGTTTATTTCCAATATAAATCTAAATTCCTTCTGAGTTGTATTACACAGCATTTCAAAGGAAATTTACCTGCAGTTATTCAGCAATAGAGCACACACATTTCACAATTCTGTTCCCTAGTGATATTGCTTCACCAGAGCTCAGAATGATCACTCTTTCTTAAGACTCTTTATTGTATTTTGACTTGATTGTTTTCTATGTGATATTGAAAGTCTTATTTTCTCCCTTTTGTTTCAAACATCACAATTTTCTCCTCTTTTGATGAACAGTGAAGCCATCCTTGTCAATCTGGAATATATATTATTTATTTTGTTTGATATACTTTGGCTCATTCGACAAATATTTAATGATCACTCAGGATACAGGATATTCTTATTGAAGCAAAACATAGAAAATGGTGATCAGAGATATCATTTATAACTCATAAAAACAAAGAAACTTTTTACAAAGACAGTTTGTAGAGGAGAATGTTAGAGCAAACTTTAAAACTGAAAGCATATTAGTGTGTCTTGAAAGCTATAGGAAGTGGCAGCATAAAATAGAATACCTAAATTGTTAAGAGAAATAAAGATCATTCAAAATCTAGGTTTGGTGTTACTAATTTATTTTATCCATAGTAAAATGCAAAGTCAGTGAACTGTTTTAAACACATGATAAAATAATGGTTTTGATTGTCTTTTTCCTAACAATTTATGTAGGCTGAGAGACGGTGTGTGAGCACACATGCAGTGTGTGTATGGCTATACTAGAGGACACCTTTTGAAGTGTGTCTCAAATATTAATCTCAGGTTACAATAGTTGAGCAGCTGGTATACTTGCATCCATCTTTTTTTAATCCTAATCTTACACTCTACGCTTTCATCTTGAATAAAACTTGTATGGTGAACCGAAGGAATAGAGGATAATTTTCATTTTCTCCTAATTCAAGAGCATATGATGGAGTATGAATTAGCTGTTGAGACTAAAATGGAATGAGGCTATTTAGGGGAAAAGTTTTTCTGAGTTCTGGGCTTTAAACAGTGAGAATTTAGCTTAAAAATAAAACAGATCTTGGAAAAGTTTCATGTCTAAAAGGCTAGAAGTAGTAAAATAATACACTTGGATATATTGTCTATGATATTACTCCAATTACATACATAAAGATTCTAATGTGAAGGTTTGTGTGTGCCCAGAACAAAGGACACTAGTTTATATATTGTTCTACTCACTTTTCAACATATGCCTTATGATGTTATAATATATCCTAAGATTAGTGGTAAGCACTTAAAATCACTTCTCTGGAAAGACATGGCCCCGAATTTCATGAAATTTAAAATATCAAGGGAAGAGAAGTCATTAGTTAAAAATTAAATGCATAAGTGTAAATTATTCTGAGGGAATCTCTTATGGTGCTATAAAATCAGACCTTACGTAAATTATTATTACTTGGGTTTTAGTTAAAGTGAATAAAGAGAAGCATGATGTTGGCTTCAGAGTGAGTCTCTGATGATTTCGCCAATTCACGTTGTTAGTTACAGTTCAGTTACAGAAATTCAGCAAAGAAAAATCTAAGGTTTAAAGAAAAATAGAAAAGCACAAAACAAACGCAAACAAAAACAGGAGAGATGATACCACTAAAAAATCAGGGTCCATGAAATATAAGCATAATTATACTGAAGTATGTGAATCAAATGTGAGTGTTGGCTCTCAGTTTTATCTCCAAGAAAGTTGATCAATACTGGGTAACCTCCACAAAATTGCATCTGGGGAAACAAGTGGATCAAACACATCCTGTATAATAACTGAACAATAGAATTGGTCAAATAGTGGACACACTATAGAAATTATATAAAAGGCATTTTCACACTAAGAAAGAGGAAAATAATGGAGAGATATTTTGCGAGGTTTTATTAGTTCAAAAGCCACTTCTGTGACTTGCTTTAGCAAAGTACCTTCCGCTTGTTTTGACTTTGAACTTCTCAATAATAACTATAAAATAGGTTTGTGTACTTTAGTTCATAGAGTGTAAAATCCCATACGAAAACACAGCTTCTGGAGGTTGCCTGGGTTTTCTTCACATCTCTCTTGGAAGGAACGTATTAACTTATAGATTTGGCCCAGTAAGTCACAGACATTTTCTGAGAGCCAGAGATATGTGCCAATAAATAATCTGATAGACCCCGATGTGTCCAAGGGAAAATAAGAAATAAGGCATGGTGAGACAGATAAGCATGGCTGAGAAACTGCGAGCCTCTTTGAATTAAAGCTGTAAACCCCATGGCTGCTGCTGAAGTCTGGTGAAATAGAAAACGTTCACTAGAGTATGCCAGCCTGATATTTGAGCATATCAGATGCATAAAATGGAACCAAATATTTTACTTTCTAATGGTTCCCAATTGCTACTTGACACTGTCAGAAACTGAATGCTACCAATTGGGGGCAGCTTAAGTAACACCTTGACCTGGATTTCCTTTTTCCACCTTAGCAAACTGCAGGAATAGAATGATGAAGATACAGTCCGAGCATGGTTGTAGACTTTTGGTAACCCAGCCAGCCCTCTGGAAGCTAAGTCAAGAGTGTCATCAAAAGTTGAGTGCCTTCCTTGGCTTCACACCAAGCATCAAGTGAGCCTGCACTACAGGATATACCTCGGTCTCACCAACACAAAATAATGCTTTTTAATGAATGACTCAACAAGCCCCATGAACAAGGGAGTATGGAGTTAAAAATTGAGCCCAGACATTTTACAAAAAGAATGTTGAACATGTACAAATAGTTAACTTTTCATACAGACAAGGAACCTGATGTAGGAAGTTTTACATCTTTGTTGTTTCCTAGAACTTATGATTTAGAAACATGGAATAAGGAGATAGCTTAGGTGTTAGTATAACTTCCATGCATGCATGAAGAGCCAATATAAGATTCCCAGAAATACACATAAATACTTGCTAGGCATGGCTGCCTGACTATAATTCATGCCTTGATGAGTAAGGTAGAAAGAACAACAATAAGAAATGGTAGATTCCTGACATCAACCTTTTGCATCTGTGTTCATGTGTATAAACATACACCCTCATGTATGCACATGTTCCCAGACAAATGCAAAAGCACACATATACACACAAATAACAAAATTTTCAGACATGCTTATAGGTGATATGCCATTCTTTTGTTTATTTATTCACTTTATATGTCAATATCAGCTCCTGTCCTTCTAGTACCCCCTTGCACAGGACACCTGCAACTCCACCCCACCACCACAGAAAGATCAGACAACTGAGCCATTTCCCTAGCCTTTGTGCATTCACCTATTTTTTCCTGAAATGAAACACGAATATTGTGTCAAATTGGCCACAATACATACAATGAAATAGCTCCTCCTATGTTCTGTTACATTCGCATCAAGTGATGGGCTCCTTCCAGCAAACTAAACATGGTAAGCTTGAAAACTAGACAGTTCAAGGGACATTGTGGAAGTTACCATCAGTATCTTATATGCATGTTCCCAATGTCAAAGCATACATAAATGTAAATGAACCTTCATTGTAACGTGAAGGTCAGGTGCCTGTCACACGGCAGGAAACTGAATATGCCATGTTCAACTTAAATGATTGTGTGGTATACTGCATCAATATCTTAGTGCATGACAGGGGCATTATATTGCAGGCAAGAGAAGTTTCTATGTGGCAGCAACTAAATGAGGAGGGGCCTTTAGATAGTCTCTCTTCATGACCTACATTGTGTGGGTGGAACTCAGTGATATAGTGTACATCAGAGTGATTTGGCTAGTGAATGCCAATATCTCCATAGAAACAGTTCTATACTTTCTTTTAAAAGCACCCAAAATGTGTGTGATTGTCTAGTTTGTCTGTTATATCTAAACACATCAGCTGTTAATGCAGAGAATTTTGTTTAGAAAGTAAGGACCCCTGGAGTGTAAATTAAGTCACTTCTCACACACATGGCTGACAAGCTGTATCAAGTCACTCATTCAGACAGGACTGACTATCTGTCTTAGTCGGTGTTTCTATTCCTGCACTAACATCATGGCCAAGAAGCAAGTTGGGGAGGAAAGGGTTTATTCAGTTCACACTCCCAACACTGCTGTTCATCACCAAAGGATGTCAGGACTAGAACTCCAGCAGGTCAGGAAGCAGGAGCTGATGCAGAAACCCTGGAGCGATGTTACTTACTGGCTTGCTTCCCCTGGCTCGCTCAGCTTGCTTTCTTATCGAATCTAAGACTACCAGTCAAGGGATGGCACCACCTATGATGGGCTCTTCCACCTTGATCACTAATTGAGAAAATGCCTTACAGCTGGATCTCATGGAAGCATTTCCTTGCCTGAAGCTCCTTTCTCCATGACAACTCCAGCCTGTGTCAAGTTGACACACCAAATAAGCCAGTACACTATCCTTCTTATGGTTTTATTCTCCCAGTCATAGTGGGATAATGATTCCTGGATATAACTTAGTGTTACTACAGAGTGATGTAGCTATTTGATAAGACCTAAACAAGTCATGGAGTATGTGACATGAACAATCTTGGTCCAGGGTGGACTGTGACTGGGGATTCTTTCTACAACACATTTCTTATAGTCTGCAAGAGTGACTACTGAATGTGATAAGAATAATAGAGTTGGGTACCTAGAGGGAAAGCATACTAGAACATGTTTTTCTGTCCTTCTGTAAATCTAGAATTGTGAGTTAAGGAAACTCTGTAAGTAGATGATGCTTCATTCGAAGGTTGGTTCACTGAGTCACGTGGACTATAAGGTATAAATCAGAGTTAGCCTCCTGCTCAAGTAATCCAACTGTGCTATAAATTAATGAAATTTGTTGAAGATTGCTTGTCTCTTGAACAGTATTTCTATTTTTTTTATTTTTCCAACGTTATTAGATATTTTCTTCATTTACATTTCAAGTGTTATCTAGCAAGTTCCCTATACCCTCCCCCCTCCCGGCCCTGCTCCCCTACCCAACTGCTCCCACATCTTGGCCCTGGCGTTCCCCTGTACTGGGGCATATAAAGTCTGCATGACCAAGGGGCCTCTCTTCCCAATGATGGCCAACTAGGCCATCTTCTTCTATATATGTAGCTAGAGACATGAGCTCAGGGGGTACTAGTTAGTTCATGTTATTCTTCCACCTATAGGGTTGAAGACCCCTTCAGCTCCTTGGGTACATTCTCTAGCTCCTTTCTTGGAAACCCTGTGTTCCATCTAATAGCTTCCACCTCCATGTTTGCCAGGCATTGGTATAGCCAGAAACTGGAAAGAACCCAGATGTCCCTCAACAGAGGAATGGATACAAAAAAATTGGTATATTTACACAATGGAGTACTACTCAGCTATTAAAAACAATAAATATATGAAATTCCTAGGCAAATGGATGGATCTGGAGGCCATCATCCTGAGTGAGGTAACCCAATCACAAGAGAACTCACATAACATGTACTCACTGATATGTGGATATTAGCCCAGAAACCTAGACTACCCAAGATACAATTTACTGAACACATGAAACTCAAGAAGAAGGAAGATCAAAATGTAGACACGTCACCCCTTCCTAGAATTAAGAACAAAGCACACATTGAAAGAGTTACAGAGATCATGTGTGAAGCTGTATACAAAGGATGGACCCAATGACTGCGGCTGCCAGGGATCCATCCCACAATCAGCCACCAAACATAGACACTATAGCATATGCCAGCAAGATAGTGCCGAAAGGGCCCGGATATAGCTGTCTAGTGGGAGACTATACCAACGCCTGAACAGGATTTCTTGAATCTGGGAAGTTTGCTCATGACATATCCAAGCTATCTAAATTTTTAAGAAGTAGCAGCTATTTCATGCAATTTGGTTCATGAAGATCTTCTACTTTACCACATACAACAATTTGGTATTCAACGTACAGTGAGCAGAATTTCATATAGTGTTTCCAAGTTTTAATAAGGACTAATTAAAGAATATGAACATCCATTTGTGAAGGGATCACAGCAAAATAGTGAATGTAGTATTTTCCTATCATCTAAATTGTGTTAGGTTGCATTTGTTCTAGATAGGAGGAGAGAAAGTCTGTTTACCACAGTGAGGCAGAACAGTAAACAGTAGGTCCCTTGTTTTAGGATAGGATTGAGTTTCTTCTGGCTTTATATTTGACTTGGAGAATTTATTTGCTGGACACAGAGAACAGAAAAAGCCTAGGTGTCACAAATACACATGATAATTCCATGTGTAGATGAGAAAATAGATGAGGCTGACATAGTACATATAAAAAGACCATTACGTATAGTTGAACACTGATCTGAAGCTGATATTTATAAATATGACATAGAAAGTCTGTGGTTTGTATTAAGTTACTGTGTTTATGTGTTGCTTCCACTTATGGTAGGATTGTGAATTGTTTCAGTATTTTTCTAGCGGGAAGTATGTGTGTGTGTGTGTGTGTGTGTGTGTGTGTGTGTGTGTGTGTGTGCCTGTAATAGTAAATAATGTGATTCTTGGAAACACAAGGCTTTGGATGGATGTGTTGTCCCATAAGAGTGGTTTCTTCTATTGAAAGAACCCATGCTCACTTCCAGCACTCATATCAGGTGGGTCACTATTGACTATGATACTACTCTCAAGGGATCCTATGTATTCTTCCAGACCCTGATGTTACCTTTACACTTAGGGTACATACAACTCATTCAGGCATACACACTACACATAAATACAAACATAAGTTGATCTTTAGTTTGGAAATAAAATAGAACATCAAAAATGCTGAATATATATATATATATATATATATATATATATATATATATATATATATATATATATATGAATCAATTACTTCACTGCATCTACTTCTAGGCAACTTCTAGGCAACTGTTAGCATATTGTTAAATACAGTGTAAACATAAATGGGTGAAAATTTTTCATCCTAGTGTAATCTTAGTAACCTGAGTGTAATCTCTGAGTGATTTTCATAATGTAGAGATGGGATCCTTTCCTCGGTCTAGTCAAGGTGTCCTGAAGATGGCAAACAGTTCCATCAGTGTCTTTATTTGCCTCTGGTCAATGTGGTTGGTTCTTTGCTGTACACACTATCCTAATTCTGTTAGGTATGATTAATGACAGAGTGGTCAGAGGAGGTTTGATGGAAATTATCTTGCCACAAGTCTATGTTTATTTTATGTTCAGGCTACCAAGGATCATGTCCTGGTGAGATATTTAAAAGGATTTGGTGGATGGGATTCCGAAGACTTTGCAAATTACAGTTTATTTTTCACACTCTTTTGTGATAGATTGGGTTGTCTAATATTTTAATTGTTCCTGTTTAGCTCATATGCTTGTGTAGTAGAAAAATAATTTTACTTATCATGATGTTAAATTATCTACATGTAAATCAATGTTGCTTAAAATGTTACTAAATAATTGGTTTTAGATAGTATTTTTACAAGTATATTTTTATATATTTTGTTATGATAGAATATTGTTGCATTGCCCAGTCTGGCCAAGAACTCATTGTCTGGTCTTGAGCTCCTGAAGAACGAATATTTAGAAACTATTCAAGGATTAGTTTACCATGTAGTCAAAGTTATTTTGGGCTGCTCTTATAAAGTTCTTTTTCTTAAATGATGTAGTTAAAAAGTTCCCTGCTTCTCTAGTTAAACCCACAATAAATTTGTTACTTACTGTTATTATTGTTAGTTTGTTTTTATTTTATTTTATTTTTTTAACAATTCTTGGGTAAGGTCACAATGTTGACACAGCAAAAAAAAAAATTGTACACAACCACTCCCATGGAAAGAAATTAATAATAACATTAGTAATAATAATAATGTTCTGTGTAACCTTAAAGATAGCAAGCTCATTTGCAAGAGCTTTCTGGGTAACATAGGGAAAAATGACAGTGGGAAAATATGCTACAGCAGCCATGGGGACCCTGTCAGGTTGGGGACATACTGTCTATTGTGAATGGAAGTGCTCTGGTTTTGACTGCTGTGGTCATCAGTGTTCAGACAGCTGTTAAAGCCTTCTTAGAAATGCTTTAGTTTTCTTTTTCCCAGAAAAACCAAGTCATCTGACAAAATGAAAAACAGCTGTAACACCCAGGACCCTAAAGTATTGCTGTCAGCATTGTCATTTTGGTGCTTGCATCTGGGAATCTATTATTCTACCATTTTATTGGTGATAAGGAATGAGGATGTTCTTCCTAAGATACTCCATGCTATGTAGGGAAGTTGAAAAACTAAAGACATTGAATGTCCGTCCCAAGCAGAGGCTCAAGTGTTTAGTGATAACAGCATCCCTAAGGGGATTGTGTTAGCAGCCTCTGGCTGATCAATTGATCACAGGGTCAGCTCATAAATACTTTCCTGAAGAAAAGTCTTAGGAGACAAGGGGCAGTAGCTACTATGAGGAAAATAAAGATGATAGGCTAAGGAGAGGAATAAGCCATGGATTCCCAGGAGACTATAGTAAGCAGAGTATATTAGGGTCAGCCACAGAAGTCATGTTCTAGTTACCAGGTCATGTGCATTTATAATCCACTCCTCTACCTGGCCTAATTAATTTACATTCTAAAGCATTCTTCATTGAGAAGAGAGATAACAACCCCTTTCTCCTCCTGTCAGCAGGGTCCTTAAGCTTTTTACAGAAAAAAAAAATAGCTTATCTTATCTAAGTGTTCCTTATCTAAGTAGAGATTTGATGAGACAGACAGAGGCTATGACTCAACCCACCAGTTGCCAACTCCATAGCACACACAAATAACTCCAGGCTTACTCCAGGGTAAGGGCCATTGTCAGGCTATCCCTGTGTATGTGTTGGAGAAAAGCATAAAGTTCTTCTGTTTATTGGGTCAACTGAGATACTAATGTGGTGAGGAAGAACAGACTAGGAGTGGATGTATTTCTGCTTCCTTAGAGCTTGGATTGACTCACAGGGATAACCCTAAGGGGCTAGAAAGACTTTTTGAAACTGGACTAGTTTTACAAACACATGAGGTGCAAGGACAGTAGATCTTGTAAAACACCCAGAGTTTCTGGGGAGTAAAGAGTCACTGGTGTAAATAGTGGGGGAATGGACTTTGGGTAACAGAGAGTCAATATAAGAAATGTTCAAGAAATGGGTGGACACAAGGAATTGTAGCAGAAGGGCACGGAGGAAGCAAGAGGCTGTGTTGTGTGGTCCCTTGTAATCCCCAAAGGTATTCTCTTACAGCTTGTAGTGATGAGAAAGAGAATCTCAAGGTACAGAAAGTATATGGGATGCATTTATCTCTTTTTCTCAATTTTTTATTAGATATTTTCTTCATTTACATTTCAAATGTTATCCTGAAAGTCCCCTAAACCCTCTCTCATCCCCCCCCGCCCTGCTCTCCTACCCACCCACTCCCACATCTTGGCCATGGCGTTCCCCTGTACTGGGGCATATAAAGTTTGCATGACCAAGGGGCCTCTCTTCCCAATGATGGCCAATTAGGCCATCTTCTGCTACATATGCAGCTAGAGACATGAGCTCTGGGGGTACTAGTTAGTTCATATTGTTCTTCAACCTATAGGGGTGGAGACCCCTTCAGCTCTTTGGGTACTTTCTCTAGCTCCTCCCTTGGGAACACTGTGTTCCATTTAATAGCTGGCTGTGAGCATTTATCTTTATGATAATAAAAGTACTTTTGAAAATTTAAGTCTGTATTTCTGCTGTTAAAGAGTATCCAATGGAAGCCAGAGAAAAACCTTCATTGTTTCTCAAACACTGTTTACTTTGTGTGTGTGTGTGTGTGTGTGTGTGTGTGTGTGTTGAATTAGGGCATATCACTTGGCTTGAATTTCTGAAGACTGAGCTATCTCTTAGACATGATTTATAGAATACTTTATCAAAAGATACTCATATTGTTTCTTAGAATTATATTCACATTATTAACAGTTATATATTGATATCCATATCTATATCCATATCTATATCCATATCTATATCTACATATAATACTAAACTTTAAACTATAACATTTTTGAAACATTAAGATTTATAATACACATAAACTCTTTACACTCATATCCTTTCCATCTTGAAATTATGAATTGCACTTTTGTAACTTCCCAACTACTTTCTTAAGCTAATAGTCAAAGTGCTTATACTAATTAGTTTTACTTATCAAGAAACACAGACACACTGTACAGATTCAGCTATCTTGCGAGCAATTTTTTATTGAACCAGTAGTTGAATTCTTATCTGGATCAATCTTTTATTACATTTTGCTCATTGTTTTGATAAAAAAGTGTATCATTTCAATAATTTATATGGTTACTTAGGTTATACTATCTTAAATGTAATCAAATAAAACAATTTTCCTATGACTCCAATGTATTTTCACTTCTAATAAAAATTGAATTACATTTATATAATCCTGAGCTGATTAAATGAACTGAAGACCTATCAAATGGAGTAGATAAGCTATTTTATTATTCTTAAATATATTTAATAGTTTCATGTACTGTGATTTCAATTTTAATTCATTTCCTTTATTTCTGATGTCCCGTTAACCTCTTTCCTATAAAAAGTTGATGAACAATATATAGATGTATCAAACTTCTGAATTAATGGTTCATGATGCATTGCTTTTTTCTAATTAATTTAACTCAATTTATAGGGAATTGTAGCAATAGTCAACTATAATATTCTCTATTATGGGAACACAGTCAAGGTTACATTCTTATTTTCTTTTCCTCAATTTTCTGCATCCCTCATAAATGTATCAAAACCTTGTCCCAATTATTTCCTAAAAAACTCAAACTAGAATAAAAATAATAATAATTTTGAAAAATGCTCTAGCACAAATCATATTCAGTCAAGACTTTAAAATAGTAAACATTTTGTTGACTCTATCTGAAAATTGTTAAATAGATGAGACCCATTTTACCATAAAAAACACCACGGGAAGTCCTCTTGAGGAGAAAGAAGTACACATTTTATTCAATGTAAGTGTGCTTGGGGGTTTGCTTCCAGTTCCCTACTTGTCTTCTCACCTTATGGTTCTAGTGTAACTTACTTAAATCTCATATAATACATTGCCATTTGAACATTGTGGTATCCTCCTGATATTTATTTGACATCCGTGTTTTTGCGGGCATCTCATTCACAACCATATTTCGATTGGACTTTATTAGCATATTACTTAAAATTTTAACAAAATACAAACAAATGTCTGTTTCTACTGTTTATTGCTAAAGCAAAATTCTACCAATGCAACAATCAATTAGACACAAATAGAAAAATATCCTTTATCCCCATAGCTTTGTTTTTAAGAAACATCTGTGAATTCTTTCAAATACCATAATTATGATTCTAAATAGGTTTGTTAGTCTTCTGAATGCAATGTTATGCCTATTTACCTTGTAGCCCTCATTACACACAATGAAATTCATGTTTTATCAAGGCCTAGCTCAATTATCAACAATTTGTTGGCACTACCTCTTTAGTGTTTCCTTGGCTGTGTTTTGTCTTATATCCTGAAGCTTTTAGCACATATAACATCTCCTCTGGCACTTCTGACACATGCATCTTTTTGCTTAACATAGAGATGGTTGCATTCTACATTTTAATTGTGTGCTGGCTGACAATGCCTGTTTTATCATATCATGTTCAGTACTTTACAGTCTCACTGAGTGTTAAGGCATCCATTTTCTATAGGTTGGGCAAGGTTTTGGAATGGAAAAGTAACTGAGATAGATTTTTCCCTTTTGGGAGGTGTTAGAGGTAAATGAAGACTATTTGAGCATCCACTCATCCATTGGTGATGTATGTATTATTTGCAGGGGCTATTTTAACTGAAAGTTGTTTAAAGCATGCCAAAACTTTTAAGATGTGACAAGTCCAGGATTTAGCAATTTTACCTGTGTATTTCAGTGATAATCAGATGACTGTTAATTAAATATTCTTAGCATATTTCATGGAAAAAAATCTGCTTAGATTTGAATTAGGGCCAATTGCAGTGTCACTATCATTTTTCTCCTTTCAAGACATTAATCATTTTCTACTTAAAAATATCTTAGTACTTTTTTTTTACTTTATTATTTCTTTTTTATTAGATATTTTCTTCATTTACATTTCAAATGCTATCCCAAAAGTTCCCTATACCCTCCCTGCCTGCCTGCCTCCCTTCTCCTCAACCCACCCACTCTCACTTCCTGGCCCTGGCATTCCCCTGTACTGGGGCATATGATCTTCACAAGACCAAGGGCCTCTCCTCCCATTGATGGCCAACTAGGCCATTCTCTGCTATATATGCAACTAGAGACACAGCTCTTGGGGGTACTAGTTAGTTCATATTGTTGTTCTTCCTATAGGGCTGCAGACCCCTTCAGCTCCTTGGGTACTTTCTCTAGCTCCTTCATTAGGGGCCCTGTGCTCCACCCAATAGATGACTGTGAGCATCCACTTCTGTATTTGCCAGGCACTGGCATAGCCTCACAAGAGATAGCTCTATCAGGGTCCTGTCAGCAAAATCTTTCTGACATATGCAATAGTGTCTGGGTTTAGTGGTTGTATATGAGATGGATCCCTGCATGAGGCAGTCTCTGGATGGTCCTTTTTTAATGTATGTGTTTCAGATAGTTTACCTTATATTGCATTTGTTTCAAATTGTATAATAAATTGAGATGCCTTTGTAACTTGGTCAAGAATAAGAGTTCAATATTTTCATTGATGAGAAGAAATGATTGTAATTATTTGTTGGAAAATCATTAGTTTTCATTTTAATTATTTTATAATGATAATACTTGATTTAATTTTCTGTTTTTTTTTTTCTTTAATATTTCAGTTTAATGGTTCTTAAATATACTGTTTTCCATTAAGGTGGAAATAATGTACTATCTTCTAATTATCATTCACATCACCTTCTTGGTTGTCTGTGTATATATTTTATTTCTGAGACTGAAATTGCATCTTTTTGGTAACTTGAATATGTCCTTTTAAAGTCTCCTATCTATATTCTTTAGGTTGTGGATCATAATACAATTAGAAGATTTTTTCCTTCCCTCCAAACCCTTGCACATACCCCTCCTTGTTTTCGGTATAATGTCTGTTGCATGCAAGTTTTCAGGGATCACCTGTAACTTTTGGTCATTGAATGAGGTGTAAACATTTGGGATGGAATTTCCAACTGGTGTGCTCTTCTTTGGGGAAGACTGTTGCTCCTGTTCCCAGAATTCCTCAGTGTCTGTGGTTCTTTGCATAGAACTGAGACTTCTTTAGCTTTTTCCAGTCTACTATGCCACATATGTTAGTGTCATTTTTCCTTAGCTCACATTTTGGGGGTCATATTATAATGTTCTTCATTTGTCTCCTCCATTTAATACATGTGATTCGGTTCTGTAATTTCTCTTGACACAAACTCAAATTTACTTATTCTTCCTCTTAGAATATTTAGTATCATGATAATGCTACTAAAGAAATTCTTGATGTGATGGTTTGCACTTTAAGCATTTCAGTATGAAGTCAGAATACTATCATCACTATTTTTATTATATGCTTTATCACATTTTGTAAAAGTACCTTTTATTCAACTGAACTAATTGTTATCTTTGAGGATTACTGCTAAATGACCTCACCTTTTCTAGCTCTTTCTGAATTCTGTCTAGCTGATTCAACTCAGCTATTCTGGCTCAAACTTTTCTCCAAGCTGACTGATTCAATCTGACTTCACTCTTGGCCTGTGACTGAATTGTTCTGCTTGGCCACATACTAACTTTGGCAATAAGTTCTAATCTTCTGGTACCTTCTTATCATCTGGCTTTTTCTGTCTTCACCTGTGGCTAGCTTATTCTCTCTGCAATCTGTCTCTATAAAAGTGTACCTGTAAAAACTACCTCTTATGTCTGCAAAATGAACTACCACCAGCTCCACTCCTCTCCACTCCACTCCACTGGCCTCTTAACTCACTGAGTCCACCCGGCTGTTTCTCTAGACTTAAAGATATCTGCCTACCTCTATCTCCTGAATGCTGAGATTAAAGAGAGTACAAAGAAAACTTGTCCTAAGCATTTCTTTAACTGAAATTTGCTCCATACTAGGCTGGCCTTGAACTTAGAGATCTGGTTGCCTCTGTACCCTGTCTTGAGAGGGTATTTCTAGCCAGATCACTTAAACCTAGAAGGTCTTTGGATGCAATCCCTTGCCAGAGCAGCCATGTTTCCATGTTGAGAGATTAATATACCTGTATACTATTCATTAGAGTTAATTTGCTGAAGGTACTATCAGAATATGAATATTCCTGTACTTGCTTAAATTGGCCATTTTATCTTTACATGATGAATAGTTAATCTTGCTTAACTTTGTGTCTCATAGTTTTTGATGATGTGGCAGACATTATGTACAAATTGCAGACATGGTTAAAGCTGTATTTCATTTCAGATAGAAATGCATCTTTTCTTTATCATGTCTCTGTGGAGCTAAATAAATGTAGATAGTAATCAATCTCTAGGATTTATTACCCCTTTAACTATTTTCAAATCCCTTCAGCTTGTAGAAAAATTACTTGGTTTTCATTTTGAGATCTAAAGTGCCCAGTGTCGTTGCTCAGAATTCTTGCTTCATACTGTTTTCTACTTGTTCTGCCCACATTTTTTTTTTCTTAGCTATGTCTCCCTGTAAGCATTTATCTTTGTTCAGATAGTGTGGACTCCTATCAGTGTGATTCAGGTGCTCTCAGAAGCCTGGTTGCTGGGAGATGCCTATCTGGACCTGGCTGCTGCAGGTTTTGTAGTGCCAGGGAAATGTTAGTGATCCCCCCAAAAAACAGACAAGGGATGATCTGATGCAACTCGCAGCAGGGTCTTTATTCCATTTGAGCTAGCTGTGGGTGGGGAAGCTGCACACTGCAGTCATGCATGATGGTTTCGGTTATGGGGAGTCCCCAAATATCTATGGGGTAAGCCTTTATAGATAGCAGAAGGGGGGAGGTAGATATGCAAGCATCTAATTGGAAAGCTACTGTGGCCTTTAACATAATCTGCTGCTGCTGGAAGTCATATCATAAACTGAATTGCTGCTTCCTTCTGCATTGGTGGTTGTTGGGCAGGGGGTGGGCTTGTAACCTGGGGGTGCAGATCTGTTGGGGGAAATAACCTGGAGATACTGTTCTTGTTGGGGGTGTAACCTGGAGATAAACTTCTTGTTGGGGTTTAGACTAGAGACTGGAGTTAAGCTCAGGATTTGTTGGGGGGCAGGGGGGGATTTGGAAACTAATGGTAGGTACCAGCCTGTTACTTCACCTGATTTCAAACTTAGGTTAGGTTTTTAAAATGGTGTCTGAACATAAAGGTTTGGCATCTCTGTCTCTACTTGTGCTGATGCAGAACACGTGTGGCAAATGATTTCTTATTATTATGTTTCCTTTAATCAGCCTCTTCTACTTTCTTTCAATCATACTATAACGCTACTCATGCTTAGAAATGATATGATTTAGAAACTCAGATTTTAGTATCCTTGTAAAATTCAGTTGTTTTCTTGTATATTTGCCTACCCAGGTCTGCTTCTGCCCTTGAGGTATCCAGGAACTAGGCAGACTGAAAGCAATGACGGTTAGTCAGGCTAGGTGGGTTAAACTCAGTCAGAGTGTGTGCTGGACAAATAGCCTTATCTGGAGGTGGCTTTTAAGGAAATAGCTCTTCTTTATTGGAGGCAATGAGGGCTATATAAACCTTGGGGAGTGGGTAGGGGTCTTGGAGGTAAGTGTACATCACTGGCTGGTGCCAATATGAGGGCAGTTCTTCATTTGCATGAAGAGGAATTCCAGGTGCTTGCAGGAAGTGATTATTTCCTTATATTGAGAGGGGAAGTTTAACCTGTAGTTTGACCACCTAGCTACATGACTATCTCAAGGATTGCAGAGGTGGGTATTGTAAGGCTTATGTGTGCTGGGACATGGAAGCCCAAAAGTAACTAGGAAGGCATTCCTACTCCTCCCTGTCTCCGGAGGAAAATTTCAGGATTTGGACTTGCTTTCACTTCACTCTTGCTTGGACTGGTTCTCCCATTTGCAGGGCTTCCTGTTTCCACATCTACTTTTTGTGTTTGTTAGCAAAAGGGGTTCTTTTCTGTGACAGAACTGCTTTTGAGTCATAACAGTGGTTCTCAACCCATAAGTGGTTGCATATCAGATGTCCTGCTTATCATATACTTACATTAGGATTCATAACAGTGTCAAAAATACAGTTATGAACTAACAGCTATATAATTTTACAGTTGGTCCTCACCACAAAATGATCTATATCAAAGAATCTCAACCTTAGGAAGGTTGAGAACCACCACATGTAAATCTCTCACTCAAACTGTTATTAGTGATCCTAGTAATAACTCGCGTATTCACCAAGCTGTATTTTGTATACAGTCATTATGTTAGAATGTGGTGGGTTCCATTCCTAACACAAGTAGACATGTGTGTTTCTGGTCTCCTCAGGAAAATTCTGCCACACAATAGCATCTGACACTCTGGTCTTATATACTCAAGAAATTATTAAGTATCCCTATATTCTAATAATATCTTGAATCATGGAGGCTGCCTAAACACTGTAAATCAAGGCAAACACAGTCCAAAAGCTTAGGAAGTGCTCGGTTTATATCTTGTTTATAAAGAATCCCCTCTTGTGGTGATTATAGGCTCCTATCAACAATAGATTCATTTTTAAAGGCTATTTTTTTCAAGCTGTCTACTTGCTTATCAAGGGATGGTAGTATGTCATCAAGAGCCCCATCCCAGAAATAAGTAGGAGAATTTTAAATGACAGTTCTCATAAGGAATCTTCTCCCCTATTGTGAAATTTTATCAGAAATCAGAAATATTTAAGAAGAACATTTTATATCTATGAATAATAGGTTTGATTTTGAAGTTGATAACTAGAATGGAAGAAAGTAATTATTTACCCTGATTTGGCTTAATAGAATTTGCTTAAATTCAGTAAAATATGCTGTGAATTTGCAACTGAATAGAATATTGTGTAGACATTTATTTTATACATACGATACATGTTATACTCAGCAAGTATACTCATGAATATCAACCTTGCACTTTCTGTAGATTATTCAGCTCATTATCTACAATTCAAGTATTATTTTCTGTATAATAACACAGCAATCTTCTGGTGTTCAGTTTTGAGAATTAGCCTATATAGAAGAAAGTGCTTTTTTGTTTTGTTTTGTTTTTCCCACCTCTTACATAAGGCATGTATTGCTGTTTTTTTTTTTTTTTTTGGATGAAAATGTAATGGCAGGAAGCCACTCACCACTTAGCAAGGAAAGCCTGCCTCATGCAGGTAAAGCACTTACCTTATTAAAACAGCTCTTTAAGGCATTACTTAATCAAACAAATTGAACATATGGAGAAACAAATCTCTAGCACTTTAATTTAATTGTTACAGAAAATACTATATTAGCTGCTGATCCTGTGAGAAATTCAGAACCAGAGAAAATATTGCTTCTCCATAAAAGCACTGACAACTTCCTATTGAGTTTGAAGAAACAGTACAAGCAGCCATCAAACAAGCACTAATTTATCACATAATTAGGTAAAAAGCTACAGCTATTTGAAGAAAGTGGTACTTTTCCATTTCAATTTGAAATAAGACATGGTATAATAAATTAAAAGGAGAAAAATCAGATAATTGATATCTAGTTTTGAAAGTTTCTGCATTGTAGAATACCTCCATTCAAATAATATATAAAGTTAATACATTGCTTGGCAAATAAACTAGTGTGGTATGACAGTATTGGATAACGTAAATGTTTTCCCTCACCACAGAGGCACAGAGGTTGAAATATTTTATTGGGTGGCAATATGAATACCCTTGCACTTACTTCTGTAAACCTTTTCATTTACTCAAACCATAAATTAAAAACAAGTAATGCAATAATGTGCAAAGTACTCCTTTAAATTTCCACATCTTAAAATATTTTATTCTGTATCCTGAATTTAGTTTTGAAAAGAATGAGGCTCCTTATTGTGGGGGCCCGACCAGCAGTAACCCCTACATTCACAGATTTGGGTTCCCTGGATGGAATAGTCCGGAGCTGTAATGAGATAGGGGAAGGGGAAAAGAATGTGGCCAAGGCTGGGGTTCTGCTCAAGGCAACTGTTTATTGAATCAAAGGCACTCGGGGGGCGGGTGGGGGGGGAGAGGGGAAGCTCCACCCCCAGTCTTCTGTACAGGCGTTCTGGAGTTTGGTGGGAAGTCTGAGATATAGTGAGATCTCACAGGTTTGTGCAGGTGGGCTGGGCGGAGCGGGTGACCTGGAAGACGTGCAGAACCTGGCCATAGGGGTACCAGGCTCTCTTAGCCTAGTTAACAACACAATGGATGCCATTGGGTGCAGCAGGGCTCCGGTCATTGCACCAACCATGTTGGTGGAGAAGGGACACCATACCTTATTATTTCAGATGTGAAATTTTCAAGCAGGTTTTGTTATATAGTATAATTTGCTTATTAAATGCATGCTGCACTTAGAATAATCATATCTTTATAAACATTTCTGAGAAAGATTAGTGATACAGGGGAGTCACTTACACAAAACTTTTATTACTGACCTGTGATCTTAAAATAGAATTAAAAAAAATAAGAATGTACAATGAAGATATATGATAGAATACCAGGGAGAAAATTCTGTTGTGAAAACTCTGTTGAAAAAAAAAAATCTAAAGAACTGAATTTCATCCTCAGATGAAAGTTTTCCTCTCATTTACAAAAGGAAATCCATGAATAGTAGCATGAGCTTGAATCCTCCAACTGGGGAGGCAGAGGCAGGCAGATCCCTGGAGTTTGCTAGCCTGACCGAATAGACTGTTTCGGTGCATTAGGCCATTGACAGACCACATAAAAAATTATGTGTAGTGTTTATGTACAATGATAATTGATATTTAACTCAGCCCTCTTTGTGCATGCATGCACATACTTACACACGCACAAATGTAATCTGAAAAAAACCTGTTTTCTACAAAATGCCAATATGAAACTTGAGTGGTCTACATTTTGCCTTTGAGATATAAGAGATATTACAAGTATTTATGGATGAATATAATGCAAAGTGTTTATCTCAGATTATCCAAATATGTATAGGGACCTCAGCCTTCATTGATGTAAGATTAGGATTATTGCAGTGAAAATTAGGTGAGAAAGCTAATTTGTCAATCCATGAGTTTATCCAATGAAACTCTTCTCACTGAGCAACTTCCTGTCTTACCAATTACATACAAACTATGATTGTTCTACTTTAAGATCCTATGCAGAATAAACACCAGCTGTTCACAGAAATCTGTATGAAAGTTGTGCTAAAGGTAGTACAATTTATAACTATAGTGTGTTCTCAGAACTTTATCATCAAGAAATAGCCTCAATAAAGATAACAAGTGCCAGATACTGAAAATGTCTTCAATTTTTACCCAGAGCAGTTTTTAATGTTTTGATTATTAAAAAAAAAACATTCTGCATAAATTAGAAGTGTCAGAAATTAAGGGAGTATTACTTAATTGCACTTAAGCATGATTTATTAATTTAACACTACATATTGAATGAGCAAGTCTAATCTAGAATCTTTATTCAATGAATCATTTATTAACTTCCATGACCTTTTAAATATATTAGTGTAAATACTGCTTTAATCTGAATAAGTAAGAACATAGACAAACACAAGAGAAGATAGATTGCTCTAGGGTAAAGTACAAAGCAGACAGCTAACTGGCAGTGAAGGACTCACTGCTACTCTTTATACTACACTGCCTTCTATCTTTAATATCAATGTAATAACTGGAATAAATTGAATTATAACCTATAAGAACTGATTCTTAATTTTTAGCATACTATTAGATTATTATACTTGATTTCACTTGTTGGATCTATAAAGACGGCTAAGAGGTAAGAAAACCACGAATGAAGCATGCACAAAAACAAGCAGTAACTGAGGATGTGTTGAAAAGTTAAAATAGTTATTGAAAATACAATGCTTATTTAAAACCAAATATAGCTTGTACATAAATAAACTGCTGAGATAAAATATAAGGATGAGAAGTTACTGATTTTTACCCTTTATTCAAAATAGTTAATTTCATATAATACATTTTGATTAAAGTTTTCCCTGCCTCTACCCCTATCAGTTTCTCCCTGTGGCACTGTCCCAACGGGGGATCTGTAGCCTTCATGTCTTTCACAAGAAAACAATCAGGAATAGCAACAAAATGATATAAAGCAAGCAAACTAGAATAGCACAAAACAACTGAGCAAGAAAAGAGACAAAGAAAAATACACAACAAATACACAATGACTGAAATACACACTCTCACAGCAAGGAATTCCAAAATCAAAACCAGAAGCCATAATATAGAAGCAAATTACTTATAAGGGAGGGGGAGAAATAAATCAAGAGAAAAACCAAAACCGAACCCAAAACCAAAACCAAAACCAAAATCAAACCATACCAAACCAAACCAAACCAAACCAAAACAATACCACAACCACTACAACAAAAACCTGACATAACTTTAGGAGACAAAGAATGTCCAAAGATAGCATGGTGTTCATTTTGTGATGTTCCTCAACGGCTGTGCATGAGGGCAGCCCCTGGGAGTGTCTTGTTTTCCTATTGAGCCAGTTTTGAAGAAAAACAAATTTACTTGCAAGTAGTTATCATTTGTAGTTTCTTCTGACTTAGGGATGGGGGCATCTTTTGCTTCTTCTTTCCACTTTAGGACTCTTTCAGGTCTGGACCTACACAGATCCTGTGCATGGTGGGGTCTCTTTAAATTCCTGTGTGCATCTTCCTCTTGTGTCTAGAAGGCTTGGATTACTTGGTGTTCTCCATCCCCTCTAGCTCTTACACTCTTTCTGCTTCCACTTTAACACAATTCTCTGAGACCTGAAATGAAATTTATATCCTTTTCAGGGCTGCATGTTCCAAGGTCTCCCAACTCTGCTTGTTATCTGGCTAAAGATCTGTGTTTGTTCCCTTATGATAGAAGAAGAATCTTCTGTATTGATAGTCAAGCAAAACACTGATCTATAAGTACAGCAGAATGTCGTTAGGAGAAATTTCTTTAATACATTTCATTAGCATGGCTAAAGTATTTGGTTTCCCACTAGGTCCATGAACTAACTAGTCTCAGGTTCTTGGCCTCCCACACAGTTTTAGATATGGTCTCCATCTCATACAGTGTACTTTAATTAATAATTAGATATTGGTTGGTTATTTACATAAGCTTTGTGATATTATTTCACCAGGACAGCTTGCTGAGTGGTCACCATTATAGGTCTAATGTGGTCTCTATAGGAGGATGAGGTGGTCCTTGGGTATATTTCTAAGAGCAGTATATCTGGATCTTAAAGAAAATCAATTTCCATCTTATTACCGAACCACCAGATTCAGGTCTATGGTAGATCTATTGGCATTCTTCTAAATGCATTTGTCCAATTTGACCAGTACTATGGTTGAAAGTGCTGTCCCTTTCCAGAGTGTATTTCTGGATTCTTTATCAAAAATCAGGTGTCCATACCTGTGTAGATTTATTTATTAGCATGTCTACTTTTGTGCAAATATCATGTTGTTTTTATTAATATATTTATTATCTATTCTCTGTAGTACTTTCTGAGGCTGGGAAAAGTGTTACCGCCAATAGTTCTGTTACCATCAGGTGTGTTTTGGCTTTTATGGGTTTTATGTAGACTGCTTTCAATTGAATGCCCATTTTTACTATATTAATCATACCAATCCATGAGTATAGGAGATCTTGTAATCTTCTGATATCTTCTTCACTTTCTTTCCTCAGTATCTTAAAGTTTGTATCATGTAAATCTTTCATGTGTTTAGCTAGTCTTATCCCAAAATATTATAAATTTTTGAGGCTATGGAATATAGCTGGTTTCCTTATTTTTATATCAGTCTGTCTTTCATTTTAATATAGTAGAAAGGCTATTGGGGTTTGTGCTTATTTATTTGTTTCTTTAGTGTTTAATTGTATATCCTGATAAATTGATAAATATGATTTTCAGCTGTAGGAGTTTGCTGGTGAAAATTATAGGGTGATTATGTATACTATTACATTATATTCAAATAAAGATGTTTTGATTTCTTCCATTCCCTTTTATATTGGCTTGATTTCTTTTGGTTATAGTATTGCTCTAGCTAAGATAGAATAAGTATGGAGGAAGGAACAATTTTGTCCTATTTCTGAGTTTAATGGAGAGGCTTTGAATTTATCTCCACTTAACTGATTTTCCTATGTGGTAGTTTTCTGAATGAGGATACACAAAGATATATTAGGAGCTTTTTCTGTTATATTTGCTATCTACCTGTCTTCTAAATCTCATTTGTAATATTTGATTTTCCACTTTTAATTATAGAATGGTTATGCTTCATTACATTGAATGTTCTACTAAGAGTGAATTTTAAATAACAGCCCTCTTGAAATTACATTTGTTGGAACTTTATAAATTTATGAAAGATTAATTCAAAAAAATTCATTCTGATTGATGAATCGTTAAACTCAATGACATAGTTATAAAATTATAGTTTGTGGATAGGAGCATATTATTGTGGGGATTTGACTGTCCTTTCTTGGAGATTCCAGTGACCTTTATATCTCTTTGCAAAGTGGCTGCACATTTTTGCTTTCAACCTGTCTCATCGCTCATATTTTATTCTCTTTTAAAGTGACTTACTTACATAAGTCACTCTTCTTAGATTAAATAATAGTAATTTCCTTCCAGACAAGAATAATTTGATGAGCAATTCAATTTTATTTTTCCAAGATTAAAAAATGCCAGGTGTCTTAGAAATCTGTCCATCCTCATTTATGTTATCACATTAAAGTCTGATTCAATCAAGACTCTTTTATGTTACTAAATAACAAATTTCCAAAGCTTATTCATTGTTCAGGAAATATAAATATTAATCATTGCTCTCTAGTTTCTTCTAGCCAAATGTGCATTTATTAGCCTCGATTTTCCTACTCATTGATGCTTTCTATATTGGTGTATTTTAATGAACATCAGTACATTTTATATACATAATAGTCTCAATGGTATAAGAATAAAAGTTCTAAAAAAAGTAAAAGTTCTAAAACAATCTGTTCATTTCATGCTGTCTACAATAAAATAAGCATAATATATTTATATGTATTTTAGTGAGGGGAATGTTTGTCTACAAATACAGTTTTCAGTAAAATAATATAATAATAATAATAATAACATAAAAAACCTAGAGCCACATCCAGTTTGGAATAGATCCATGATATTGAATAGGTCTTAAAATGTTTAAATTAGGTATACAAGGAATGGCAATATGGCTCAGTGCATAAAGGTGCTTGCCACCAATACAAGTGATATGAGTTCTATCTCCAGGACCAACATAATAGAAGGAGAGTCCTCAAAGATGTCTTCTGATATCCATAAGTATGCTATGACAGGTTTCTTCCACATACAAAAAGAAATGTTTTATTTCATTTAATTGAATTGTCTGTTTGTAAAATGTGTGAAATAAAATAACAATGTAGACTTTGAAATGAATGACACCTATTACTTTCATTAGAAGTAGTCCACTATGGAGATCAGAAGGTTGTAAAAGAACCTGATACACCACCATCAATAGCAGCCAAAGGTTGTTAAGCTATTAGATAGTGTTCAGGTATCCTGGCTGCTAAGAAAATAAACACCTCACATGAATAGTATATGGCATGAGACTTTACTATCATAGAAATGGCAGAAAAGATCAGTTACAATGGCATACACCCGTCCACTGGTGAGCAAGTCTCATTTAGCTGTGGACACAAACAATATGATCTGCTTGTATTATGCTTGGATTAAAGTGATAGACTTTGCTCCTTATATTCCAAGAACAAATGTGGCAGTGATAGCACCCAGTTGGCATAGGAGGCATGTATTTTAGCACAGAAAATAGGTATGTATTTCTAGAATAGCCCAAACAAGGTAACACATTACTAGAGTATGAAAGGTCCTTTTATTTCCTTATAAAGACATGTTACATGTCTGCAATAATCTCCAATACTGCGTTAAGTCCTAAGAGCAGATCCAGCCTATCTACCCAGGCATTCATTTGTATAATCAATAAAATAATGTATGGATGTTTTAGATTTCTTAATGTATAGACACTTATATCCTAACTGCAAAACTGATTTCTTTATACAGTTAATGTGTTCTTTTTACTTTTAATATTATTGTTGTTGACACTCCAGATTGTATTGCCCTTCATGATCCACCCACCAACTGTTCCACATGCCATACCCCCTCCCAAACCCTTGTCTCCACAGGATGTCTGCAATCCCCACCCCTACCCTAACTAACCTCTAAACTCCCATTGGCCTCCAGTCTCTTGAGGGTTAGGTGCATGATCTCTGATTGAACACAGACCCAGCAGTGTTGGGGGGCCTCTTATCGGGTGGTGTATGCTGCCTGGTTAGTAGTCTAGTTTTTGAGAAATCTCAGGGGTCCAGGTTAATTGAGGCTGCTGGTCTTCCTACAGGGTCATCCTCCTCATCAGCTTCTTCCAGCTTTCCCCAGATTCAACCACAGGGGTCAGCAGTTTCTGTCCATTGGTTGGGTGCAAATATCTGCATCTGAATCTTTCGGCTTCTTGTTGGGTCTTCAGGAATGCAGTCATGATAGGTCCCATTTTGTGAGCAATCCATAGCCTGAGTAACCAAACAAACAAACTAAAATTAACAAACTTTGTATAAAATACATGCACAAGTCCTGAATAGATGGTTTAGCAGTTAAGGTTAGTTGCAGCTTTTACAGAAGATCATAATTCTGTCTTCTTAGTCCAAGTCAGGCAGCTCAAAACTGCTTGTAACCTCAGCTGTAAGTGGTTTCAAAGTCCTTCTCTGACTTCTATAAGCACCCAAACATAGACACACAAAGACACACAAAGACACACATGTGTATTATATGTATTTTATGTGTAATATATATATATATATATATATATATATATATATATATATATATAATATAAAAATACATTTATAAACACATATTTATCAGCATATGTGTTCCTTACAATGAGTATTATAAATATGTATATTATTAAATATGGATAAATAGAATATACAAATTTCTACAGTTGCAATAGATGTACTAAAAGATTATACCTAGGCTGGAGAGATGGCTCAGCACTTAAGAGCACTGACTGCTCTTCCAGAAGTCCTGAGTTTCAATTCCCAGCAACCACATAGTGCCTTACAACCATCTGTAATTCCCTCTTCTGGTGTGTCTGAAAAGAGCAATGGTTTACTAATATACATAAAAGAGTATACCAAAGATGACAAAACTTAACAGAGGAAGAACTATAGAACTTGAAATATCCATGCATTGCCTTTATTGATATTGGAAATGTGGTTCATATATTTTATATAAATTTAAACAAGAATCTACAGTATGACCAAATGGTTACCCTATTAGGTAGTCTCTCAAAAGGAAAGAAATATAATGGTATTAATATTTGTAAATATATGGCAATATTAAACTTGTGTATAACTGGCTTATTTTGGAAACAACAAAGATGCCTTGTATAGTTAGTTGAATGGAAAAAAATCACTCTGTCATCTGCATCTCCTGATAAACAATAAAAGTTAATGAGCTGTTGATGCTTCAAGCATGAGTGATTCTCAAGAACAAGATGCAGAATGAAAGAAGCCAGACATAGTAATTAATGCCCGCTCTAATTCTATTGACCTTACTCTGGACAAGCTAATATATCTAACAATGAGGGAAAGTTGTTGTCTATTCTAGTGATGGTCATAGTACTGGCTCAGCGACAATGAGGTGAAAAGAAAATTTCAAGTGATTTGAAAATTCCACATTTTAAGTAAATTAATTACACCTGAGGGTACAAATTTGGTAAAATTATCGAACTGAAAGTACATGTTGCCCTATGGAGGTTATTCTGTCACTGTTTAAATAACCACAGAATTCCTATTACTTAACTCACACAATTAAAATCAGTGTTTTATAAAGTAGAATATAGATTCATCCCCATTGAACATTTTTCTATTAAATGGCATGAATACTTAAGTGTTACCAATTTTATTGACAAAGTTTTTATCACAAAGTGATAAGAATTGGAGCCATGTGAGAAGAAAGGGAGGATACAGGAGAAAGGATGGAAGAAGTGACAGCTGGTTGAAGTAGTAAAAAGATAGTTAATGTTAAGAAAATCAGGGATCAAGAGTGCTGTTGAGCTCCGAATGAGGCCCAGAGAGAGTTAACTGGAAAAGCAAACAGCACCATGATTTGAAACAAGTGTGTATGCATTCTGAAAACAAAACATGGAAACAAAGGGAGTCGTCACTCTGAGCCATACCCATTCAGGGAGAAGAGACTGAGGTCATACCCAGAACTGAACTAATACTTATGAATTTTTGACCCTATAAGCATCATAAAATAAACACTTGTATTTTCAAAAACTGTGCTTTCTTTAAAATAAAAATATCTTCAATGTACCATGGGTAGCTTCTTTTGTTAAGTACAACATTTTCTTTGGTAAATGTTCAACTAAAGTACCAGAATTTTTTTAAACATATAACAATTAAATATATTGTACATTATAGAGTATATATAGTACTAAAAGCCAACCCATGTTTTGTGTATTTTTTAATTGTAACATTTATTTCAAAACAGAAAAGTGAAAACTTAAAAAAAAAAATCTCAAATTTAAGAAATCATGGAAGTGCAGAAATTGTGTTGCACACATCTGTCGAAACCATTATCAAGGACCAGATATTGTTCTTAGATGGGGAAATGTACAAATAGTTCTGTTCACATATGAAAAAACTTAAAATACATCTATGTATATCTTTATCTATTTTCTATTTATTCAGAATATTAAGTGGATTCCAAGAATAGTTTAATCTTTCAATGTAGTATGTAAACTGAGTGAAATGATTTAGTGTGCATGTGTGTGTATGTGTGTGCATTTGCATCTGTGTGTCCTTGTATGTGTATGGCATGTGAACATGTGTTTGAAAGTGTGTTTGTTATTAGGTATATAATAAAAGCACACTCAAAATGTATTCCTAGATTTCTCTCTCCTCTTTACTAGTAACGAAAGTTCAGAAAACTGATGGAAGTCCCTTTATTATATAAATCAGAAAAGTATATTCTAAAAGGATATTCAGATTGGCGATGGAGAGTAAGCAGGTAAGTCTCTGAAAGTGAGGATAGGGATCTCCCACTCACTGTTTCTTTGTGTCCACTAATTTATCAAATTGATGCAGGATATTGACAGAGTACTGAGTGGGGTTTCACATCCAAGCTCTTTCCTCCTCCTACCCTGAGCTGAATTCTCTGACCCCATGCTAAAGACTTCCTGTCTATCTCAAAGCATAAGAAAGAGGACTTGATCTTTATAGTTCAACCGAGTCATGCACTGGAGATCAGAAAAGCTCTATTCTACTCTTTTCTGAAAATGTGCTTATCTCATAAAACCCAAATTCTGGTGTTCATGGATGGAGGCTGAGACTGCCATGGATTGTCCAAGACTTTATAATGGATGGGGCAGGACTCCAACCTTCATCTAGTAGAGCTACATGATGCTTCTAGCTAAACTGCTCCATTTTCTGGATTAAAAATCTGAAGAACTATTCCAAGTGTCAGTAGAACAACTTGTTTTCCACTATTAACTGGAGAAAGGGACTTCAATAAAAGTTTAAGTAAGTTAATGTAACTATATTTCATTAATATTCTAACTCAACCTTATAGTGAACTTTTAATGAATGGATGCTAATGAACTTAAAAGTTTAAAAGGGAAGTGAATGTTTACCTACAAGCATATTCTATGTATAAAATGTATGCCTTCTAGACACTAGCTACCTTTTTAATACTTTCTCAACTCTATACTATTATTTTACATGAGAGGAGAAACTAAAAAGTAATAACTACCAGTTCAGTTTAATGGAAATGTACTATTAAGAATATACATTAAATTAATTAAGTTGAATCAGATAAGGAGGAACTATAGAAAAAACATTAAAATTCTATTTAACAGAAAATTGTATGTTTTCCTTACTTAATATACAGCCTAATGTCAGAACACAATTTATCAATTAGGTAATTATATGTGAGATAAAATAATATAATAAATTACATTTTAAAGAAAACTAAGTAAATGATTTTGTTTTCAGTGGACAGTGATAAAGCGATCAACATTATGTTACAATTTCTGCCCCTTCATTTATCTTCACAGCAAAATGAAGAATGTCAGAGATTGAGAGGGTTGAGTTCAAGGCAAATTTAAAGTGACTTCCTTTATCTCTATTATGAACAAGATTTCAAAGGATGAAAAACTAAACGTAGAGGCATGAGTCTTTTTATACATGGTTCTCTCTTTGTCATTTAGTCATGACAAGACCACAAAATAGATACAACCAGAAAGAAATAACATTAAACGGGACGTACTGGACTCATTGTAACTTTGAACATCTTGACATGTTAAACGGAAATTGGAGCTATCCATTTTCATAAAGACGTGTTGGCATTAGCAGCCTGTATACAATATACCATAGAGTATTAGTGGAATGTCTACAACTGTTGCCCTTTTGTTTGTAAGGCCTATAGAATTCTCAAAAAGTATACAGTAGCATATCATGACAATTTAGTGACAACTGAAAAGGTAAACAATGTTTTGTGATATAGTCATCATTGCAATGATGGAATCTAATTGTCTAACTCATGCTTTTTATTTGAAGCTCAGTGTTGTCCAAGCTAATTTTTTAATTCCAATAACAATTTTGTAGCAAGGGTTATGAAAACTAAATTTAATTTTGAAAATTCTATGTGTTCAAATGTTTATCAAACTGAGTGCTTTTAAAGAGGATTCACATGAACTCATGCTTACAGCAACTTAAAGTATAAATTTCTAAGTAGACAAATATATAATGATGTAACATGGAATAAGAATGAGTTATTTTGAATGATTTCGTTTTGCAATTCAATGTAATATTACTATTCAAATATTTGATCATGTCATAAAATAATAAATTATACTGTCTTTATATTTAATTAAGTTCTTTTCATATGATTAAAGGTGCATCTGTACAAAGACTTGAGTAATAATATATATAAACAGTATGGAAGAGACTAAGGTAGTTCAGAAAAGTATATATATACCTGTTTCCCAGACTTACCAATATCAGGGAAGCATGGGATTAGCAAAAGAATAAATCTGCCAGTAGGAAAGATCTAGTTGGAGAGTCATGTAAATGTAGTCACTTATTTATTTTAAAATATAAAGATATTTTATCCCAAATAGCAATTAATCTTATACAGAAATACAAATTCTAATAGAATATCTTAATCAATGTTAACTATAAATGAGTTTTAGATTCCATATAAAATTTGATCTGTGTAGCATTTAGGAAAAAAAAAAACATCTTTTGGGGGTTCAGTTCTAAGTAAGAGTTCTTAGACATGACATGAAGGTAAGTGAATCTCACATTGAAATGATGCCAAGTGAAAAGTGGCTCACTGAGTCTGGGAAGGGAAAAAGTTTGGTTAGCTATGTCATTTTTTCAAGAAAATCATTAGTTCCATTTAATGAGACAGCATAAAAGATTATGGTCATATGAAAGGCAGAACACAGACACTTATAACTCGAGTCATATTCACTGACTGTATATTGTTGATATGGCACACAGAGTTTTAGGAAATAACAGGGCTTATAGCAAAAGCAGTAATAACTCATCAGTTAAAGAGACATTGTCTTACAGAACTGATATGAATCTCCAAGTGATTACGCTGAGTGAAAGAATACATATTGTGAGATCTGACAGACATGATGACCTGGATTTTTATATACCCTCAAAACTGTACTGAGAGAATAAATCTTCTATTGTTAAGAGTGGTGTGTGTGTGTGTGTGTGTGTGTGTGTGAAATGGGTTAGTAAAAAGTGATATAAAGAAGGAACAGAGGGAGGGATGAGAAGGTTGGATGTCATGCTGCTGGCTACATTCACATTTCGATGTGATGGTTTTCAAAGACCACAGGGGAAAATCCAATTCTACTATATACCATCAAATTCATATTAAAAATTCAATAGTCATGGAAGAAAATGAATTTGAAAAATCTAGACACTTTTGTCTATGCTTTTCATAGACAAAACACCTCCTCACTATTATATTTTCTATTGAACATAATAGTGTATTTTGGTGTCTGATGAAAGAACACTAAGTGAAGGAAAAGTTTAAGGAAAGAAGAGAAGGATCTCGAGAGGCAACCAGACATTGAGGGAAAGAAGGAAGGAAGCAGAAGGAAAAATAAGTGACATTTTCAAAAAACAATGTAAAAATTATTATTAAGTTTTATTTATGTATTCATTGAAGATCAAGATACTGAATGTGTTAGTTAAAAATACAATTGTAGGAAAATATACTACATATAAATACATGTGAATATATACAGATATATAAATTCTAAATACACATATAAAATGTGAATATAAATGCAAATATATATTAAAGAGAATATACTATGTATGTATATGTTTAGGTGTTCTAATGTACTACCTTGAATAGAAAAGAACAGAGAACAAAAATTCATAAGCTATTATTTGGCTTTCTGTTCTCTTACATAAATATGTCTATATTTGCTGGCCTGCATTGTAATGCATACTGAGTTATTTAACCATTCTGAACCCTTACTAGAAATGAAGGGTATACGCCGTTCTTTGTTGATTTGTTCTGGTAATTACATGAGAAACCGTATAATTTACCATCACCTTCTGAAGTTGTGATATTCAGTGGAACCAATAACTAGAACTAAAATATCAAGTAGGATGTGTGAACAAATATGAACCATGATGAATGAGATGAACCAGTAATAGGATAAGCATCACCTCCAGGTCGTTCTCCTTAGTAGTTCTCTCTCTCTCTCTCTCTCTCTCTCTCTCTCTCTCTCTCTCTCTCTCTCTCTCCAAATTGAATCTCTAATGTTTAATTGAATCTCTAACCTCTGTGGATGTGTTAATATAATTCCAGTATGCTTGCAATATTTTGCCTATATTCTGGTAGTTATCATTCTGTTATGGAGGGAAAATAAAATATGCTTTCTCTGATCTACACACACTTCAAAGACTTGGCAAACCATTCATTGGTTTTCTTATTTTCATGAGACTCCTCCCCCCCCCCCCCTTCTCCCCCCCCCCCCCCGTTTCCCACACATGGTAACCTTACCTATTCCTTCCACCTGTAATGCATTCTCCACATCTCTTCCTTAAGTTCATGGTAAGTTTTTCATCTTCCTAGAGTATGCTTGATACTAGAAAGACTGTCCATTTAAGAAAAGTGATTTTAGTTATTGTTAATTCAGACATGTTTTCCATTCACATGACTTACAATCAGGAATTACCAAATGTATTTTTGCCTTTGTTAATTGTGTCAATGTGTAACTATATATGACCATCAAATTTATGTACATTCTCTAGCTAGATACATTTATAACATATAGGACCCAGATTTTCAGCATTTATTTAATTGTTGATTTCTGTTTTATAGATTTCTTCTAGTTGTCTAACTGTTAAAAGACCAGGATTATAATGGGACTAATGGGAATTATTTCAATTTTCATGGTTAATACAGATGATAAAGTGAATAATATATAGCCAATCAAAATTAGAATTATATGAAAATATTAAATATAGATTCTGAGGTAAGAAGTTCTCAATTCAGAATATAATTTTAATTTGTGATAATATTATATGTTCTCTCTTACACAAAAATATAAACTTTTATAACATGCACACATTTTTTCTCTTCTAAATTCAAAACGTTTGGTATTCAAATGCTATAATAATTCATTTTTCTATGCCAAGAGAGAAAAATTGCAATAGGAGACAGTGTTCTGAGAAATGTGATTTCTTTTTAACTTATTCTGTTGATTAAACTACAAGTGGTTTAATCAAGAAATTGATTCGGGGAAGTGGCTTCTCAGACATAATATATCAAATTAATTATTTTCTTAGAATAAATTACCTTTAATTTTTCTTCTTTAAGAGGTTAAAGTTTAATAAATGAGATTTGTTAAGGGAACCAAGTCCTCTAGGTTCTGTTGCTCAGAGTCACAGGCGGGAGGTTTCTCGACAGACAGATAAGGACTTTTTCTCCCTTTATGGTTAACACACTAGATGAATATGTCTGTCATCTCTTTTAATTTAAACAGGCAACATTGAAGATTCTTAACAATACCTCTGACCCCTGAGAAACAGGATGTATAGCAGCCCATTAATTAGTTGTTTGAAGTGAAGGGATATGGCATACTGAATATCATGCTTCTTTGCTCCATTGCACAACGCACCCACACCACATTCTCCATTTATATTTCTGACTACTACCAAAGAGCAAATACCCTTGGGAAGCATCATAAGTTAGCAAGTTTGATTGATGTACATTAGGCAGTCAATGACTTGTTCTATCTGGAGTATTTTCCTTTTTGCATGAAGAAAAGATGGTCAAAATATGTATCAGGCCTCAAATCAAATTAAAGCCCAGAAGATTTCCTTGCTATGCTGTTTTTTGTTTCATACATAAATTTACATAAAATTGAGTTACTTTAGATTTCATATCTATTTCAATTTTCCTTCTATTCTACCTACATATTCTCAAATGAAAAGCCATTTCATAGAACACTGCATTAATTGTTTCAGGAGAGTAACACAATCAACTCAGCCACTTTCTAATTTAAGTTTTGGGGGCACAATTGTTCTTTATGAATATTTCACCTAGCTATAAATTTATAAATTATTCACACTCAGAGTCACTGTAAGAAACATGAGAGGAAAGAGCATTACCAAGAAAAATGACACTGGAGTCTTGCCATTCCTTTAATTTTACTAGTGACTTTTTGCCCTTTCTGGGACACAAATTTCTCCTCCAAATAAATTGGAGACTGTGCTCACTATGAATAAGTATTTAAATTCACCATTATATTTTTCTAGAGAATTAATTGTTCACTCTTCATAATGTCACAACCTCATAATATTACAAAAATATTATTTATCTAGAAATATGTAACTTTAGGGGAATTAGTACTGAGGAGTGTTTACAGAAGTTTATGCAAGGCTGTCTAATTACCTATTTACATTGTAAAAATCAGGATATGCGTGATTTCTAGTAACAATGACTGCTGCTTTTAAAATATCATATTTTCACTTGTGTAAACTAGCATATATATATATATATATATATATATATTTTCTCACTATGTAAGAAGCTGATGTAACAGTGTGTCGAATTCAAAACTAGCATAAACTACAGACTTGAGTTCAGTATCAGCCTGCGATAAATAAAAACACCTTGTCTCAGAAAGGATAAATAATTTTACTTAGATATTATTATGATATGTTGAATTTCTACAAGTTGTTTTACATCATTTTTCTTCTACCTTAAGAATAGGTTAAAAGTTAAGTCAATCCTGTTTACTGGGTGGTGATGTTTTATAAGGAATCTATGATTTTCATCTGTGACCCATTTGTTCTGGATTTTAATCTTAATTATATGACCAAGTTCTATTTTATATCAGGTTTTACATTACTGCTGCAAGATATCATATAAATTCATTGTTAAAATTTTCCTTTGGATTATTTCTAACTACATACATCTGCTACATCAGATTCCAGCTTTACTGTTAATATGATAATTTAGTTATTTCACAACAAGGCTCTAGCCAGATACTTTGTTTCTCCTGTAGTAGTAATACACTAGGAATCTTTTGTTTTGATGTTTGGAGATCTCTTATGTCTTCTTTGACTATACAGATACATGTCTTTTTTGCTAAAACATAACCTAAGGGAGCAAAGGCACTCTTTATTATTCAGAAGGGTTGGTTTTATGCATAGCTAGCTCATTATCTCTTTTATTCCATCCTGTCCTTCAGTTGAACTGAATAAAAGATGTTCAGAAAGATGAATCTTAAAAGGCAGAATATGTTCTTTCTTCAAGGAACTGAAATTCAATTCACACTTTAGTACTGACTTTGGAAGTGTATGCAGCATCCTAATTTTAGTCCACACAATATAATACTTCTCAATTGAGTTGGGAACAAAAAAGTTTTTTTACTGTATGAAAACAAATATTTTATTATGTATTTTTCAGATGAGTAATTAAAATATCTATTTGGAATACATATATTATAAATTAATTGGAGGAGTGAAGAGAATGTAAACGCACCAATAAAGTTCAAGTCTGTACTAATAATAAAAATAGTATTTTTCTTTAATTTTTGAAATTATAATATAATTATATTCTTTCCTCTTTTCCTCCCTCCAAACCCTCCCATATTCACCTTTTGTTCTCTTTCATTGCTCAGGGCCTCTTTTTCATTGATTGTTTTTAATGTGAATATATGTGTATGCTATATATAGGTGTATATGATGTAAATACACACACACGTAGATAAAACCTGCTGAGTCTGTATGTTACTTGTATGCATGATTTTAGCCATTATCACTTGGTATTGAATAATCAACTGATGCTCTTCCATACAGTAGACTCTTCTCCCATTTTCATCATTTCTTATATGCCTATAGTACTTTATGTAAGTTTGAGGCCTCATGCCTTTCTGTCTTTCTCCTGTTCACATTGGCATGTCTATTGTTGGTTTTTTTCTTCATTTTTTTATTTTCATTTAATTTATTCTATCCAATATTGTACAAAAGTTTCCTGTTATGGCCACTGCCCTCTTATGGGACTTAAAGTTCTTCAGTCATCTTTGATACCCAAAATGTTGGAATCATTTCTCACTATCATAATTCCATCCATCCCTGGATGTTTTCAGTGATGGCATGTGTTTAATCCTCTCATGCTAGCACACATAGTTATCACAAACTGTACAATCTGGAAGCAAAAGCCTTAATTTTTGTGGTTCTAAAGAAGATGAAGTGAAAACACCAAATTAAAGAAAATCTAGATTGCCTGGCTAAGTCATCAATGATCATTATTTATCTGCTCTCATGTCCTTATGGGGACAGAATAATTCTATAAGAATCTGCTATAAGTATACTAGTATTCATAAAGAACAGACTGCCTTTAAAGTACCCTTTTCATATAATATTATATTTATATAATCTATTTTAAGTTGGTCTACTCATATGGTCAGAACAACTCAACACAAATTAAAGTCTTTCTCATGTGAAAAATGCAAGTTCAAGTCTCATCATTTTATATTAAATCTTAATCTCCTGCTGTTCATATGCATATACATCTACATAATATACACATACATATAACATATACATACACACATACATATATAAGGCCCATTTTTTTTTCTGTCATTCCTTGGAAAATAGATGTAGACATTACCTGAATCTCCTAGTTTTATTTCGCATAGTGAATGTGCAATAAATGATATTATATGATAATAATAATAATAATAATAATAATAATAATAATAATAAGTAGGGCAGGTGTTTGGAAAACATGTATAGCACAGATTAAAGCACAGTTCTATTATAAATTAAGAGGCATATTGAGATTAGCAGGAGTATGAGCATTCTTTGATACCAAACTAATGATCCTTATATTTCTTTTTAGTGACAACTGTACTGATTAAAGACAATCTTTGGTAATGGATCACCAATAATTAAGAAGAATGAATATATTAATTTGCATACTGTACTTTTGTATACATAATATTTTTTGCATAATGTCTTTTTAAAAGATGAATAGTCTTAGAATGATCTAAATCTTTGTTTTCAATCACCATCTGTTTTTCTAGTCATTTCTGATTTTCCGTACTTTACAATGATCACTAAAATGGAGGTTTACTGCTAAATAAGTTCACTCTTTCTAGCTCTTTCTAAATTCCTGATGGCTGGTTTAACTCAGATGTTCTGACTCAAACACTCTCCAACCTGGCTGATTCAATCTGGCTTCTCTCAGCCTCTCACTGAATTGCTCTGTTTGGCCTCAAACTAACACTAGCAATCTCTCCTACTCTTCTGGCTCTTCCTTCCTTCCTTCCTTCCTTCCTTCTTTCCTTCCTTCCTTCCTTCCTTCCTTCCTTCCTTCCTTCCTTCCTTCCTTCTCTCTCTCTCTCTCTCTTTCTCTCTCTCTCTTTCTTTCTTTCTTTCTTTCTTTCTTTCTTTCTTTCTTTCTTTCTTTCTTTCTAGCAATAGCCTACATCAAACTAAGTGCAGAGAAACTTAAAACAATTCCACTAAAATTAGGGAAAAGTCAAATTTCTCTCCCTATCTATTAAATATAGTACTTGAAGTTCTAGCCAGAGCAATAAGAATCCTAAAGGAGATAAAGGGGATGCAAAGAGGGAAAAATTCAAAATATTGCTATTTGCAGATGGTATGATAATATACATAAGCAAGCCCCCAAAACAATCTACCAAAGAACTCCTACAGCTGATAAACATCTTCAGCAAAGTGTTTGGGTAAATTAAGTCAAAGAAATAAGTAGCCCTCCTTTGTACAAATGGTAAGTGGGCTGAGAACGAAGTTATTGAAACTCACCCTTTATAATAGCCACAGATGATATAAAATATTGTGGTGTAACTCAAACCAAACAAGTGAAAGTTCTGTATGACAAGAACAGCCAATATTTTTGACAATCAGAATGGCATGGCACAGAAATATTCATTAATTTTAGAAAGCTCATCCAAACTCCTCTACTCAGGATTCCTTGAGAAATTTACTAAAAGTTTAAAACTTTCTCTAGTTGTATTATTTTCTCCTAAACCCTTATGATTGCTGCTTCACAGGGATGCTGAGATCATCTAGGGTAAGTCTCAAAACTCATACTCCTTATTCATTACTGTTTCTAAATTGCTTCCACACTGTTATATATTTCTTTTTTTCCAATTTTTATTAGATATTTTCTTCATTTACATTTCAAATGCTATCCCGAAAGTCCCCTATACCCTCGCCCATCCCCCACACTGCTCCCCTGCCCACTCACTCCCACATCTTGGCAATGGCATTCCCCTGTACTGCGGCATATAAAGTTTTCATGACCAAGGTACTCTCTTCCCAATGATGGCCAACTAGGCCATCTTCTGCTACATATGCAGCTAGAGACAGGAGCTCTGGGGTTACTGGTTAGTTCATATTGTTCTTCCACCTATAAGGTTGGAGACCCCTTCAGCATCTTGGGAACTTTCTCTAGCTCCTCACTTGGGAACCCTTTGTTCCATCCAATAGCTGACTGTGAGCATGCACTTCTGTGTTTGCCAGGCACGGGTATAGCCTCACATGAGACAGCTATATCAGGGCCCTTTCAGTAATATCTTGCTGGCATATTCAATAGAGTCTGTGTTTGGTGGCTGATTATGGGATGAATCCCCAGCTGCAGCAGTCACTGGTTGGTCCACCCTTTTGTCTAAGCTCCACACTTGATCTCTGTAACTCCTTCAATGTGTGCTTTGTTCCTAATTCTAAGAAGGGGCGAAGTGTCCACACTTTGGTCCTGTTATATATAGTTCATGGTACCAAAATGTGTATTGATATAGTATTATATGTGTGGATTTGTGTATTATATTAATGTGCAATTTTCTATAATAAATCATTCACATATACACATTGAATTTAATATAGGAATTTATATATCACACTATGAAGGCTAAAATGCTTGATACCTTATATATCTTCCAAATGAATCTGGCAGCAGAGGGAAAGGAATGGACATAATTAAAAATCCCAAGTCCTGGGAACAAGAACTTGTAAAAATATACTTGATCAAAGAAGAGAGAATATCTAGAGGAAGAGAAAGTAAGTTTCTTATAGCATATGGAAGGAGTCCCTTTTCAATTTATGACTTAACACATATACGTGTAAAATCTATGCTGTTAAACATGGCCTTCATTCCCTCAATAAGCAAACCCATCTGAATATTATCCTTCCTGCTTCTGCAGTTAAATGTTATATCCATATAATATGTAGCTTTTTTACACCATTAAATGTTACAACTAAAACTTTATATATATATATATATATATATATATATATATATATATGTAAAAGATAGACCAACCATGCTTTTTTGACAATGATTTATACTAAATCTATGTCTAAATTATCTGTTCAGATCAGCGAATTAAAAAATGTAGTAGAAATATTCATTCTATAAGACCCATATATCTCACAGTATCTTCACTACTCACTGTTGAAGATTTATTTTTTCAGTTGGCAAATCCATAATAATAACCATTTATTAAAACCTACGTAAACATCAGTCCAAAAACACAGAATGTTGAAATCTTAGTTAATTAGAACTCAATTATTTTGAAGCCAGCAATACATGCTCTTAAAATGTTCATCACAGTGTCTATTCTGATACACTTACACCAGAAAAATTCTTCATACAAATGACCAGTTACATAAAAATTTAATATTCAGTAAATTATTTCTATTGTTATGTATATTCTATTAAGTTCTAAGTTGCCAACTTCGTTGAAACTTCTAGTAGAATGATTTTCCTTTAACGTGAAAAAACTCTATTGCTTCTTTAAGGTACTGTGGAGGATTTCTAATTTCTCAACATGTTAGCAAAGTATTATATATAAGTTGCAATATTTAACAGTTTACACACACACACACACACACACACACACACATATATATATATATATATATATATATATATATATATATATATATATATACATACATATATAGTTTCACCAATACATTATTTGAGATTAGATTGTTTTCTACAAGTCTCAAACTACCAAGTTGGAGATGTTATATTTAAACCTTATGCTATACCTCTGCTAGAGAATACCATGTACATTAGAAATGGGAAGATGAGAAGCCTTGCATTAATCACTTCTTCAAGTATTTCTTCCTCTGCCATCAAGGAACCCTGAGTAATTATGTGTTATATTTAAAATGTTCAGAGCTTTACTTACACCTCTACATTGAAAGCTTGTGCTTCTGCTCTGAGGATTCTGTAAATTCTCAATGCTAGCCTTCTTGGTTTATGAAAGAAATCCAATTCCACACACACACACACACACACACACACACACACACACACACACACTTTTTTATCTATGAGACACAGTTTGCCATAATACAAGACAGAGAAACTTCTATTAGAATGATTTTTGTTTAACCTGAAAAATATCTAGTGGTTCCTTAAGGTTCTGTGGAGGAGTTCTAATTTCTCAATATATTGGCAAATATTAATGTTTTCTAGTAAGTAAATTTGTATCTCAATATCATTTTTGTGCAGATCATTGATGGGTATTGTTTTTATATTTTTAATACCTTTCAAGGTCATGTGATCTTGTATACTTTGGGACTGCTCTACTCTGCTTCCAAATTCCTGAAAATTTCACTCATTTTCATCTAGAAGATCTTGGCATAATCATGTTTCTCAGAAAGAGGCCCCAGAGGTCATTCTGTGTGAGGCTTGTAAGTAGTTGTTTCTCCCTTAAAAGTTACATCATAACATTTACCATGATCTTTATTGTTTTTTTTCAATTATCTTTGAATGCTACATTGTCTCTCTTTATAAAAATCAAAACTTCATATGCTATACCTTTATTTCTAAACTGTCCTGATATATAATGTGAGTTATATTGACATCTGTCGATAAATTAATTTATTAATCTTAAAATATTTATGGTTCCCATTCTAGAATATTCATAATAGAATGAGATATGTGAAACTTATTGAGCATTTTGTTCTAATTATTGGTTTAAACTAATGGCTAGCTGATAACCAGTACTTCATAGCTGTCTGTAGATTTAAATTTCTCCTTGGTTCATCAAAATTAGGATTAATTGTTAAAGATTTTAAAAAAAAAGAAAACAACCAGAAATGGTAATGATTTATAATTGAAATAAGTATATGCTTTCTTACAAAAACAAAATTGATTTAATCTCAAAATTAATCTTTTGGATGGATGGCAATCAAAATTATGGTTGGAATTTTTTAACCAGAAAATAAAAGAAGTAAAATCATAATCAAATCAATGTTGGTTTATTCACTATGTTTTAGTAGATACTTTATTTTGATTTTGAAAGGACATCTTTACCGTATTCCCCAGCATTGAAAAGTAGGTCTGCTTTATTATCAATCTTCTGAAGCAATGACAAGCTACTTGACACCTCTCAGGTAGCAATTATTGCCTTAGGTAGGAAACCTGAATGTTTGTTTGGTTTTTTATGTACCATGCAGGGGAAAGGTCTCTCCACTAGCAAAAGAGATAATGATGTTTACACTAGGATTATAAAGAGTTATTATTTTTCTTTGAAAAACTGCCTCCAATCTTTTCTAAAGAAAAAAAGCACTTGTTCAAAGTATATTTAAATTGCTTGTGATCTCTGGATGGAGTGACTTGTATTACAGAATCTCTGTTTCTTTACTTATTATTTCCTCTCTCTCTCTCTCTCTCTCTCTCTCTCTCTCTCTCTCTCTCTCTGTGTGTGTGTGTGTGTGCACGTGTGTGTGTGTGTGCACGTGTGCACTCATCCATTTGTGTACAAAACCCACATACAGAATTCAAAGGATAATCAGTGGAGGTGAATTTGTTCTCTCCTTCTATCATATGAGTCTTGAGACTGGCCTTTGTTCATCAGGCTTTTTGAAAAATATCTGTTCTTGCTGAGCCATCTTTGCATCCCTGGTTGGTCATTTCTGAACTTATAAAGTAATATTTACTGTCCTTTGTTTGTGTGTTTATTTGTTTGCTTTTTGGTTTTTCGAGACACAATTTCTATATATAGCTCTGGCTGTCTTGAAACTTACTCTGTAGACCAGGCTGGCCTTAAACTCAGAAATCTGTCTGCCTCTGCCTCCGAAGTACTGGGGTTAAAGGCATGTGCCACCACTACGCAGTGTATATTTATTTAACTATATTAACCAGTTTTTATTTTTTCTTTTCTTTTTCATTTTCCAGACAAGGTTTCTTTGTGTACCCCTGGATGTCCTGGGACTTGATTTGTAAACCAGATAAACCAGGCTGGCCTGAAATCCAGAGGCCCACTTGCTTGGATTAAAGGTTCATACCACCACCAACTGGCATCTTAATATTAATAATCTTTAATGAATGAAGCATTACTTGACAAACTCTGAGTCTGACCCTCTTTTACAGAGGCCATCGTACCTGTTATCTTTTTACATGCCTTGTTCACCAGCACTGACAAAGCCTAAAAGTAGAGAACTACATGTTTTAAAAATTACCATATTACAAAATATGTTCATAGAATATAAGAAATTTTGACATGCTATTTATGAATTAAAATTCTGACTGCCATTATTAGATCATGTTTTATTTCCTGAGATATATCATTTCTAAATCAAAACAGAACTGAAGGGAACTGGGAAAGTGTACACTACTATGTAAAACATATGCTGCCAAAATGAATCAGTCAATAAAGGTGTTGTGCTTCATAAAAAGGTAAGGAAAGAAGGAATATGTTTGGTGAAGGTACAGTAAGGTGTGGTGGAATGAGATGTCTCTGTGGGCCCATGATGAGACATCCCTCCCCTCTGAGAAACCAGCCACAAGATGGTATAGTATAGAATAAAATTTATTCAGAACATGGGAAGTAAGGGAGTAGATGCCTGCAGCCATCAGTAAGTGGAAAGAGAGGGAGGATTGGGGTGAGAGAGGGCAAGGAGAGGAGAGCAAGAGCAAGAGAGTGAGGAATGGGCAAACAGTCCCTTTTATAGTGAGTCAAGGACACCTGGCTATTGCCAGGTAATTGTGATGTGGAGCCTAGAATAAATGCCAACAAAAGGTGCTTTAATGTCAAAATGACTCAGACCTTTAGAGCCTTCATAAATTCTGAAGGAGAGAACCAACTCTATAAAGAATTAATCTGACATCCATTTTTTACTTTTTAAATAAATTTCATTTATTCTTTGATAATTATATACATGAATATACAGTATTATGATCATATCCAGACCCCACTTTCTTTTTCTCATACTTCTCAGACCTATCACTACTACATTTTCCTCCCTAATTTGTGTCCTCCTTTTTTTTAACCCTTTGAATGCAATTAGTTTTGCCCCTTTGCACATTTGATGGATCATCCATTGGAGCCTAAGCCATCTACAAGAGATCACATCCTCAAAGAAAACTGATCTTCCACACCTCAGCAACCAGGAACAGACAAGATGTAGCCCTGGCTGTCCTGGAACTCACTCTGTAGACCAGGCTGTCCTTGAACTCAGAAATCTGCCTGCCTCTGCCTTCAAAGTGCTATGATTAAAGGAGTGTACAACCACTGCCCGGTAAGATGTACTCTTTTAGGGCATGAACATCTTGAGATCTTTGCCTTTTTGAAAATGGACCCAAGAAATAAGCTGGAGTAGCTATTGTAATATATAATAAAATAAACTTTGAACTACATCTACAACAGATATTATCCAAATTAACAAAATCAGAAATGGAAAAAAGAGTCATAAAAAGAAAAAAAATTCAAATAATTATTAGGTCTTACATCGAAAACCAATACTCCACAAAATTGTGAAATCTAAATGAAATAGATGATTTCCTTGAGAGATTCCACTTACCAAATTTAGATGAAGATCAGGAATACAATCATAATAGTCCTATAACCCCTAAGAAAATAGAAGTATTCATTAAAATTCTCACAACTAAGCAAAACTAAACTATAGGGTTTTCGCACAAAATACTTCCAGATATCAAAGAAGAGCTAATACCAACCCTCCTCAAAGTATTCCACATAGAAACAGAAGGAAAATTTCTTTTTTTCAATTTTTTATTATATATTTTCTTCATTTACATTTCAAATGCTATCCTGAAAGTCCCCTATACCTGCCCCAACACCCGCCCTGCTCCCCTACCCACCCACTCCCACTTCTTGGCCCTCGCATTCCCCTTTCGTAACGTTTCTTAACTCATTCTATGATTCTACAGTCACTCTGATACCTAAACTACACAAAGACTCAACCAAGAAAGAGAATTTCAAACCAATTTCCCTTATGAATATTGATGCAAAATACTCAATAAAATACTCCCCAAATGAATCCAAGAACACATCAAAAATCCTCTACCATGATCAAGTAAACTTCATCCCAGTAATGTAGGGGTAGTTCAATATATGAAAATCCATCAATGCACTCTACCATAAAAAGAACTCAAAGGAAAAACACATTTTAATTTCATTAGATGCTAAAAGCCTTTGAAAAAATCCAACACTCTTTCATGATAAAAGTCTTGGGGAAGTAAAGGATACAAGGTTCACACCTAAAAACAATAAAGGCAATATACAGCACGCCAATAGCTGACATCAAATTAAATGGTGAGAAACGTAAGGCAATTCAACTAAAATCAGGGACAAGAGAAGACTTCATTCTCTCCATAGCTCTTAAATACAGGAATTGAAGTTCTCTCTAGAACACTAAGAAAGTTAAAGGGGATCAAAGAGACATGATTTGGAAAAGAGTCAAAGTACTGATATTCACAGGTGATATGATTGTATACATAAGTGACCCCCAAAACTCTACGAAAGAACTACAGTTGATAAAGAAAACTTTAGTAAGTAGCTAGATATAAAATTATCAACTACAACAACAACAAAAAAATCACTTCCTTCCTTTGTACAAAGTATGTACAGTCCGAAATAAAATCAGGGGAACAATACCCTTTAGCTACAAATAATGTAAAATATTTTGGTATAACTCTAACTAAGCAAATTTTAAAAACCTGTATGACAAGAACATAAAGTCTCTGAAGAAAGAAATTGAAGAAGATAACAGAAGATGGAAAGACTTCCCATATATCTGTTAAGGTTAACATAGTGAAAATGGTATTCAGTGAAATTTCCACCAAAATCACAACACAAATATTTACATAACTTGAAAGAAGAATTTTCAACTTTATATGGAAAAACAAAAGACCCAGGATATATGAACACTATACAATATTTTAAAAAATAACCTTTCTGGAGCTATTACCATCATTAATTTCAAGCTGTAATACAGAGTAATATTAATTAAAGCCTCATGATATTGGTGTAGAAACAGACCGACTGATCAATATAATTGAATTAAAGAACCAGAAATCAGAAATAAACCTGTAAACATGTGGACACTTAATTTTTTGACAAAGAAAACAAAACAATGGGGGGGGGTCATCTTCAACAAATGGTGCTAGTGTAACTGGAGGTCTGAATGCAGGAAAATGCAAACACATCCATATTTATCACCCTGTACAAATCTCAAGCCCATATGGATCAAAGGCCTCAATATAAAACCAAATTCACTAAATCTAATATAAGAGAAATTAGGGAATAGTCTTGAATACATAGGTCCTGAACAGAGCATGTTCACGACATGGCAGCCTACATATTAAGAAAAGATCTTCACCAACCCTAGATCAAGAAGTTAGACAAAAAACAATCCAGTTAAAAGATGAAGTACAGAACTAAACAGAATTCTCCAGAGACCAATTTCTAATGGCCGTGAATGCTTCAAGAAATATATAATGACCTTAGTCATCAGGAAAATGCAAATCAGAACATTTCTGACATTTCACCTTACAGTAATCAGAATGGCTGAGTTAAAAAAAAAAAAAAAACTCAAGGGACTGCACATACTGGAGAGGATGTGGAACAAGGGAACACTCCTCCTCCATTGCTAGTGGGAGCGAAAACTAGTACAAACACTTTGGAAATAAATTTGGCAGTTTTTCAGGGAATTTGGAATAGCTCTACCTCAAGACACAGCTATACCACTCCTGCCCATATACCCAAAAAGTTACTCCACCATACCACAAAAATGCTTGCACAAATATGTTTAGCAACTTTATTCATAATGGGCATGAACTCAAAACAACCAAAATGTCCCTCCACTGAATGGATAAAGAAAATGTAGTTCATTTACACAATGGGATTCTATTTAGCTATTAAAAGTAAGGATATTGTGAAATTTGCTGGCAATTGGATGGAACAAAATATATATCATTGTGATTGTTTGTATATGCCTGGCCCAGGGAATGGCACAATTAGAGGGTGTGGCCCTGTTGGAATTGGTGTATCACTGTGGGTGTGGGCTTTAAGTCCCTCATCCAGTATTCTACTAGCAGCCATCAGATGAAGACCTACAATTCTCAACTCCTCCTGCACTATGCCTGCTTGGATGCTGCCCTGTTCCTGCATTGATGATAATGGACTGAACCTTTGAATCTGCAAGCCAGCTCCAATTAAATGTTGTTCTTGTAAGAGTTGCCTTGGTCATGGTGTCTGTTCACAGCAGTAAAACCCTAACTAAGACAATAATCCTGAGTGAGATAACCCCGCCCTAAAAGGATATGCATGGTATGTACTCACTTTTAAGTGGATTTCAGCCATAAAATACATGATTCCCACACTCCTGCACACAGACCCTAAGAAGCTAAGTAACAAGAAGGACCCAAGTGATATACTTGACTTTTAATAAGAAGGAGAAACAAAACAAATAATTGGAGGTGGATGGAAGGAAGGACGTGAGTGAGAGAAAGTATTACAACGGGGAAGGAGTGGGGGCATAAGGTGTAGGGCGAACAGGAAAGAGAGGGCTGACAAAGTGAAAGGAAATTAGCTGCATGCAGGCATGGGAAATCTCTAATAAGTCCCAGAGACCAGGATAGAGAAAGCTCCAAGCTGTCTATGAAGATGACTCTAGCTGAGACTCCAAGAAGTGGGGGATATGGAGCCTGATATGACAACCTCCTATAGCCAGACAGGATTCCCACTGTAGAGATGAGGGACAATCAACTCACCCACAAAACTTCCTGCTTACAAGAAATTTAGGGAAAAACCTGAAAAAGAGAATGATGGAATGGCCAACCAATGATTGGCCCATCTTGAGACCAATCCCATGGGTAAGAACTAACCCTGACACTGATAGTCTGCTATGGTAGTAGACAGGAGTCTAGCCTAAATGTCCTCTGAGAAGTCACAAAGCAGCTAACTGAAACAAATGCAGAAACCCACATCCAAATATTAGATGGAGCTTGGGAGTCTTAAGGAAAACTGGGGGAATGATGGAGTGACCAAGAGGGAATAGGAACTCCATAAGAAGACCAACAGAGTCAACTAACCTGGGCCCTTGCAAGTTCCTAGAAACTGAGACACCAACCAAAGACCATGCATGGATTGAACTGAGGCTCCTGCATATGTGAGGCAGATGTGCAGCTTGGTCTTCCTGAGCGTCCCCTAATAACTAGAGCAGAGGCTGTCTCTAACTCTGCTGCCTGAATTTGGGTCCCTTTCCCCTCCCTCCTCTGGCCAGGAGTCAGCTTCTCTGTGTTCACTGGAGTGTTATTTTTACCCTAGTTATTTTAGTGCCTGGCTGATCTTTAGTGGGAGAGGAGGTGCTTAGTCCTGATGCTCCTGGATGCTAACAAGGCTGGCATGGTGATGGATTTCCATTCTCTGAAGCAAGGGAGAGGAGAAGGATTTGCGGGGGTAGGGCTAAAAGGAGAGGTGGGAGGGTGGCTATGATCAGGGGTAAAGTGAATGGGGAGATGAATTAGTGAAAAGAAAATCAATGTTTAATAAAGACCATTTACAGCATGTTTAAGAATATCTATATACTCTGAGATACATTTAGAGTTTATAAATTGACAAGCATTCTCTTTTTCAAAATCTGTCTAAATTCATGACAGGCCCTAATATGTCATAGGATATTTCATCTTTGTAAGTGTGGGAGGTATGGGGGAAGGGGATGGAGGAGAGGGGAGAAAAGGAAGAGAGAGAGAGAGAGAGAGAGAGAGAGAGAGAGAGAGAGAGAGAGAGAGATGAATAGGGGTGGAGAAGTGAGAGAGTGCACTGAGTTGGGGTTGTGGTATTACCTGAAGAAGCAGACCAAACCATAGAATGGAAAGATGGAAAATTAAGCAATTGTTGATATTGCCAGTATAATTCAAGGCAGGTTTTTTTTTTTGGGGGGGGGGGATGTCTAGTTCTTTAAAATACATCCTTTTCTCTAATGTTCTTAATTTGTTTTTAGAATAGGGATGTTCACGATGTGGAATTAGAAGGTGAAGGAGAATAGGCGATAATGGTAAACTAAACAGTCAATGAATTATCTCAAATAAACTTTAGTTACTTTTACATTCCTCCAAAACAGGTTATTTCTAAGTTATTGTCAAAGCAGATTTTGATAGGGACTCTCAACCCATTAATAGGCTTTCTCATGTGAGGGTTTTAAATGTCTTGCCCTTACAGCATCAGGTTGCTGCTTACACTTAAAAGGACCATAAAGTAAAATGTACCCTGGTCTGCCACATCAGTCTTAGAAGACAGGCCCAACCTTATTCCATAAACTACTAATAGAATTAGAAGTACAAACAAACCAAGGGGTTAGATGAATGCCAGCATTGTTCCTTCCTCTAGCCAGGAATCTGTTTCTCTGTGTTCACTGGAGTGTTATTTTTACCTTCAATAAATCTTGGCTAAGTGTTGCGAGTGCAAAATTCTTATCCTGTAATTTTTGCTTGGCTAAAGGACAGACCAAGAAAAAGACCTTTAGGTGACATCAGATGACACTCTGCTTTAGTTAAAAACCTATGAATTTGTGAATATTTGCCTCATCTAAAGATGCCTTTTTAAAAAATGCCAATATATTTTAAATTTTTTATTACACTAGATCTGGACCAGGATTACCTCAACAGCACAAATGATTAGAACAAATTTTCTATTATTTAAGCCCCATCCAAAGACATGGAAAAGACCCATTGTTAGGCACAACAGGTTGAAACTGTTTCTCCCACTAAGAAGTAAATTAATCTGAATATAACATGGGAGATAATTAATCTGAATATAACATGGGAGATAATTAAAAATATAACCAGAAAACCAACAACTGTAGTCCAAATCAAAGAATAAATTCAACATCTTCCTTTGATAAGAGTGGAAGTCTTGACAGATAGAGTGGCAAGACTTCAAATCAGAGAAATGTGACCCAAATGCTTATCTACTTTCCAATCATATCAGTTTGAGATTACAAACAATGTTGAAAATGCAGAAGGAGTGTATACATTATTGCATTGGTTTTCTTTTGTTCCTGATACACATTTCCACAAATTTGGTATGTTACAATAACCCAAATGTATTTTATGGTTTGGCTGTCAGAATTCTGAGGCAGGTGTCTCGCTGAGCTCAAATCATAGCTGCTTCCCTTTGGGACACTCTGGGCAGAGAACTCATTGCTTTGATGTTTCCAGCTTCTAGCTGCTCACTGCATTCCTTGGCTTTTGACCTCCACTGCCTTCAAAGACAACAGTGACTAGTCAAACCTCTTTCATGTCTTCCCACATGGGTACTGAATCACTCTTCTTTTAGGGACTTCTGGGATTGGATAATCCAGTGCAATCTGTCTGCTAAATTCAGGTGTTCAGCACCTTTATCCCATCTGTCTCCTTAATTCCTCTCTGCCACACTTCTGAGCAGGTTAAAACAACTTGTATGACAGCAGGAAGAGGTCTGAGACAGCTTCTGTCCCCTAGATAACAACACCTTACTGATTTAAACATATACCTTCCATTCCAGAATAGCATGCTGTATCCTTAAATCATATCCTATAGTAAGGTAAATTTAAGTTATGAAACATCTCCATCTATGCTAGTCACTCTGAGTGCTATACTTATTAAATTCAGAGATACTGGCTTATTCATCATAGCCAAAGACATCTTTATAGTATCATTTGAGCCAATATCAAAGTGTCATATGTCAGACAAACTCAAAACAAAATTAACCATCACAGTATTCTGAAAGAAAAGTATGACTCAATTGTTTGCTCTCCTAGCATATTTGGAAGTTACTTGTATCTTTCACTTTAATACCTGTTCAGTAAATATGTCTGCTTTGTACAACAAAACGCCTGGGACTTAATTTTTTTCAAATTAGTGTTAAGCTATTATTACTATTATTTATGTGAACAATTCTTTGCTCCTCTAAACAAACTCTCTGGTATGTATTCAACAGTTTCCCATTTTCTTCATTCCAAATGCTGTAACATAATGATTGAGTGTCATTAGTAAAGCAATTGTAATCAACTGATCAGTGAACTCTGAGGAGATCCTAAACAATTTTCAAATAGTACAAGAAACAAATGAAAATTAGTCATTATAAATATTGCAACTTTGTGAAATAAAAATTAATGATAATCTTATACACTTAAGGTAGCATATAACTGTGAATAGTCAGACAAAATTGTTGTTATTCTGATCACTATTTTATCTTTTTCTAAGTAGAACCATCTGAACATAAACTAGGCACAAGGATCTGGTCTATCTCTGCTTAAGACCCTCTAAACCTAAACCTATGCTCTAATTCATTAATCAAAATATTATTACATCTTGGTAGGCTTTGAATGGAGAAGACACTAAAATGTAATGCTATCTGAACAACAGAACAACTAGAATTTATCATCAAAATGATACTGTATCCTGTATAGAAAAAAGAGGTTTTAAGTAATGGGCACCAAATGCAATGTGCATCTTGCAGTGAAGTATTTCCTCTCATATCAGAGACTGGACTGCATAGCCAAGCATGAATATAGAGAAACACTGCAGCCCTGGATCATGGTGGGAAACATAAAATTTCTTAGGATGATGTTGAGTAAGAACTTGTCAGGCTGACCTTTTGCTAAGTTGAAGATGTTCTCATTAGCAGCATCCCTGCTGATTGCCCTCAATAAAATATAGCATCCTGCTGTTAATATAATTTTCAGTTTTTTTTATTTAATGGCACAATTATATTAAAGTTAATTTTTAAAATTCATTAGAATTTTAAGAAACAATTTTACAATATTTTGATAAACCTTTACTATATCCTCAGAAGCTAGCAACATTTTTTATTTGCTTATTAGATATAGGATGAGACTGATATAAAGACTAATAATAGTCATGTTTTGTTTACTACAGCTTAAGGAGAGTTAGTGATTAAACATTATATTAGAAATTTTTTTTAATTCTTAATATTATCAGTGAAATTGACAATGGATGTTTTCCTGTGAAAACATTTACCTTGTTTTTCTTACAATAGGTAATTTTCTTTCAAATTGAATTGAATACTACTTTGTCATTTTCTGAAAGGAAGTATCCTCTTGTTGTTGGAAAAACAGGGACTGTCAAATCTGGCAGAACTCTGTTTTAATTTTGACTTTGCTTCTTGAATAGATATGTGACCTTGAACGTGTTATAGTCTCTCCTGGAACTGATTTAGCTTTTTAATCTGATTAAGGCATAAATGGAAAATTAGATAATGTATATAAATCACATAGCTCATTGATAACTGGTGCCAAAGCTTAAGGTCTTTAACTGAGGTGTCTCCTGATTTACTGAGGGGACACAGACGAAACAGCTCCTCTCACCGAGTCTCTCACCTTGACTTGTGAGGTCTTTAAATAATCTGTAAATTATGTGATTTAATTTTCATGTTGGAGCTTTATGTTTATGTTTATTGCTTCTGAGACTCAACTGCTTGTCTAGGACACTTTCAATTGTATTAAACAATTTGTTGTAAGAAAAAATTAAAGAAACGTCTTAAAGGGAGCATGACTGTCAAGCACAAGAGAACACCATTGGCACCATTCTGACAGATTTCAGAGCAAAGAGGACTTTAATAAGTGACCCTCCATTTACAAAACAGTTTCACTCACATACTGTGTTCAGTGATAAAATACAATGTTTCTTGTGTCTTATTTTCATACATTTCTCATGGTCATAGATCAGTCTCTAAACATATTCATACATGCACACACACAAACACACACACACACACACACACACACACACACGTTTTGCCATGGTCAATGAAAACCCAATCATATGATGGACCATTCATAACTGAGAAAATGTTTGATTTCCCTCCATTTCATATGACAGTGGGGAGTTGTCCATTACAGGATAAATGGAGACTATGCTAACTGAGAATACTGTTTTTTCTGTCAAGCACTGGATAGGGGAGAAATGTTCTATGATTTATAATATAAAAAACTGCAAAATTTCTCAGATATAATGAAGTTAATATTTTTGCAATCTTTTATAAAAAACAAAAACAAAAAAGAGAAGTCCAGGAAATATTGTTGTTTATTCTTAGTATTAATTTAGTTTCTATATTCAAATATGTACATTGTCACCAATATATTTAAAGGTTAATTTCATCTTTATCCACATATAAAGGTGGATATGTGTGTATACATACACACACACACACACACACACACACACAAACAAACATATTTTATATACTAAACATACTTTAATACAAGAAATGGAGATCCATTTTTAATATTAGATACTTCTTAATCAAAATATGTGGATTTGAGCAAAAATATTTCAAGGGCTTAACATTTCTAAACTATCTCTAAAGATCGTACTTTCTCTTGTCATTCAAGTATGCATTCAAATAATTCACAAATAATTATATACAAAGTTTCTAGTTTGGGCATATAGTACTTACAATGGGTTTGTTTGAATTTGTTTGCATTCTAATACAAAATACTGGCTTCTCAACATGTGGTTTGTCCCCAGTGTGCAGACCCCTATGTTCACCAAGTGATGCTAGGTGAACCTTGATCCCCAGTTTAACTGGTTAATAAAAGGTTAGAGCCCTGTGATTGGACAGTGAGAGGAGAAAGGTAAAACTTGAAAATTGAGTGAGGAGGGTTCAGGTAGAGGGAGAAGAAGAAGAAAGAAGACAGGGGTGGAAGAAGCTCCCAAGACAGCAGATGGACCATGAACATGAGAACAGGAGAAACAGCAGGTAACAAGGCACTTTATATCTGGGAGAATATGTTAGAATAGCTCCAAACCTGTACAATCTAAGCTTATTGCTTGTAAATAAAATAGCTGGGGTGTGTGTCTCTTATACAGGATAGTTAAAAATATAAATTTATATTATGACTAACAACATTCAACTGGGAACCAGAGCAAAGCTTGGATATCCCTCTGTGCTTTGCCCTGGGGTATGAAGTTAAGAACTTCCAAAAAGAATACATGATCAGCTAGACTACCCAAGAAACAATTTACTAAACACATGATACTCAAGAAGAAGGAAGGTCAAAATGAGGACACGTCACCCCTTCCTAGAATTAAGAACAAAGCACACATTGAAAGAGTTAAAGGGAGCATTTGTGCAGCTCAATCCAAAGGATGGACCCAACGACTGCAGCTGCCAGGGATCCATCCCACAATCANTCCTCCTCCTCCTCCTCCTCCTCCTCCTCTTCTTCTTCTTCTTCTTCTTCTTCTTCTTCTTCTTCTTCTTCTTCTCCTCCTTCTTCTTATCTTCCACCTCCTTCTCCTCCTCCTCCTTTTCCTCCTTCTCCTTCATCTTCTTTCTCCTTATCCTCTTCCTCCTTCTCCTCTTCTAAAGGGAAGATCACAGGGCTGGAAGTTGTTTCAGGAAGCACTGAGAATTGAGGTTAATCAAGTGTATCAAGCAATATTGTTAACAGAAGAATATTTAATAATAAAACAGAAGAATATTTAATAACAAAACACATCTCCTATAAGCAGATAAAAATAATTATAAAGATGATTCCTATGTAGAATGTGTATATCTTTTATGTTAAGCTAGTGCAAATAAGTGCATGGTGCTTATGACGCCTCTGGTGAGACACAGATTATGTAGCTGATTGGTTGACTCCATGAAGAGGCTGATAGTCATGACATGAACATAAACTTGCGATAATAATGCACAACACATAGGAAGGCAATCTTAGAACATATAAAGCAACGTGGTAGTTTTAGCAGAGCACATTGGAAATGAATGAAAAAGGAGCAAACAGCTGAGAAATCTGGTACTCATTTCACAACTTGCCTAAAGACAGACCACAGCAGGTCACAAAAGGTTTTTAATGTAATATTATGCATCATTCAGAGAAAATTCAGGAGTTCAGGGGAATGTAGAGGATAATTCTAACAATGCTCATGAGAACATAGGCTTATACTTATTTCCCAAAATTTCACTGTATATTGTTTATCACCCAAGTCACACTGGAATATTTATTATGGTACCTTTATCATTTTGTTGGCTTTAGCAGAAAATCCCTGTGGAGTTCATTGGTTTATATCAAAATAAGTAAATAAATAAATAAACAATGATGCCCCCCAAAAAAGAAAAAAAAAACTAATAATAAAATTTTTTTATTTAGGGAATAGAATATTGTTTTGAATTGGCAGAAAAATTTAATTCTGTCAGTAAAATCACAAATTAGCATTTATTTCTGTTTAGAATCAAAGTGGAAATGACATACTGGGTAAGAAACTGAAAGTTAATTCATTTTAAGCATTTGCTATTAGCGCTGGCTACAGGAGCCACATAATAACACTATGTCTGGTGAGTGAATTATGGTGGAATAAAGTCTGTGTCACAGAGTAGAATTTAATTGTTGAATGTTCTTTATCTCAAAAGAATTGATTTGCATTTAAATGAGCAGTCCTTAAGGTAATGATCTCAGTAGATGTTTTATTATTGATGTAAAAGTATTGAGTGCCTGTTTTAGTGCATACAGTAATAATGGTGTGGTTGAATTAACTGTGGAAATGTTAGACAATTAAATTAATATATAATTTTAATACTACATTCTCTAAAACTTAATAAATTAATTAAATCTCTTAGGAAAATAAGAGACCTTGCATTCCAAAGTAAACAATAACAATTCTGTTACAATATACTTTTTGGATTAGATAATTCCATATTTGCCATTTATTTACCATTCCATCATAGAAAAGTTACTATTAATAATTGTTTAGTGTGTGTGTGTGTGTGTGTGTGTGTGTGTGTGTGTGTATATATATATATATATATATATATATATATATATATATATATTTTTTTATATATACTATATATGTATATATATATATTATATCTTTTATATATATATATATATATATATATATATATATATATATATATATATAGTAAAATTATATCAAAAATCCAGATAAGATGCTAGTGTTATTTTGAATTAATAAGAAAATAATTTTTAGTAACAATGGGTAAAACATTCTGATAATCACTTTAAATACCATGAAATATACAATTGCAACACAATTCTTTGAACATCCTTTCATTTTTTTCAATGCCAAGTAAACATTTACTTGATTAAGCATCTAATCAAACACATTTCTCACTATTGAAAATTACATACTACTTGCCCAATTTTTCCTTCTTCCGACTTCATTCTGAAAGAGAAATGAAGAGCCTTCAATGAAAAAGAGATGGAAAGAGATGGAATCGTGACAGGTACCATTAGTTCTGACTTTCTGTCTACTAGGTTACAAGGATGTTTGTAATAGTTCTTTCGGCATTGTAACATGGTAGTTGATGCCAGAGTTAACTTAAATATGATCTGATGTTACATTTTATGTACTGCTATATGTGTGCAAAGAAAGGTCTGAATTCTGATTTATAATTTCTTCCTACAGCCATGGGATATTCCTGCAAACCCTTTGTACAGATGTTCATTCCCTCATAACATTTGCCTATGAAGTTTATTCAACACCTACATCTGGGTTGGACAATATGGCCAAGTAGGTATAAAATATTCCAGTATATCAATGTTTATGTTTACCTGGAGTTCATATATGGTATACAACTGAGGAATTACAACAATATTCCCTGGTGGTTTGGTATGCCTTGATCATGTTTGTTTTATTGAATCTCTTTATAAGAAATTAATAAAAATACTAAAAGCAATCAAATATATAAAAAAGAACTTAGGCTTTTTTTCTGCAAATAGTTTGCAAATAGTTCTTTATTTTAAACAAAATTTTCTAAGTGTAATCATCAACCTTATTTCTTTTCGTGTTGGAGAGGAATTTTAACAAGGCTGTTCTGCCAAGTGATCACATCTAACAACCTTCTCTGTCTGTGTGATCTGGCTGAAAAACAGGCATGCCTTTAATCCCAAGAGACAGGCCAACAGATTTCCAAGTTCAAGGCTAGCTTGGTATAAAATAATTTTCATTTAAATGAACTTATGTCCAGGGAGAATGGACACAACTTTAATACCAGCATTCAGGAGACAAAGGTGTGAATATCTCTAAGCTCAGTCAGTAAGTTCTGTTCAAATCAGTCAGTGTGGTGCAGGTCACATTTGCGAGTGAGTGCACTGACTGCAGTTAGTGGAGTTTAATTCTTTTGTGAGTTCATACAGTTCAATACAGGTTATCAAGTAGTTCAGTGCAGGTTAGCGAGGCATTTGAAGACAGTGGATGAGAAAGACACAAAAGAATAGACATAATCACCAGAGGTAGTTTGAGGTCAAGCAGAGCAATACAGTGAAAAGCTGAGAGAATCCAGACTGAATCAGTCAGCTTGGAGTGGAGTTTAAGCCAGAATGGCTATGTTGAATCAGCAAAACACAGTTCATAAAGAAGTAGAAAGGGTTAGTTTACTAAGCAGTCAGACTCCAAGATAACAAATACATCAGAAAAATAAAGTTACATTCACATCTGTCACTCAATGTCATTGAAGAAGAAAAGAGCACCACTGACATTTCAGAAAGCAGAAGACATCTGACATAAATGTCTCAGAGGACAAGAGATATCTGACAGAAATCATGAGAGAAGAAACTTGGTTGTGTTTCTCCAGAGAAAGCATCACTTCTTTGACTTCAGCTCTATGCCCAGAGAGACCCAGAAGACTCCAAACAGGAAGGAGGAGCCTGGAGCCCAGAGCAAGGAATGACACAGGAGTCTCTGAAACAGCAAATTACAGTAAGCTACCAAAAGACTTATAGATATATTACTTATAGATAGATTTTTCTACATTAAGAGATGTGAAAGTCCATTTCACATCCCTTAACACCCAGGATAAGAGTTGAGGGGATAAAATTGTTACTTGAAAAATCATTGTATTACTTTTTTCCATCTGGAACACTGGAGTAAACTTCAAATATTTCCCCTCAAAAATGGTTGGAAACAAAGCTGTACAATAATGAAAATTAATTATGATATTATAAAGGTTTGACAGACAAAAGAAAAAGGAAGTAAGAGAACAGAAAATGTTTGATTGAAAAGCTATGATACCTAATGAAATTAAGGATTAAGATAGACAGCCCATTGAAACTACTATATTACCATTTAATGAAAATGAGGAAAGGTGCCCACCCTCACTGACTTCCCCAGTTACCCAGGAGCAAATGGCAGAAAAGGGTGAAAATTCAAAAAGTGAACAACTAGTCTTGAATCCTACAAAAATACAATATCTCAAACATTTTAAAGAATCCATAGTAACTTATGAAATGGACTTGCCTTATGTGAGAGAAAAGCTAAATACCTGGGCTACCTAAAACTGGATTATCCCCTAAGACTGGGAAGACTTAGAAGCAGATGTACTGGAAGCCAGTCCTCAATTAAAATGACTGGTGTGGCCTTTAGAAGTTGCAATTATGGAAAATCATGCTCGATCTGAAGGTGCAAGTGTTGTCAGTTTGTTGCTATATGGCACCAGTTGCAATTTGATGACTCTATTACTATACAATGTACATTGATATTCTTAAGAGTCTGAGATAATGTGAAAAAACAAGGAAAGGGGTCTATGTCATTCACAAAGATTACGCAAAGCCACAGAGAGGCCTTTACTGATTTATTACATAGATTAATGTCTGCTATAAATAAGGCAATATCAGCTGTGATGTAAAACAGGTACTAATTGAAACTTTAGATCTTAGACAATTAAATCCTTGATGAGCACTATGGATGAATGGATTAGAACTACTGCTGATATTGACCCTAATGACTATGCAATTGGACAAGTGAATGTCAGGGGCAGACTGACCCACAAAACCACATTGATGGCCCATTCATTTTCTCATGCTTCTGGGTCAATTTGTGTATATGTCCTGTAACATCTAAGTCTCTCTCTGGGAAATTAGCAAGGGGTTCTGTAGGTCCCTGGACTATCTGACTTTTGACAAATTTGTAGAGCACCTAGTGGCAATGCTGAAACGCCCCTCCATTAGAATGCGGAAATAGCCCTTGAGTGACTCCCTACCTTCAGGTATGTAAGGATCCCATTTTAGGCTGATGGAAGTAATAGTTCCATCAATTGTCACAGGGACCTCATAGTACCTGTTATTGTTACCTGGAACCAACTTATAGGCATTTTGTCCAATGCAGTCCTAATCCTCTTTAATAAAGAGAGTCTGGAGGAGTTGTTGAGGAACCTCCCAATTAAGCTGGTGGGTAAGGGAGATGGTTTATAAAACAGAGATTAAGGCCTGGGGTTTTCTCTGAAAAGAGATTCTGGGCCTTCTAGTTGTATATATCACCTGTAGAGAAAGGGTAATAGACTATGAAAGGACTCCTTCCCTCAGAGGCAGGTGAGGCAACACTGAATAAAGGAAAGGCTTCAGTTGAGGGACTCAAGCAGGTGCTACAGGGTGTATCAGGTGGTCTAGTTAAGGGAGACAAAGGAGGAGCCACATGAACTGATCTCCTAGAAGAAGTAGTAGAGTTACAAGTGGTGAGGCCGCATGAAGGGACCAGTTTGGAGGTAGTAGCTGGTGTCCTCAGCTGGTCTTTGGCATCCACCTGGGATAGATCCTGTCTGGGTTGCAAGCAGATACCTGCCCTGAGGGCTAAAACCTTTTCCTCTTCTATGCATTCAGAAAGAGGTAGAAGGTGATTTTTCAAGCATTTGCAGTGTGGAGCAGGGGGTTGAGGGGAGAAAAGAAATCACCAGGCTAGGGATCCTGGTCAGGGTTTCCAAGATGTCTGAGGACAAGGGTTTGTGTGGAAAGAAAAATTGTGGGGTCAAAAAAGCACTCTCTGGGCCAGACTGTGTCAAAGTGAAGAATTTCCTGACAATTGCTTCTCCTCTCGATTGTGGCAACCTTCTGAAAGTCCTTAAGGTGTCAAAGGATTGCCTCAAGAGACATGTTGAGAGTGAAGGATGAATGCCCCATAGCAAACAGATTAAAAGTCAGAATAGGAGAAAGGCTCCAAAGGACAAAGTAAAAGGAGGTCGCAGAGACAGGCAGAGAAGACTTTCAAAGACTGAGACATCCCTGAGAGTTGGGCCTCTCAGAAGAGAGTCTCAACCGGACGCCAAGGGGAAGATCAAAACCAGTCCTTTGTCAGGGGAGAGTCAGGCATCCCCCATCCCCCATTCCCCACCACCTCTGTCCTGGAGAACAATGATGCTTCCAGATTCTCTCACTTGAGCCACCAGGGTCTTGACCAAAACAGAAATAGCACTAAGTAGGGACAGGAAATTTTTCCTCTGAAAAGTGGGGTTAGCCAGCATGGCAGTGTGACCTATTGTTGATGGCCAGCCGAAGGGTGATTGAGAGTTGGGGAGAAACCCCAGATGAGCCCTGGGGGCAGCTTATAAAGACAAAATCCAGAAAGCTCAGAGAAACCATAAAAACTCATACACAGGTGCAGAACGTGCTGCTATGGGATCGTGGCCACTGATTTGTGTCCAAGCTTAGTGTAGCTCACTATACAAAGCAGTTCTGTCTGACCTTTGTTGTGACTGGCTCTAAAGGAATGTAAGGATATGGGGGAATATCCAAGTTTATGTAAGACAAATAAAATGTGTGGTACCAGAAAGTCAAACAGTAAGATTAAATCCTTATGTGGCCATCATAGCCACAAGCCTATGGGGAATATATCAATACTACAGTGGAGAGCTCCGTTTAATATTCCTTCAACTTCAGAAAATAGGTATCTACTTTAACTGATACTGTATATTGACAACATAGGTAACATGGCTTGATTGTTTCAATGTTTAAATTGTAGCCTATTACATAAGAATTAAATAGTGTGCATTTTTTAACTTAAACATAAAAGAGGAAGATATAGAGGAATTTTAATCCAGCAACATGTCTACTCTGTCAAAAGATCACACCCAAAGACCTTTCAGTCTGTATGATCTTCCTGGAATATGAACACACCTTAAACTTGAGAAGCCAGAGGCAATCAGATCTTTGAATTCATGGCTAGGTTGGTATAAAGGAAATTTCAAGATCAGAAAATGTTAGGTCCTAGCATGGTGGTACTTTACTTTCGGAAATCAGAAGACAGAGACATTCAGATATTTGAACTCAATGTCACTTCTGTTCAGTCAGGGGGTTGGGAGTCAGCATAGTGTGTGCAGTACAGCAGAATAGGGAGTTCATGCAATTCAGTCCAGCTTAACAGAGGCAGTTGAATCCAAACAATAAGAAGGAGTCTGAAGACTAGAACAAAATGCCCGAGTTAGTTTGAGGCTAGAACAATTCAGTGAGAAACTAAGAGAAGCCAGATTGAATCTTTCAGGTTGGAGAAGAGTTGAGCCAGGCTGGAGAATTCAGAAAGAACTAGATAGGGTGGGCTTAATCAACAGTAAGCATCCCAGACAGCATATTAATCAGGTGAATAAAAGTTGTTTGATGTCATGAAAACACACATACAGAAAAATTATGGTCCCCAAATGTAGGAAAATTTGGGAAAAAATGACAAAGAGAAAAGACAGATTTATATGGCTTGATACATATGGTAATAATCACATCGTATCTCTTTGCTTTAACCTGCTGTTTATAACACCTGGTACAGAGCATATACCACCTAAGAATTTGTAGTCAATAACTTTAAATCCATTCAATCCTGGTCTTAGTCTAAGACCTTAGAATTTTTCTAAAATGAGAGACTATGTAGTTTTTAATTTCATCAATTCTTTTTATATATTGTATTACAGGTGTGATATCCTGTGTAGTAGGTGAGAGGACTGTGTTCCATCCTTTTAGGATAGAAATAGTAAGTAAATTTTCAAAAAATAAAACATGTTTTTTTCAAGCTACTCTTGCCACTTCTCAGTCACAGGACAGAGGTTATATTTATGTCAGATGAATTCAGAAGAATAAGGACAGTGACAAATCCTAAACAAGGGATGTCACCCTGAGAGAAGGACCACTAGTCCTGAAACCATCTTTAGAGCAATAATACACAAAACATCTTGGGAGATAAAACACACTGATTGCATTCTATCAAGGGAACCACTGTCATTTGATGCAGTTATGAGAAAGTCAAGCTAAAGGGTATATTATAAAACAATGGCAATTTTGTAGTAAGCAGTTACAAGGTGCCTGATGGCTACAAGTTTGACCTTTAAAAAAATGTATAATTAAAGAAGAGCACCATGCAAACGGACAGCTAAGTGGATCCACCATGATGTTGGGAAATGTAGACTGGACTCTATGACACACAGCCAAGAACCTACGTTTTATTCTATGGGTGTCTGAAATGATTTATCTAAAGAATAATTACAACAGAATTGATTTTGTTTTGTTTTGAGTAGTATTATAATAAGAAGAAAATTTGTGGTATATGTCAAATAGATCATCTGACTAGAGTTAGAGAAGATCAGGGGATGAAGGTATCAGGGGGCCCTACTGAACCACTGTCATCCAGGGTGAACCTGTTCCTGTCTACATTTTTAATCCTCTTAAGAGTAACACTGGAAGCTTCAAACTTTGCAGGAAACTGATCTCCCTGAACTTGGTAAAACAAGGTGTTAAATAATTAAAGGAAAAAAATCAGCAAAACTTAGACTAGAATTGGTAAAATTTGTACAGTATATGCTGTAAATAATTACCTTGACAACCAAGTATGAGAAAGTATGCAACTTCTCAGGAAAAAAAAGTAGCAAAGCTCCCTAGAAACAGGCAACGAATTGACAATATTTTAGGATAGAGATCATCTATTCTCAACCACAGGTGATCAATCAATAGAATGATTTTATTCCTTTAGATATAAAGAATGTTGCATTTTAATCAACACTGGAATAATAACAGTCAAAAATTATAACAAAGAATAAGTGAAAGGATTATTGAAAAATATAATAGCTAGAAGATAATTTCACTAAGCAATAAGGTCCAAGTGATTAGCATAATATGTTAAAAAACTTCACTGTGTGTCTCAACATTGTCATGAACTTCCTGAAGAAAAATTTGCATTCATGAAGGCAGATACACACACACACACACACACACACACACACACACACACACACACATATGTATATATTGGACAATAGCAAAAAACCCTAAAGATTACCAGAACCAATAGAATTATAAGGCATTAAATGTGTTAACTAAATATAATAAAAATGTCAAAATAAAAGATTGCAGACAAATATTTACCTGGTAGTTGATCTAGAAGATATCTTTTCCTGTAACTTGCTATACTGAAGTTCATCCATTGCATTTGTGATTTGTTGGCATTTCTGATTTTGTCAAATATGGAAAACTATATCCATTATGTCTAGCAGTACGTGAATTACAATGATGCATTCTCCTTAAATTAAAAGAAAATTAAAAGATAGAAGAAAGAGAGGAGAGAGAGGAGGGACAGACAGACAGAAAGAGAAAGAAGGTAGGAAAAGGTACTTCTGAAGTTAACAAATTTAAGGTACACTATTATTCTAAATATCCTCAGAGCTCTGTCCTTTTTAAGTAGTAGAAACACAGTACTTTGGATTCAGATCAAACAGAGGTGAAGGCTGAAAAGTGGATAAGTAGACAGAGATCCTTGCTGCCAAGCCTATAATCTGAATTCCATTTGTAGACCCTGTACAGTTGAATGAAATGCCCACAAATTGTTCTTTGACCTCTATAAGCATGTCATGACAACATACACACACACACACACACACACACACACACACACACACACACACATACACACACACTAAATGTATAAGCAAATATAAAATCAAGTATAAATTTCAGATGCTGAAATATTAAAACTGAGTGAAAGCAATGCAAGAAATGCAAAAACACCTCCTATATAAAATTGACTATAAGATTATAAGCTGAAATTTTATCAGAAACACAATAAGCAATAAAGCAGAGATATGAATATTTAAAGTTTTGAAAAGAAACCAAACACGTTGCAAAATGAAAGTATGTGATATCAGGCAATGAATTAAACTTCTTTTCTCTTGAAAAAGAATTTTCTGATATAGCTGTCTCCTGAGAGGCTTTGCCAGACCCTGAAAAATACAGAGGTGGATGCTTACAGCCAGCCATTGGACTGAGCACAGAGACCCCAGTGAAGGAGTTAGAGAAAGGACTGAAGGAGCAGAAAAGGTTTGCAACCCCATAAAAAGAACAACAGTATCAACCAAGCAGACTCCCCTAGAGCTCACAGGGACTAAAACCACCATCCAAAGAGTACACACGGAGAGACCCAGGCTCCAGTGAAATGGGTAGCAGAGGATGGCCTTGTATGACATCAATAGGAAAGAGGTCCTGTGAAGGCTCGATGCCCCAGGATAGGTGAATGCCAGGGTGGCCCTTAGGTGAGAGTGGGTGGGTGGGATGGGGAGCACCCTCATTGAAGCAGGGAAACAGGAGATGGTGTAGGGGGGTTCCAGAGAAGAAACCCATTAGGGGAATAACATTTAAAATGTAAATACATAAAATACAAAGTAAAAAAATAAAAAACATTTAAAAAACAAAGTGACTGAACATATTTATAGTAAGTTTGTATGGAAGGACATATGCTCACATTCTTCTTTATTCAGTTAGTAAATTCCTTAAAACCCATTATTTAAAACAATATAAATATAAATATGTTGGTCTATGTATTGATAAATGTATAATCTTTGCTAGGAAATTAAGTTACATTACTTAAGGTAATAACACAATGGCAAATTGACTATATATTCAAATAATTGTATATATGGTCTTATTTACAACTTTATGTATATATGGAATTGCTTTATTGTTTTGATATTAATAGATGTGATATATTCATCTATATATATTAACTAGAGAGAAGTATTGTTTAATCTTTTATATAACTATGGACATATGTGTACACATATAATATCTGTAAAAAATGCATGAATACTCCCTGGAATTGTAAAAATATAATAATAAGAAAAATTTCTCATCTTTATATTGCTATATATGAATATCTTTGAATATATGCATAGGAATATATGAATATATAAATACATAAATATGAATCTATAAATACATATGAATATATACATATGGATATATTCATATGTGGAAATATATTAGTATATATTTCTAACTAATTATAGAAATCTATTTTTATGTAAATATAATGTGTAAAAAATTCCATGAAACAACTAGGACTATTATGGGGAGAATAAATCTCCCTGACACTATAAAATAAATTTCAGATAGATTATAATAAAATGTTTATTTTGTTCTATACAGTAAGTGTTAAGCTAATGGAGTATTCTAACTATAGAAATAATTCAGTTTGCTAAGGAACTACCACTCAGGCATGAGAACTGTAGTTTTGATAGGAAGGATATGCAGCAATGCACATAAGAGAGGATGCAAATGGCTTACCTGCTAGCCAGTCCAGCCAATCAATTAGCTCCAGTTTATGGAAAGGAAAATAAGGCATAGAAGTGACTGAAGTAGTGCCCTGCCTCAGAACACAGTCCTCTGCACATAAGCACACATAAATATCCATGCATGTCCACATGTAAAAGTCCATCTACATGCCCAAACATATGCATCAAAAAAATCATTTAAGAGATAATTCTTCCAAAACAGGAAAACAAGGGTACCATACAAACAGAATATTCGTTGAAGATATTGACATAAAATTTATAGAATATGGAAATATACAGAGGTTGAATAATAACCATAGCCTACAAATTTAAAGTCTCCAAGTCTCTTGTGGGAAATTCCACCATCAATGTATATCACATAACACATTCAAAATACAGGCATCATAATAATGTATAACATTCATTGCAGCATTCATTCATTCATAAGCTACTTATGAATATTCATAAGTAACTTAGCCTTATTTATATTTTTTTTTCAGAATCTAAAGATGTCTCAAATCAGAAAGATCATGAGTATTATTTATAATAAATATTAAGTTTGCAATTAGAAAAATTTGGGTTGATTAGGATTTGCAAATGTTGGCTCAAGTGACATGGGAAAGATAACAAAGGGATATAGAGTTCCTTTGGGTATAGTGAACATGCACTAAGATTCTTGTGGTAAAGCGTATAAAACAGAACATACTATGAAGTGTTATATATCAAAATGGGCTAGTCTCCATCCTGTGATGTGTAACTCACTAAGGTTATTTTTAACACAATTTGCATTTTACATTTCTAATTCTATTTTGTAACATTCCAAATTCTTGTTGAAATTTCCTTAATGGAATATGCAAATTGAGTATGTAAATTCAGTACTGTTCAGGCTCTGCTTCCTCACCCATCACACAGTGATCAGTCCATAATCTCAACCTGCTGAGAATGACAGGGGAATGGAAGATGGGAACAGAAAGAGAATCAAAGAGACCTCAGGAAGCTGTGAGCTACACAAAAACAGACTCTCAGAGACAGCTCCTGTAATGAAGGGAACAAAAACTGCTCAAATCTTTGGGTTGTGAGAAAGACTTCCTGTATGATTATACACCACTCATTGGTTGGTTCAGGGCACAGTGGATGACTCTTTTGTATAAGGAGGAGTTCCAGGTGCTGCCAGTGATCACTTCATTAGGGAACAGGAAGTTTCACTTGACTACTGGGCTATGTGACCTCCACTAGGAGGCATGGTGTTTCTTGCATCAGGACACAGCCTGGGACAGGGACCTTGTGTGTGGGTAGCACTCCTAATCCTGTCAATTTTAAAGTGACATGTGCAGGGTTTGGACATGCCTCAACCCCATTCTTTCTCTGGGAAGGCTTCTCCCTTACTCCCTGATGCCACAGCTCCCCAGCCCAAACTATTTGCCTTTCCTTCTTTTCATTTTGTAAAGGGGAGGTTGTCAGCTTCTAGTTTGGGATGCTTTGTTATTGGACTTAAGCCTGGTTGGTTGTAAGTGATTGGAAGAATAAGCTGTATTTAGTTAGCAGTCAGTTTAAATTTTAGGGAGTATATGAAAGGTATTAACTGATACTTAAAGTTGGGAGGAGAAAGTATAAGAGTATCCTCACATCAAGATACCATCCATATAATAATAACTGTAGAGATTTTTGTCTAAGCAAGCCCTTAATTCTGTGGCAATGGTCTCCTGTCATAGATGATGGAACAGTCTTAGAGCTGGTACATTTCTCATGGGAGAGGTCTCCTTTAAGCAATCACCTTTCTAGTATTCTTTTATGACACCTTTTTTTTTTTTTTTTTTAAAGGTGGATATTTTATTTACATTTCAAATGTTATTCTCTTTCCCAGTTTCCCTCCCTCTGGGAAACACCCTATCCCACCCTCCCTCCCCCTGCTTCTATGAGGGTGTTCAAAGACCCACCCACCCACTCCCACCTCCCCGCCCTTGATTTCCCTATACAGGGACATCTATGGAGCCTTCATAAGACCAAGGACCTCTCCTCCCATTGATGCATGACAAGACCATCCTCTGCTACATATGCAGCTGGAGCCATGTGCACTCGTTTTTTTTTTTTTTTTTTTTTTTTGATGGCTTAGTCCCTATGGCACATTTAAAGCAAACTCCTTTAGTTTTGACCAATGCTGAGAAGGCCTGCACAACGAAAGCAGCCGAATGTGATGCTGTCCTGATATCCTGAGTGGCCACAGTCAATCCATCACAGTGCTCATGTTTAAGACCTTGGCAGGTGAGCCTTCACTCAGAAGTCATGCACTGTCAAAAGATGTTTGTAAGAGGAATGTCTGCTGCTGGGTCAGGAAGTTCTCTTTCTAAGCTTGTTTTAATTCTAAGAAATAGAGTGAGAGAGGTTCCATTCTGGATTTTGGTAGAGGAAANATCCACATATCAGTGAGTACATGTTATGTGAGTTCTTTTGTGAATGGGTTACTTCACTCAGGATGATGGCCTCCAGATCCATCCATTTGCCTAGGAATTTCATATATTTATTGTTTTTAATAGCTGAGTAGTACTCCATTGTGTAAATACACCAAATTTTTTGTATCCATTCCTCTGTTGAGGGACATCTGGCTTCTTTCCAGTTTCTGGCTATTATGAATAAGGCTGCTATGAACATAGTGGAACATGTGTCCTTGTTATCAGATGGAATATCATCTGGATATATGCCCAGTAGAGGTATTGCAGGATCTTCCAGTAGTACTATGTCCAATTTTCTGAGGAACCGCCAGACTGATTTCCAGAGTGGTTGAACCAGCTTGCATTCCCACCAACAATGGAGGAGTGTTCCCCTTTCTCCACATCCACGCCAGCAACTGTTGTCACCTGAAATTTTGATCTTAGCCATTCTTACTGGTGTGAGGTGGAATCTCAGGGTTGTTTTGATCTGCATTTCCCTGATGATTAAGGATGTTGAGCATTTTTTCAAGTGCTTCTCAGCCATTCGGTATTCCTCAGTTGAGAATTCTTTGTTTAACTCTGTGCCCCACTTTTTAATGGTGATATTTGATTTTCTGGTGTCCACCTTCTTGAGTTCTTTATATGTATTGGATATCAGTCCCATATGTGATTTAGGATTGGTAAAGATCCTTTCCCAATCCGTTGGTGGCCCTTTTGTCCTGTTGACAGTATCTTTTGTCTTACACAATCTTTGCAACTTTATGAGGTCCCATTTGTCAATTCTTGATCTTACAGCACAAGCCTTTGCTGTTTTGTTCAGGAATTTTTCCCCAGTGCCCATATCATCGAGGCTTTTCCCCACTTTCTCCTCTATAAGTTTCAGTGTCTCTGGTTTTATGTGGAGGTCCTTCAACCACTTAGACTTGACCTTATACAAGGAGATAAAAATGGATCAATTCCCAGTCTTCTACATGATAGCTGCCAGTTGTGCCAGCACCATTTGTTGAAAAGGCTGTCTTTTTTCCACTTGATAGAGAAAAAAAACAATAAAGTGACCTTCCTTTCAGTCCGTTTCACACCATGGATCATAAGTAATGTTCAAAGTTTCCTGATCTGTTATTCATTCTGATGCTATTAAGTGTTTACCATGATAGAAAAGATTTGGAAATGCCAAGACCGGAGATGAAGGTGCCTGAAGCCTTGCCTTGCTCTATGGCTCTGCTGCCTCACAAAGCTATGTTAAAGAAAAAAAAAAAAAGTATATAAAAATCAAAACATGGTAAAAGAGACCCAGAGGCCTGTGTACCTGTGTCTGACCTGCCCACTGATAGAGCCACTTGAGTATTTCAATATGTACTAGAGAGTTGGGAATGCAGTAGAGGAACAGCTGTGCACTGAGAGAGGCAGAACTGGAGATAGTGAGGAACAGCCTCATGATATTAGTCTCCATGGCTACCTGAGGCTATGATGAAGTCCTGGTCTGGGCTATCATAGTTCTAGGTGATATTCAGGAGAGCTGGCCCTGCACCTCCCCTAAGCAAAGTGGAGAACTGGCCCTGGTAGAGCTGGAATAGGGGTGCTGGTGGGCTGACAACCTGAGCTTCCTCCAAGACCCGATCCAGGGCTTTCAATTGACTCACCCCAACATCTACACCATTTATGAACTATTGGGGTGTATGAAGGGGCTGACCATGCAGAAACAAAGCTAAAGAATCCCTGTGACACAGACAAGCAATAGGATATTCAAGAGTTATAAAAGACCAAATCAATGGCTCCTCATAAGGACATTCAGACTGTTAAGTTTGTGGGACCGATAATTGTTTCTGTTGCAGTAATTAAACTCTGTACAGTTATTATCTTAAACAGAAAGGAGGAGAGTGTAAAGGAATTGTAACATGGCTGCTCTGGCCAGGGATTATATCCAAAGACCTGTAGGTCAATACAATCTGGCCAGAATGCAGACACTCCCTTAGTACACACTTTTCATCTCTAATAATGAAGATAAGGTTAATTTCATGAAGGGAGCAGCCATGTTTGAAGGTGACATCTAGATGAGGGACAGAAAAAGTGACAAATCAGAGAAAGATTTAACAGAGAGAGAGAGAGAGAGAGAGAGAGAGAGAGAGAGAGAGAGAGAGAGAGAGAGTCAGAGATAGGATATGCCCAACTCACAAATAACAGCACAGGAAAGAAAAGCTACTTAAGAAGAACGAGAGAGACTTCAGACTTCAATTGGTATCTAATTCTGTCTCAGTCAGCTGCTTGTTGAACCTCTTGAAGGGCAGAAATATGTGGTGGTGGGTGTGTTTGGTGGTTTGACAGGGACAGTTTTACAGGGACAGATTGCAGTGAGAACAAAATAGACACAAGTGAAGACAGAACACTAGCCAAAGAATGTGAAGAAGCCAGATTAGAACATATTTCCCAAGTTAATACAAAGACAAGCATTAATATGAAGACAAGCAGAGCAATTCAGTCAGAAACTGAGTCAGCTTGGAAGATTAGATAGTATGGAGGCCAGAAGCTTCCAGGCCTTGGCCTATAGAGAGTTAGAAGAGAGAAATAAATGCTATGGACTCAACCCAATCTTTGTATTTATACAGCCTGGTGATGGCTCTCATCTCACTCTTTCATCTGAGGAAATGTAAGCAACCTTTACATGTTATACTGTGTGACACACTGCGGATTCCACAGTGAAATGATTTTCTGTTTATTTTGGCATGCTTTGTTTTTTAACTTTTATGTTTTTGTTTTATATCATGGGGGAGTGGCAAGGATGAAGGGAAGATAAAAAGGGACAGGGAGATGCGTGAGACTGGAATGCATGAGGTCAAAGTGACAACAATCAATAAAAATTAAATATAATTAACACATGATCCTAGTTTACATATAAATATTTATATCGTGTCATGTTTTTCAATATACCATAATGGTGAGTGTCTCATTGACTCACTATGAAAATTTATTCTATATTAAGTAATAGAACATATCAACCTTTGTTTAAATGTGTAATTAAACAGCTCATACAGGAAAACTATATGTTTGTATAAATATTAAAGTCCCTATCCTATACACTGCAGACCAATTTTGATTTAGGTTTTATAAAACTAGAAAATAAAATCAAGGACAGGTCTAGAGACCTCATTGAGCTATAATTGAAGTAATCTTGAGAAAAAGTTTGCTAACTCTTAACAAAGAGAGCTCAGAGTCAAGCTGTAATCATCTGTGTACACTGCTTTTTATGTCTCCTCTGTGGCTAACTCAGTTGACTCCTATTGAAAGGTCAAGGAGAAATAGGTATTTAAAAGGCGAATGAAGAACAATAGAGTCAAAGGAATTGATCATGGTGCAAAAAAAAAAAAAAAATACACAAGTGAGAAGTCATGAAATGACTTGATACACAGCTCTCATGGGACTACTTTACTGAGGAAAACAAATAAATGACTTTTATGTAAAATGCTATTTATTCCAAGTACTATAAATCTCTTAAGGTAATCTATTCACCATTACATCAAGTTGAAAAGCCCATTATCCCTCACAGAGATCTAAAATGTAATTTTGAATCTTTCTATTATCTGACAACACATTTCAACAGAAATGAATAATAATGAAGGAAATTTAAGTGATTATCATGTTTGGTGCTATATGTCTTCAAAAAGTTCTATTTTTTTTCCTATTAAAATATTCTTTCAAATCAACAACAAGAGTTTGTATGTTAGAACTGAGAACCTACTAAACATTATATATTTTTGTTACCTAAATTAAAGAGCAAATTCATTTCTCTTTTTCTTAAGTTTCTGTTCCTACTCAGAATCCTGAATCATTGTTATTAAGTTAAGTTAGAGCTAGGGATTATTATACATGACAGGAGACCTTACTTCTTCTTCTTATATCCCAATCATATTTATACTACTCACATCAGTTGTTATGAGAGGGTATATGTTTATAGAACTCCAGCAATTGTACCTATTTTTATTCACCAATATGAATCCCACACTTTATGCAATTTACATATATGCCCATTACCATTTTAATAGTTATCTAATGTATTTATCCTATGTTCCAATTCACCGAGATCTTTGAAATGTAGGCTACATGGACCAGACCAAGTGACTTTAAATGTATCCATTGTGAAACTTCCTAGAGTTAAAATATTCTACAATCCAGGATAAATAGTGGACAATGAAACAAATACAAATAACTTTAAACACATGAAGATATTTTCTGCAACCAATAGCAGAAAAGGCATCCCATTTATATATTAACATTCTGTGGATATTAAACTATAGAAGTGGACCGTGGTAAAGACCATGAGCCAATTTGAGTGAAGACTGAGGAAAAAAATGATGAGAAAAATGAAGTTGAAATTATTTCAGGAATTTGTTTAAAATGTATGGACTTAGAGTGTTTAATATTAAGAAAGATCACACAATCTCAGAGAGAAAAATATTCTTTCTCCTAGGTGGAATCATTTTATTGTATTAATTCCAACTCTAACAATAATAACTACAATAACAAGCTATTTATTTAGTGTTTTTGCCATTTCTTCCATTGCTTATTGTTCTTGGTGTTCAACTAGGATCCCGAACACTTCAAATATAAAATATCCATTATACTTTCATAAATAAACTTTTTGTTCAACTAGGTAGTGATGATCATATACTAAAATTGGTTTGATAAGCATTAACAGTGACACATAATTTGAATACAATTACATCATCAATCAACATTTAGTGACAATTATTTTTACTACTATACTGACTAACATTGCCAGGTGCCATAATTAATAAATAATTATATGAGCTGTAAATGAATTATTCTTTATAAAAATATAAGAGTGAATTAATATGACAGCTCTCTTTTTTTCACCTGAGGCTATTCTTCAATAACCACATAAAAGAAATAAGATTTATTCCAAATTTTTCCTCAATAGCCAAGCAGTTAAATGATCTACCTTTACCTTATATGTTACTCTGGCTACTTACCTGGCCCATCCTATAATACTTGCATATCGTTGCTGATCTGGCTTTTCGTGCTTCTCCTTCATGGTTCCAGTTCCTCTATCCTGCTACTAATTTGTCTCTCCTGCACTCCCCCCTTCTCTGCAGGCAGATGTGCCATTCTATCCTCTTTTTCTCTCCAGCCACTGGATGGTCAGCATTTATGGACAAAGCAGAGAAAACGTTGAAACTGTTTACACAAACTTGAGACAGGAGTTTTCTGGAATAAGAATGACAATGCCTTGTCTGAAGCCTTCTTGAAACAAGATATGAGGTCAAACAAGTCAGCATTTGAATAACCCAAGGGTAAATGTTATACAATGTACAAAACGTTATGGCTACAATGATTACCCATATATATGTACATTATATAAAGGTATAGATGTGAAAATTATGTAGTATAAAAAAATAAAGAAATGTAATAAAATAGTATCTCTGTCCTATAAACTTACATAGTTTTCTCCAAACATGAGCCATGATTTGCCATCAAATACCAAGTGGTGATCCTTATAAACAATAAGATTGAAAGCACACAACAGATTCATTTATATGTTGATTCATATATATGCACATATGATGAAAACTAGGTTAAAATAGATTTGCAAGGTGAGTTTTATAAGAAACATAATATTTTAGTTTTCATGCCATATAATTTCAACATCTATAACTTTATATAATGTGCATTTATATGAATACCAATATATAATAATTTATTAATTATAGCATCTGTGATTGTTAATCAGGATATTCTATCAGTATATTATATATACATATTTAAACATCACTGTAATGTCATTTAATACACAATCATTGTTTATATCGATTTATAATTTTCATTTGCTCTATGCAGAAAGAAAAATTACTGTTTCCCATAGATACTCATGTATTCATCCCTGAAACCTTTGAGTATGCCCTTTATGTAAGGAAAAGACCATATAAGTGATTATGGTGAAGAAAATTATGACTTGATATTATTATTGAATATGTCTGGGTGTATCTAAAAGAAATAACTCCTGTAAAGAGTAGTCCTATTTACAGTCAGAGTTGGAGATGTGCTTAGTAAAGAATCAACAGTAATTCGAGCACACTGGCTTTTAGATGGAACACAATCCTCTGAGTCGGGGAGGGGCATAACCTTTAGATGTTTAAAGGACAATAAAAATGAATATTACGTTAATTTATAAATGGAGTACATCAGTGACTCCAGAAATGGATACATCATATTGGGACCAGTAACAGACCTTTAAATAAATGTAAAGGAATACATTTATATTGATTTACATGTACTATATTTGTCAAAGTTTGTTATAATAGTCTTATTAAAAAATCCACTGGTGCAATTCTGTACTGGGAAATTCTGGAAATGTGGTATTGCTTACTGCTTATTACTGATCTGAGATAAATGTCCTTGAGTTGGGCATTTCCTCATGTTAGAGGGTGATTGGGATTATCAAAGGTGAATTTCAACATTGAACAATGAAATTTAATCAATCTTGGTTCTCTTAGTCTTAAAAGCTTCAGTTATCATTTTTATGTTTATGGCAAATATTGGTCTCAGCAGAAAGAGTTGAAGTTATTGCAAAAAGAAAACCAATACTAAAATGTTTTGCTATAACTAATTGCTTGGTTAGTGCTCATTCTGCATTTTTTCACTTAAAATACAGTTGCCTCAATTCCCTTCTCCCTTTCCAATTTCCTTCAAGTCCCATGCCAGAAACTTCATTTTCCTCCTAAATTCTTGGCCCCATCTTCACTTTCCATTTTCATCACACACACACATATAAACGAATCAACATATAAAAGCATCCTGCTGAATATGTTCAATCCTATTGGTTCTATGATGACCACTTGATATTGAATGACAATCAAGGCTCAATTTCGGTAAAAAAAATAATTCTCCATCCTTCAACAATTGTTAATTGCCTGTAATTCTTTATCTAGGGTAGAGCCCTGTGAGATTGGGATCTACATGGGATGCCAACTATAAGACATATACAGAAAGGGCTAGGATTAGCAAGGCTCATTAGAATGCTAATAAAACTCAAGGGAAGAGAGAGTTCCTTCATGTTTCTGAATATTTTCAGATTTTAGAATTTTAAACAAATATTTGGAGGCAGACAAGAGAGGGAAACAATTTTTTTTCTTATATTATTAGTCATTGTGTACAGGGAAATTGATATAGAGTGTCTGGAAATATAATACATAGGTTTAGTAAATGGATAGAGCGAAGGATAGATGGCAGGTGGATCTATAGTAGACAAAGGATAGATAGATAAATAGATGAGATAGGTGGATGGATGGATAGATAAATGGATAAATGGATAGATAGTATTTAGATAGAGTTATTTTAAGTAATGTATTTAAGTCAATATAGATGTTTGAGGAGTCCAACCTTCAGTATGAGCAGTTGATATCTTGAGGACTGAAGCAACAATTCTAACCTTTACCCAAAAGTAGTCTTCATATAAAACAAGGGTGAAGATAAGGAGTAATAGATTACTGGATAGCAAAGACCAACATTTGTTTCTTAGACCTTTAACTAACTGATGAGGTCCAATTAGTACTATTTATAATTATAAGAAATAAGTTTCAAGTAATTAAAGGTAGATTTAGTTTGTATGTAATTGTCTTCGTGGGTCTCTTTAAAATAACTAATTGACACAACTATGTAGTGTAAATTAAATTGTCGATGTACAAGTTATGTTCTTGGTTTTCGTGTAGATAACGAATCGTTTTTTACGAACGTCGGAGAATTCATCCTATTCAAGATTAACTATGAGCATAAAGTTGTAAGTACTCTAAGAATACTTCCAATTAAAACTGTTGAGTGTAATTTAGATAAAGGAAGCACAGTCCTTATGTAACACTGCAGCACTTGAGATCCTCCCTTGCTTCAAACCACATAAATTAAAGCATCAAGGAAATGAGTGATTCTGACCTTGCTCTTTAGGTTATTTTCCACCGTGTTACTTCTTTTATTTTCTTTTAAAGTGCATTAGCTTTTTTAAAAGCAAAGTGTACCAATGAATTACTTTTCATTATAGTTCGCAGTGCCTCTTTCCGTTCTTTTCAGAACCACTTGTTAATTTTCCACTCCAGTGCTCTTAAAACAAAACTAATCTGTTCATTTTAAAAGGTAAAAATTAACTAAGTATCACTTTTCTTATGCAAAGATCCACTTTAAAGTTTTCATTTATTGCAAATTTAAATTCAACTTTCATTCAACAGCAAAGGTTTTCTTTTATATCATCCTCATTTATTTTGGGCCACTCTTGATGTCTATGCCTATGATATTTTTAATAATTCCAAAGTAATTAGATGCTATGCTACCACAATTTAACCTCAATAAGACAAATTCACAACATGAACCATTCTTCAGATTACTGCCTCTAACTCTAATAGTCAAGGCCACTTTCTTGGTTTGGTCACTAAACAACAAATGGTCTGTTCTTCCACTTGCTATGTTTCATATTCATAAAAGAAACTTTTATTCATCAGGTGTGATTGTCATCTCAAAGGCTTACTTCTAAGTAAACTCACCCTTTCTAAACTCTGGATGGCTAATTCAACTCAGCTGTTCTGGGTCAAAGCTCCTCTTCAAGCTGACTAATTCAAACTGGCTTCTATTGACTTCTCAGTGAATTGCTCTGTTTAGAAAATCTGCCTCTGATTTCTATGTACTGAACTCCACCAACTGCACTGACTGCAAAAAGTGAAAACAAGGAACAGAACTACACTGTCCTGAACTGAACTGAGCTCAGCTGAACTCAACTGCATTGCCTGAACTCAAAGGTACTACAGTATTACAAAAGCTGACCTGTCCTCCCTTCTTGCAGTGCTCTCTTAGGTTGCCCCTCTTTCCTGTGCTGTTCTCATGAGGGTTGGGCTTATCCCATTTCTGACATCTTTCTGTCAAATCTTTTCTGATTCAGTGATTAGTCTGCTTCTTAATTAGATGTCACCTTTAAATACATAAATACGCCTGCTTCCTTCTACAGACTTAACTTTCCTACATTGTTTGGGATTAAAGGTAAGTACTAAACGAGTGTCTGTATTCCGGCCAGATCATACATACATACATACATACATATATACATACATACATACATACATACATACATACATACATGCTTGAATACATGTTTCCATGGGAACCATTATAGCTTATGGTGGCAGCACAGTTCATAGATATCAGCATGGCCTCTGTACCCACACAGGCTATGGGCACCAATGTGTTCATCAGCAACAGCCTGGTACATGGACAACCACATGGGTTCAGTTGGCTCACAGATCATGGACATGAAAACATCCTTTCATGGTAATATGAACAACAGATAGCTTCACAGCATCTTTCAGGAGCACAGAACATGAATGTCAACATGACCTCTAGAGGCTTCATGGGCTATGGACACCAATATGGCTTCCAGTGGTTGCATAGACTATGGACATTCTTTTTATACAACTCAGCATCCTCTGCCTGGATTGGCACTACCCACCTTGTGGAGATGTCTCCCACATTAGTCATTAATCAAGACAAAACACACAGACATGACTATAGGCCACTCTGATGGAGGAAATTCTTCAATTTACTTTCTTCTTGCCAGGTAGTCATAGATTGTGTCAAGCTAACAGAAAACACACACACACACACACACACACACACACACACACACACACACACACACACCAGTATATCTTCCATAGTCACATAGAGTGGACTCATGGAGAGATTTAGCCAAAACTCTGTTCTATCCACTTTCTTTTTTAAATATTAGATATTTTCTTTATTTACATTTCAAATGCTATTCCAAAAGTCCCCTCCCCATTCCCCCTCCCTGCTTCCCTGTCCACCCACTCCCATTGCTTGGCCCTGGTGTTCCTCTGTATTGGAGCATATAAAGATTGCAGTACCAAGGGGCCTCTCTTCCCAATGATGACAGACTAGGCCATCTTCTGCTACATATGGAGCCAGAGACACGAGTTCTGGGGGTTCTGGTTAGTTCATATTGTTGATCCTCTTCTAGGGTTGCAGACCCCTTCAGCTCCTGGGGTTCTATCTCTAGCTTCTCCATTGTGGGCCCTGTGTTCCCTCATAGATGATTATGAGCATCCACTTCTGTATGAGACAACTATATCAGGGTCCCTTAAGTAGGCACTAGCTGTCCTATGCCATAGTATCTGAGTTTAATGACTGATTATGGGATGGATCCCCCGTGGTGGGGTAGTCTCTGTATGGTCCATCCTTTCATCTTAGCTGTAAACTTTGTCTCTGTAACTCCTTTCATGGGTATTTTGTTTCCTATTCACAGGAGGAATGAAGTATCCACGAGCTGGTCTTCCTTCTTGATGTTCTTGTGTTTTGCAAATTGTATCTTGGATATTCTAAGTTTCTGGGCTAATATCCATTTATCAGTGAGTGCATACCCAATGACTTCTTTTGTGATTGGGTTACCTCACTAAGGATTATATCCTCCAGATTCATCTATTTGCCCAAGAATTTCATAAATTCATTTTTTTAATAGCAGAATAGTACTCCATTGTGTAGATGTACCACATTTTCTGTATCCATTCCTCTGTTGAGGGACATCTGGGTTCTTTCCAGCTTCTGGCTATTATAAATAAGGCTGCTGTGAACATAGTGAAAGAGGAACACTCCTCCATTGCTGGTGGGAATGCAAGCTAGTACAACCACTCTGGAAGTCAGTCTGGCGTTATCTCAGAAAATTGGACATAGTACTACCAGAGGATCCAGCAAAACCTCTCCTGGGCATATACCTAGAAGATGTTCCAACTGATAAAAAGGACACATGTTCTATTCTCTTTCTTAGTATTAGTTCCTTATTGTTGATATGTTAATGTAGCACTGCCATCAATTTAGTGGGTTATAATAACACTTTTTATAGATTACAGTTGTAAAAGTCAGAAGTAAAGATAAATAACTGGCCAATGGGTCAATAGAGGTGTTTCCTTTAGGAAATGTTCAGATTTCAACCCATTTCCCTTTTTTTTTTCCTGAACATCTAGAGTCCTTGTATGTTTCTTTGATCCTTGTGAACATCTACAAATAGCATATTCTGCTGCCTGGCCATATATTTCCTTTTGATATTTACCTTGACTCTCTTAAAATGATGCTTGTCTTTCCTGATATTCTATATCATCCTTCCTAATTTCAAAATCCTTAAGTTAATCAAATATGCAAGTTGTCTTTGTTATTTGCGAACATGCTCCGGAAAGAGCATACAGCTGTAAGGTTATGTGGGTAAAGTATGCATTTATCTTGAAGACATTGGAACAGTGTTTTTCCATATCATCTGAAGAACCAGATAAGTGTGTTTTATTTATTTAATAAGTGATACTCATCAGATTATTCAGTCTAGTGAATGTTTCAGATGTCTCAATATTTTTCTAGTCTCTGAGATTGAATTATAGACCATTAACAAGAACTATGGGGCTGGGTACAATCCATGTGTATGGTAAAGATAAGAAATGGTGGCAATTTTAAAAGTAGGTTTGAAATCATTCTTATATAATAATAGGTATACACAATTCTATAGTTGATAAAATGTGAATTTTCTGACTTGTATCCATGAAAAGAAAATCTTGCTGTGGAAAGAAATAAAGTATGATAAATAGAGTGGGTTTGTGTTATTGAGATTCTGTGTACTAGAGTCTTACCCACTACTTGGTATATACAGTAGTAAGAGTTGAATGTTACATTCATTTTTCCACATTACTAAGTGTGGAGAAAAATAAACAATGCATATAAAAATAGAAGCATACTTTGATGAATTACTTTTTTTTTTTTTAATTTCTGAATTAAAACAATGTTGGCATGTATATAATCAACAAATGGAAAACAGTATCACTATCCCCTAATTGGACAAGATATGATGTTTTCCCTGTCACCACTGAGTAGGAATGCATCAAAGATTCAGAATGCAGAAAGTCTGAAACACTAGACACCTTGGCAGAATAAAGGGTTTTTGTTTGTTTGTTTGTTTGTTTGTTTGTGCTTGTTTTTACTTCCTTGCTTTTTCGCAGTTGTACACATAACCTAAACCTGGCTGTTCTCTCTCAAATGTCATGAAAGCTGCATTTATACAACTACTGAATCCCAATTTTTCCACAATATTTTCAGCCACACATAAACATGGATATTGAGCTCGATGTCTCTGAGCAGGGATATAAAATCTGAAGTTATACAAAATCTCAGAGTTTTTCTGTGTCAACATCATGTTTCACTAAAAACATTACATCTATTCTTACATGATAGATCACTGTACAAAAAGAGATGGATAAAATTATTTTATAAAACTACTTTCAAACTAAGTACACACGATGCCTATGAACCATGGTGATTCTTTTCATTTGTATTTTATTCCTAACCCCAAGTTATGATACACACACAAATTTCTCAATGATCAATCTTTTTACATTAATGTTCTCTCCCATTTCTTTGATTTTTTTTCTTTTTTCTTTTTTTTTTTTTTTTTTTTGAAAAAATGTAAGACTATCTGACAGGTTTCTCCAAGGAAATTCTAAAATCCACTACAATTTATTGCAGAACTTGATGAGCTGAATAAGATGTCCACACATAAGTCTCGGGGCTTGGAATATGTTGTTTCCAAATGGTTTGTTTTGGGGTGTGGATGAGGAAGTGTGGCTTTACTGAGGAAGTTTATCACTAGGGTCCAGCTTTGAAATTTCCTAAGTTTTGTATATGTGTTGTGAATATTTTAGGTAAGAATAAAATAATATGATGCTAAATGTCCCTCATTCCTCCTTCTCAGTCTATATCGACCTCTCTCCTTTCCCCTGAACATTTTTACTGAATATAATGTCTAACCATTCACTTTTGAAAATCACTGACTGCCTACACTTTGCCAGCCAATCATAACTGTTTACTACATTCTAAAAGTTTAGCCTTATACCCACAGATAAATGTCGTTACCACACTTCCTAAGAAGCCTCTTTCTAGGAAAGTGGAGGCCACCTCAGAAAAACACAACAGGATATAATGAAGAAATCAACAGATGGTGGGAAGTTCAGCAAAAATAGATATACCTGCCTCATTTTTCTGGCATCTATCACTCAGGAAACATTGTAGAAGAAGAGGCAAATGCTCTAGATGCCAGAATGCTAGTATGTTTTCAATGAAGATTGTCTCTCCTAGAAATGGGTATATAACCAAGACAAGAATAATGATAATATTAATATGGAAGTGAGTTAGTTTCATGGGTGTTACCCCTATAAAAAAGAACTATAGGCATCTAATGAGTGGGAGAAGGAGAATTTACCTCTCAGGGTTGAGCTTTCGTATTGCCTATCCAATGTAGAGTGATCCAGATTATGTCCATGTGTTTTATTAATCTCAATCTCTCTCTTTCTCTGTCTCTCTCTCTCTGTCTCTCTCTCTGTCTCTCTGTCTCTCTGTCTCTGTCTCTGTCTCTGTCTCTCTCTCTCTCTCTCTCTCTCTCTCTCTCTCTCTCTCTGTGTGTGTGTGTGTGTAAAGCAATAATCAAAGCAGAAGCAGTCATGGGAGGGGTTAAGGCACAGTTTCTGAGACTAGCTGGAGAGAAGAAAGAGAAAATGATATAATTCAATTGTAAATACTCCTGCCACTTGAAGTTAGCTCTGTGACTCCTGCTTGGGTTTCTTCCTGTGAGCCCTCCAACTGCTGCTCCAGTCATCTACTACTGACTGGTACCTATGCCTCACCATCCATAATGGAGTCTCTTTGGAATTATAAAACCAAAATGTATTCTTTCTTCTATAATTACCTTGTCTGGAAAGATTTATCACACCAATTGAAAAGTAATTAAGAACAAGAACAAATTCAGTTTCTTATAAAAAGTAAAACTTTAGAAGAAAAATAAATCCTTTTCCTCTTTATACCTAAGTTCTTAAATCACTTTTTACATATGATTTTGAGGTTCTAAACGATTCAAACTCTCTAAAGAAATGTAGAGATCAATAAATGAGGATAGCCAGACAGTGTCGAA
>LR750453.1:313032-388204 GCA_902729485.2 Mus minutoides | reverse complement strand
AATATTAAAAAATAAAACTGAGCAAAATTTCCAAAAGAAATTAAACTTTGAGGATATAAATTGAAATTGTAAAGGAAATTTAATCCAGCAACATGGCTTCTCTGAACATATCCAAAGGCTTTCAAAGGTTTATGTAATCTGGCTAGACTACAGACAAACCCTTTATACACACCTTTAATCCCAAACAATATACATAAAGTGATTTTGTAGAAGGAAGAGCCATGTTTAAAAGAGACATCTAACTGAGGGACAAAGTAGTGAATCCGGGAATGATTTGGCAGAATAGGATACACCCAACTCTCAGAAGAACAGCCCAGCCAAGAGGCTATTTAAGTTACTGCAGGGAGAGGCAGCTGGAAATGAGTCAGAGAGAGGCAATGAAGGGAAGTGGAGTTTCTGGCAGTTCAGTTCATGGAATTCAGAGGCAGGTTTTACTAGGAGAGTTTTAGAGACAGGTTGCAGAGAGAAACAAACTAGACACAAGTAAGACAGAAGAAATCAGAGGAGAAGCAGCCAGAACTGAAAAGATTTTGAGAGTTAGTATTAAGGAGAGCAGAGCAATTCAATCAGAAGCTGAGAGAAGCCAGATTGAAACAGCTTTGAGAGGCCTCTGAGCCAGGACAGCTGAGTTGAACTTACTATCCAGAATTCAGAAGGAACTAGAAAGAGTGAGCTTATTCAGCAGTAAGTCTGAGAGGCTGAAAATATTCTAGGTCCAGATTAGATTGTACAGCAGATAGACGCTTCCAAGATTACGACTAGGTTAGCAGACTGAGGAGGTAAGTCTCTGAGATAATAATTACTTCAGGTGAATAAAAGTTACATTTACATAAAATACCAAAAAGTTCCCAAGAATTTATAGCTTGGTAAACTCAGTATTGTTATAGGTGTTCATATAGCACACAAGGATGTATACAATCAATACCCATCAAAATATCAGTAGAATTTGTGTCAGAACTAGGGAAAAGATCCTGAAACTTGTAAATACTTCTCACAAATAAAATAAAATAAAGTATGATACTCATATAAACAGTAAAAACAGAGACTACTGGAAATACAATGAACAAAATAAAACCTATGATGTAAATATAGCTACTTCTCATAAAGGGTACAAAGAAGATACTTTGAAGAAAGGCTAAACCTTTAGTGAATAGACTGGGAAAAAAATTAAACAGCAACATGCAACAGGACATAGCTTCAGTTAGACTCACATCTATCACCTGTTACAATGAACAAATAAAAACTTTGAACTTGAATACAAGAATCAGAACTACTAAAAAAGTGAGAGAAGCATTTTACAAAATTGGAATAAGCAAGATTTTTATGACAATACCAAAAATAATGGGAATAAGAATTTTACTAAAAATAAACAGTAAGTAGACTTTGGGGCATCTAAACAACAAAAAAGGAAGCCAACATTCTGAAGACAAAGGTCACAGAGGGGCAGAAGATACAAATGAACAACATATTTGCCAGGGAATTTGTTGATACATTGTATAAGAAAATTCAAGAAATCATAGCATACATGAAGAAACAGTCTGACATAGATATTCATAAATTTAACCAGGACAATATATACTCTACATAGACAGTGTATAAAATATGAATGCAAAAGAAAACAGATATACAGAAAACATGTTCGCTCAGAAAAATGCACAATTAAAAAAATTTGGAAATGAATAAAAATAGGAAATTCCAAAGTCCTTCCCACTTAACGAAATTGTCTTTGAAAAGCTGTGAGGGAAGATAGCATTATTAGAAGGAAAAGAATAGAATTTACATGTATGAGATCTGTCCTCATGAAAGAAAAGAAATAAAAGGAGAAGATATATTGGACAATCAGACTTGCCAGAACAATTTGAACAACCAATTCAGATGACGTGGATAGCAAAATCAATCTCAAAATACTATTCTCTCTAACTGTCCATTTAGATGACAGTTTCAAAATGAAACTTTCAGACATGGAAAGAGATTTATGTTTACAAGACTCAGGGATAGTAATAAATACTTCAATTTTTAAAGATGAAGCCTTTGGTGGGACTAATGCACTTCAGTGAGTATCCACACACCTAAGAGTATAGGAGGAACACTAATGGAACCCAAATAAAAATAAACATCCACATTCAGGTAGGTACAGAACAAGGGATGGATTTGGGTGGATATGTGTATAGGGAGTGAGAAGACTCAAAGTACAATATATAAAATTCCTGAAGAATGAATAAAAAATATTTTTTGCGAAGGGTCAATAAGGGCAGAGATGTGAATGCACCTGTGAACACACAGCAGGATGGACAGACCACCAACAGATTACTTCACACCCAAGTGTCTTCACATCTGTTTCCTGCAAATGACACTGTCTTTACTGCACACATGATAGTTCACTGGAGAAATTTAGGAAGAAGACACCCAACCGAGCTCTGTTTCATTTGACTGCAACTGGGTGTTTTCTGAAAGATGTGGGAGGCTTATAAGCAGTTTATAATATCGTATCTTATGGGGTCTTATAACCTTCTCCCTTCACTTTAAATTTTCCTGATATTAAGTGAATAATCACTCAAATGTGCACAATCTCTGGAGTGAAGATTAAAAAAAAAAAAAAAAGCCTGATCAGCAAAAGTGCTGGATTTTATAATAAATAAATAACACTTAAAAATTCCATCCCAAATCCTGGTGGGAAATCAGACCTGGGGTCCAGAGAATTATTTTTGTTACGTCTGAACATTTGTTGGATTGAGGTGAATCTGTGAATTAATGGTAAGATATAACCTTCATTCTCTCTCTCTCTCTCTCTCTCTCTCTCTCTCTCTCTCTCTCAAAAAACAGATATTTTCAAGGATACAAACAGATGAAGCTGAAAATACAGTAATGGAAGTCTGAAAAATACCCACAAAAGTATTAACATTATTAATGTTACATATATACTGTAATGATTTTAAGTAAAAGTAACTTACGACAAGACTTTTGAGAAGATTGTGTGGCTATTTCTTTAGTAGGTAACTGTTTATTACAAGTCTTTTGCCTGAAATATAGAAATCATTTTGAGCATTCACCTTGAATTCTCAAATTAATCATGGTTTCTCACTGTTTGGCAGGTAATCTTCATCTTCCAATGATGAAAACAAAAGAAGAAAGATTGATTGTAACTCTCATATTACTGTGAATATCTCCTGCATAAGTAATGACATATTCTAACATCGACATAAAAACAACTAAGTTATTATTCTTTCAAAATGACCTCTCTACTAAATTATATGTGGAATGACAATCGATGAAGCCTGAAAAGCAAAAGATCCAGGGCAAAATTTCACTCACCTATGATAGCATTTTTGTGACTTGGACAATTGTGATTTTCATAACTCTATCTGGAAATCTGGAAATATCTCTACCTTTAAGTTCTTTGAAAATTGTTGATGCTATCAATTATTGAAAAAATATTTCTTTCCTACCTGTGGTATTCAGTGAGATGTGTTGTATTATGTTATGTAATGTTATAGATTCAAATCTAAAATAAACAGGCTTGATCCCTGGGAACAGAAAAGAGAGAGTCCTCTATCCACAGAGACAGATTGCAAAATATGAGAAAATACCACTAGAGGAAATATAATGTTTCCTGGAAAGACTACTAGATGATAGACGAGATGGTTCAACTCATTTTAAAAATAGCATTTAGTGTAAAAAGGAAAAAAAAAATATTGATATATATGAAATCCTTTTCCCAAACAATTAATAGATTTAGGAGGAATTACATATATCATATATATATACACACATATGCATATACACATATACATATATGCATATATTTAATGAGAAGAAGAGACTATGAATTTGAAAGAAAAAAGGAGAGATATATCATAGGGTTTGGAGAGATAAAAGAGAAAGGAAAAAAAGGGGTAAATGTATTATCCTCTCGGGGCTGGTGAGATGGCTCAGCGGGTAAGAGCACCTGACTGCTCTTCCGAAGGTGATGAATTCAAATCCCAGCAACCACATGGTGGCTCACAACCATCCGTAACAAGATCTGGCTCCCTCTTCTGGAGTGTCTGAAGACAGCTACAGTGTACTTACATATAATAAATAAAATAAATCTTAAAAAAAAAAGAGAAAAAAATGTATTATCCTCTCAAAAAGGAGAAGAAAAATAGATAATATGATTGTAGACACCCATATGCCAGACAGATTCATCTGTACAAGGCTATTCTAATACAGCATTGTATTCAATCAAAAATATATTTAGTGTACATCAAGTATAATATTTGAGTGAACAATTAAAGGCAGTTTGAACTTGAGAATATAACTAAACAAAGAGAAATCCTGTAGTTGGAAAAATAACGAGGAGAATGTCACACGGTCCATGATGACAGTCCGTGGTAATTATGTGTTAGATTTTGATCATTTCAGAAATATCTTCATTTTTATCTGAATCTTATTACAGACAGCAAATTGCATTAGACATCACCCTTTCAGAAGCTTAAAACTGTCCTTTCCTTTAACAACTTGCATCATAATACTGTAGTCCTAAATTTTACATTGAAATTGTAATGGAATTATTAAAGGCGTGTTTATGCACAAGCATTAATTTTTTAACATTACGGTTTAGAAAAATTAAAATACAGTAATGCACAATTCCAAATTGTCAGCTCTCCCTCTATGGCTACCTGCCTAAATTGATTTGAAATGAATAGGTTCAGGAAATGTAAGGGGCTTTTCTTTTCATAAACTTAAAGAGATGCAGCTGTTCCAGCAAGTGCAAATGATTATAAATTATTAGTGTCAATCAAAGGTGCGATTTCCATCTCCTGATTAAATCTATACAAAAGCGCTTCAAACACGCAGTTCAGCTGCCACCGAATGACAAATCAATCAGGAAAGACAATACAAGTGAGTGATTAGTCTGTAGACAAGAGACAATGGCATGTGGGTGGCATTTTCCTTCTCATGCAAAGGCCTTCTATTAATCTGAAAATGGAGAATGAACATTTGGTTGCCTCCTTATATTTAAGTATTAAAAGGCTTCTCAGTATGAGCATGCTATTGCCCACAACATTGAAACAACAAAGGACAGGCTTCAATGGTCTTCAAATGCTTTTTTGAGGAAAATATAGGTTTACCCAATGCATACAAAAATTATATTCGTATTAATTGCATTGAAAGAAGAAAGAAAACACATATATCTGAATTAAACAACAACAATATGAAGCTGTTTTCATTGTTTCTTTATGATTTGTGTTCCTCAGGATGCCTGTCACATACTGTATATATTGGGTTTCATCACTGAAAGGCCACAGATTTGAGGTCAACACTGAAAAACAAATTAAATGTTGGTTTTATTAAATTAACCATATATGGCTTACCAGTTTATCAGTAAGCATTTTGACAAATCACTACCACTAATATTTTTAAGTAGGATGTATTTTCTTTTCAAAATTAGCCCGGAATACATTATGTGGAAAAGTCAGGCCAAATGTAACAGTGTGTGCCTAGAACCCTAATAATAGTGAGACATAAGCAGTTGGAGCAGTGGGAAGGCAAGGCTAGCCTGGGCTACATAGGGCAGCCTCTACATATAAGTAAGGCAAAAGAAAAATCAACTAGCCTTTTGTCTTAGTGAGGGGTTTCTATTCCTGCACAAACATCATGACCAAGAAGCAAGTTGGGGAGGAAAGGGTTTATTCAGCTTACACTTCCATACAGCTGTTCATCACTGAAGGAATTCAGGACTGGAACTCAAGCAGGTCAGAAAGCAGGAGCTGATGCAGAAGCCATGGAGGGATGTTCTTTGCTGGCTTGCTTCCCTTGGCTTGCTCAGCCTGCTCTCTTATAAAACCCAAGACTGCCAGCCCAGAGATGGTCCCACCCACAAGGGGCCCTTGATCACTAATTGAGAAAATGCCTCACAGCTAGATCTCATGGAGGCATTTCCCCAACTGAAACTCCTTTTTCTGTGATAATTCCAGCTGTGTCAAGTTGACACAAACCTAGCCAGTACACCTTTGTTTCATGGAAGAATCTATTACCCCTGTGATTATTTTATGTGTAATTTTTTAGAAGGAAAATTTTAATAGATTATCTTCATACCTAATTTATTTTTTGAAATTAAAAGATATTTACATTATTTTCTCCTTCCTTTTCCTCCCTCCAACCTCTTCAATGCCTTCCTTCACCTTGTTTCTTTCAAATTCACGGCCTCATTTTTTAAAATTGCTTTTGTTATACATCTTTTTAGCAACCCATCAATCAATCTATCATCCATCACCTGTTTATCTATCTATCTATCTATCTAACATATATCTTCTGAGTCTATATATTAGTCTATTTCTATATCTATAGCTATATGTTTGTATAAATATATAAATACAAGTTGCTCAGTCTCTTTAGTCTATGTCAGTAGTTCTCAACTTGCTTAATGCTGTGACCATTTAATATAGTACTTCATGTTGTGGTGATCCACAGCCATAAAACTATTTTTTGTTTTTACTCAATAACTGTGTTTGTGCTTCTGCTTTGAATCATAATATAAACATCTGTGTTTCTGAAGGGTCTCAAATGGGTCACAAATCACAGGTTTAGAATCCCTGGCCAGTGTGTTATCTGTACTAGCCAGTTGGTATTAGGTGACCAATTAAGGGAAACCATTTTTTACTGGTCTGTGTACTCCTTCGTTGTTCGCAGTTCTTCATTTAGATTCTTCATACCATGAGATTTCCCTCTTCATGATCTCTTCTCTCATATGCAGACATATTGTTTAAGCATAGTGAGTGTACCTTCCCTGTCATTTCTAGGAGGCAGAGATTTAGAATAGACTTCTTGTTCTTCTGGCACTTACTATTTTAGCCCACCTCAATTTTTTTTTCTTTTCTTTTGATTAAGTTATTTATTTACTTTATATCCCAACCTCAGCTTCCCTTATGCCTGTCCTCCCATCTCATCCAGTCTCCATCCATCTACTCTACCTCTTCTCATCAGGAAATGGGAGGCCTCCCATACATAGGTATCAACTAGCCTTGGCATATCAAGTTGCAGTAAGAGTAGGCACATCTTCTATTGATGCTAGACAGTTAGAGGAAAGGGATTCAAAGGCAGGCAATGTAGACAGAGTACTTGCTGCTCCCACTTTAGGAGTCCCACAAGAAGAGCCAGCTGCACAAAGAAGCTAATAATCAAAGTTTTTGATCAGCTCTGGGAGTTTGCTGGTAGAATTTTGTGGGTCACTTATGTATCCTGTCATATCACCTCTATATAGTGATATTTTGACTACTTCATTTGCAATTTGTAGTCTGTTGATCATCCTTGGGTATCTTATTAGTCTAGCTAGAACACCAAGTACTATATAGAATAAATATGAAGACAATAGGCAGCCTTGTTTTGTCAATAATTTTAGTGAGAATGGTTTAAGTTTCTCTCCTTTTAATTTCACGTTGACTATTGGCTTTCTGTGTATTGCCTTGATTGGATTTAGGTATGTGCCTTTTATGTTGCTATCTCCAAGACTTTTATCATTAATTGTTGTTGGGTTTTGTAAAGGGTTTTTTTTTTTTTTTAATAGCTGATGAGATGGTCATGTGTTTTTTGTTTTTGTTTTTTTTTTTCAGTTTGTTTGTATAGTAGATTACATTAATATATCTTTGTATGTTGAATCATCCCTGCATCTCTGAAATGAAGCTTTCTTGACCATGATGAATGATGTCTTTGATATGTTCCTGGATTTGGTTTGCAATATTTTATTAAGTAATTTTGTATCAATATTTACTAGGGAGATTGGTCTGGAATTCTCTATCTTTTTTAAATTTTTCTTTGGTTTAGATATCAGGGTGTCTGTATCTTCATAATTCTTCTAATTTAAGAGTAAATATTTCTTTTCAAACAGGCATATTAGCATATAGAACACTTTGAAAACTAACTATAAAGTTAATTTAAGATTAAAATAGTATAGTGATTCCTATTGAAAATTTGTGATTATGATATAGTATTGATTTTTAAATGAATATAATTATCTTTGTGTTTTAATGCATGTAATCTAATGTAGAATTTTAAGTAAATTTTAGAATTAATTTGGCAGAGGTATGAAATAATATGGATAATTTTCTAAGTATCTAAATATCTATTTTGTACCACAGTTGAATTTTATTTCATGATGAAAAAGCCTGAGGTAAAACTGTCCTCATAGGTTTTGTATGCCATATTCCTCTTAATTTTTGCATTATCTATGAGTTCTCGTTCTTTTTCTGCAATATAAGAAAGTAAGTGACTATTTAATTTTTTATATCACTCTTCAACTGCAATAATAATAGTAATGATTATATGAATCCTCATGTGTATGTATCTGTATACAGTGTCACATGGGTATATGTTAAGAAAATATATTTCTGTGTGAGTTCATATATTTTATTGAAAAAAGATAGTCTGGTTTAAGCTGATGGGTACAATATTAAATGAGTAAAAGCACTGAAATATTAATATTCTTCTCTGAAGAATATGTAAAATGTTTTAAATGTTAAATTAGTAGGTTTAAAAAATAATATTAAATTAATCCCATCACATTTATTTGGAACATCGTAGTAGTATTTGTACAAGATATTTATTTAGTCTACATTCGGTACATGGTGTCTCCATTGGATTTACAATCTTTCGTGACACTCGGGGGGAGAAAGTGCTCTAGGCACTGGAGAATGACTGAAGGTTTTTGAAGAGAGAAATGACAGGAAGAAAGGTGTATTTAAGAAGATGGATTTCTGTGGGAAGAATGTGAAGAGGATTCAGGCCTTGGGAGAAAGGTGGCAGTGAGATCAGAGATGCTGCAGTTCCCCACAGGCTGTGAGTATGTAAGCATTATTCCACTAAAAAGTCAATAAATGGCTTCAAGGCAAAGATTTTATCATATGCTTTAAAATACTGAATTTCTTTTCACTGGAAATAGAATAAAACAAATCAGAAATAGTTCTGTAAAGAAACACAAATGGAGCCACAGAACTGCGAACATGAGCTGAGGTAGTTCTCCACCCTAGCTGGAACAGTGCTGTGCTTAGAGTCTTGCTACCATGTGTGGCCTATATTTTGCCCAGTGATGGTAGCTTTGACAGACAATGAATGATGAGAGATGGTGAGTTAACTCTAAGTCTCAGACTGATAGAAGTCATCAGAGCTTCCTGAGAGATTACTTATCTTAGTCTGAATAAAAGGCATTAAAATGTTGTTTATATTCAAACAGCCTTGGAAAGCCATATGAATCATACTTGAACTTAATATTTTTTTCCTCAAAGTATATTTCTCATGCTGATATTTTGGTAAGATGCCAACTTCCATGGAGGGAAAGATTAACGTGGATTCAATAGATAATTGTTTTTGCTGAAATATGAATTGCAACCAGAGAAGAGGTTAACATTCAACAGAAATCACAGTAAATGAGGTTTAAATGTATACCATACAAATATAACAACTTCTAAGAAAGAGACAACATGATGCTTATAGCAGTATTGTTAAATCCCAAGTTTGTTAATTAACAGATAAAGCAATCTACTTTAATTGTATCTAATTAAGATAATTTAGTCTCCAGGGTTTCTTGTGTTGTTGAAAAAATGAAGAATAAAGAATTATGTTAAGAAAAAAGTGTATTTTTGTCTCTTCATGATACTTAGTAATGAAATTTCAAATCAAATTATAAAATAATAAATAAAATACTGTCATTTATTTTTAAAGGGGTTATAAAGAATTAGAATTTATCCTAAATGTTTATGTTAGAAAGTACTTCTACTATCTATAGAATATTTTATATTAAATTTTTATTTTAACTATGTTTATTTTACTTCTATTTAATTTGTTTTTTATAATCATTTCTATTTTATTTTACAGTCTTGTGAAGATTTATCTTCCTAAAGTCAAATGTAAGATGAATTTTTAAGTAGTTTTTGTGTGCAAAGCAAAATATGTTTAAGTGGTTCCAAGTTAAATGAAATAATATTCAGGTTAATTTTTAAAAAAGGATAAATTATCTTTCCATAAAGCAGAAGAAATTCTTGTAGGATGAACTCTAACTATATAATAAAGTTTTATATAACTATATTACTATACTCCTGAAACAAGATATTCTAAGGGAAGTCTAAGGAACTTTCTCAATCAGTCTTGCCACATTTGCTAATGGTGGTATTTCACAAGTGACATCTGGATCTTTTCCTGAAGAGCAAACCTGGATCATCCCTGAATTTATTTGCAAGGCTAATGTAGTTTTGTACTGACTGAGCTTCTTGTGCTGGGAAGACCTGTAATGAAGCCAGCTCTGTCTGGATGGTCAGAAATTGGAAGCTAGTGGCCCATAGACCCAGAATAGAAACAAGCCAACTGGCAAAAACAACAACAAAAAGAAAGAAGGAAGGAAAGGTCAATGAAATGAAACAATTCTGAATGATATTTCATATACTCACAGGATCCATGCCTACCTAGCCCAGTTGTCATCTGTGAGGTTTTATCCAGCAACTGATGGATAAAGCATGCAGAGCTTGGGGAAACTCCAGAGCAGAGGAAGGAAGGAAGATTCCAGAGGTTAGAGGACACAGAATCAATAAGCAGAGCTCATATGTCCTCAGAGGCTGAAGAGGCAGCCATGAATATTGATGGGTCTGTGCTAGGTTCTCTGTATACATGCAGTAATAGTTTTACTTGACATTTTTGTTGGACTCCTAACAATGGACGTGGAAGATGTCTCTAACTTTTTGTCTTTTCCTGGGTTCCTTTTATTCCTACCAGGTTGTTTCAACCAGGCTGGATATGAAGGTTTGTATCTAAAGTTATCCTATCTTATTATGCTGTGTTCAGTCGATATCTCTGCAAGTACTGCTCTTAAATAAAATGAAGGAACAAGAGGAAAAGAATGAATCTGGGAGATAGGGTGGGATTGGAGAAAGTGGAGGGAAGTGATTTTACAGTCAGGATATATTATATGAGAGAATACATAAAAATAAAAGAGGATGAGAGGTGGGGGGAGGACCAGTGAGTTTCCTTTCCTAAAATGGCATTGTATTTTTAGCATAGTTTATAACAAGCTTCCAATATGTCAGGCAATATGAAAGTTATTTTATACTTATTGCATTTCCATAATCCCCTTATATTTTAGAATTCATTAGTATGCATTTCTTCTCTCTGAAATGGCCTCCCTCAAACCCAGCTTTGTTTTCCTCTACTTTTTCAATGTATGCAAAAAACCCAGCATACAAATCAACATTGAAAAAAGGAATAAGTCCAACTAACAAATGAGTTTTCATAATTCAATTTTAAGTTCATATTTTAGACCACACACATTCATTAAAAACGGCCTTCTTACCTTGCTGGGTCTCATTATTTGCAATCAGTAAGAAAGGAAAGAGGAGAATAAACATGGCAAAACTATTGTGTGAGTATGAGTGTGTGTGTGTGTGTGTGAGTATGAGTGTGTGTGTGTGTGTGAGTATGAGTGTGTGTGTGTGTGTGTGTGTGTGTGTGTGTGTGTGAGTATGAGTGTGTGTGTGTGGGTGCATTGTGTACACTTGTATGCAGGAACATGTGACCATGAGTAGAGGAATTTTTAATCAGCAACATGGATGATCTGGCAAAGGATTACATCCAAAGCATCCAAAGACCTTCTAGGTTTGTGGGAGCCATCCAGAATGCAGATACACCACACATCTCTAATTCTGGCTGGAATACAAACAGGCTCTCAGTACTCAGCTTTAATCCCAAACAATGAAGGTAGAGTTAGTTTGTAGAAGGAAGCACCATGTTTGAAAGTGACTTCCAAATGATGGGCAGATAAAGTGATAAACCAGAGAAAGATTTGACAGAATGAGTCAACAATAGGGTATGCCCAACTCTCACACACAGGAAAGGGAAACAATTTAAGAGCAGTTCAGGAAAGTGTGGTGAACACAGCATAGGAGATTTGAGTTCATTCATGCAGCTCAGTGTTGGTCAGCAAAGGAAGACAAAAAAGAAAGAGCCATATTAGAGCAAATGAACAGTGTTAGTTTGAGTCCAAGCAGAGCAAGTCAGTAAGAAGCTGAGAGAAGCCAGACTGAGTCAGTTAACTTGGAGAGGAGTGTGAGTTAGAAGAGCTGAGTTGAAATAGCCAGCCAGAGTTCAGAAAAAAGCAAGTATGAGCTCATTCAGCAGTAAGCCTCTGAGATGACAATTATATCAGGCTAATAATAGTTTTTTTTTAAAACCACGAGAATACCTAGGAAGACAGAATTCGATATAGGTTGTCTGCAGTGTCCCCTTCTTCTTCTTCTTCTTCTTCTTCTTCTTCTTCTTCTTCTTCTTCTTCTTCTTCTTCTTCTTCTTCTTCTTCTTCCTCTTCCTCTTCCTCTTCCTCTTCTTTTTCCTCTTCCTCCTCCTCCTTCTTCTATTTCAAGTTATTTATTTAAAATATTTTCAGTAAGTTTCTTTTTTTTAATTGGTTATTTTATTTATTTACATTTCAAATGTTATCCCTCTTCCCAGTTTCCCCTCCACAAGCCCCCTAGCCCTTCCTCCCTCCCCCTGCCTCTATGATGGTGCTCCTCCTCCACCCACTCTTGCCTCAGTGGCCTAGCATTCCCCTAACCTGAGTCATCTAACCTCCATAGGACTAAAGGGCTCCCCTCCTGGTGATTCATTTTATTTTTTAAAGACAATGTTCCTCATTAAATCAAGAGCACACAGAATGATTCTTCGACTGGCTACCAAGGTTAAGCCTTAGGGACTCCCCTGTTCTCTCTGTCAGATGCCTGGAATATAGGATGTACCATTATATCCTGTTGTTTTATGTAGATGCTTGAAATCTGAACCCAGATATCTGATTATTCATTAAGTTCTTTATCCACTGATTCATCTTCACAATCCTTAATAAAAATAGTTTTTTGACTTTGATATTACCACTGTTAAGCAGGGAGACCTTGAGCATGGATGATATGGTTTATCTATTTCCAGGAGTAATGGGAGAAAAGAGGCCTATTGATAATGTTATTTTGTTTTAAAGAATAATACCCTGATATTATAAAGTTGTGACTTCTAAGAATAAATTAGTACATACAAAAAAATCGTCATGATAAGGAACAGTGAATAAGATAAAAGGTATAAATAGGCCTTAAACTATTGTAGGAGGAACTTAACCAAGCAGACCCAGCTGCAATGTGGTCATTTGCCCCATTGATAATTGCTCCCTAAGCCAATAGAGACCACTAACACTGAACCTGGAGATGGACTGACCCATTGAGAAAAAGACAGCATCACATCTGGCTACTTGAGAGCAATGAGGTGCTGGGATGGAGTATAAGGCTTGCCTCGGTCCTGCAGTGAAGGAGTCTTGTTTTGCCACTTGACTGACCCCTAGAATCTGTGTCATTGACTCTGAGCCTTCTCACCCCCCCATCTCCAAGGACCTTGGTCAGGGTTACAGGTAACAACACTTTGTTTAAACAACAACAACAACAACAACAACAACAACAAACTAGCAAACAAAGGGGAGCGTGGTTCATCTGTTATCACAGAACATGGAAGGTTGTTGCAAGAAGATCAAAATTTCTATGGATGACTCAAGTAATATATAATATTTTTGATCCCCTGTGTTAAAACATGTCCCCAGTGTAAAGAAAAGCAATAAAGCAGAACCCACCCCCCCAAATATACCGAATAAGAAAATGTCACTTAGAAACAACAAGAAAAATAATCTTCTGCATCTTTCAGAAATACATTTAAAAAGTGAAACATGGTATTTTATCATGGTGGGTGACTTCAGGTAATACCTAGAGGCGAATGGAAAAAAAGGTCCTCAACAAGGGAATTCAACAGATGCCAATATTCACTGTGACTGTGCTGCCCATGCATTCTGTACTTATTTTGCTTGCTTTGACTTTTCTTATGTAAATGCATAAGTTCGCAGGGGAATTATGATAGCCACCTTAGACACAGAGCTCAGCCATTCAAATAAACAAGATATATTCTCTCTGTTCTTTACAGACAAAAGGGTGGGTTAGAGTAGACTGGCAAGAATACTGCGAAAGGTATCTTGGAAGTAAAGCAAGCATTGTATATTTCAAATTGTTTGTTTTCCCCCAAAAGATAGATGTTAAGTATTAAAAAAAAAAAAAAAAAAAAAAANTCAAATAAACAAGATATATTCTCTCTGTTCTTTACAGACAAAAGGGTGGGTTAGAGTAGACTGGCAAGAATACTGCGAAAGGTATCTTGGAAGTAAAGCAAGCATTGTATATTTCAAATTGTTTGTTTTCCCCAAAAAGATAGATGTTAAGTATTAAAAAAAAAAAAAAAGGTGGCAGTATCCTTCCACTTAAAAATGACTCAAGTTTTCACAAATATCAGAGTTCTATAATCTTTGTTTAGATGTCAAATGCTTTACCACTTTCAATCTCAACTACTAGTTTAAATAGCTAGATGATACAATATAGTATTTCTCACAGGAAAGTAAGATAAACTAAGAAAGTTTCATGAAAGAAAAGACACAGTTTTTTTACCTTTCTTAAAATCTAACGGTGGCCACTTTACTAGAGCATAGTGATGCTTAGATCCAAGTTTCAGATTTTATATGAAATCCAATAAGTAGTTCATTCAGTATCACTGGGGATTGTGAAAAAACAAAGATTGTTATTTGCTGAACAGATGTCTTCTCAGAAGAACTTTCTGTAACAGATTTTCATAGATCCAAACCTTTATGAAATTCACCTCCAAGTTTTGTTATGCAGATGTAGATTCCCTCTGAAGCAGCAGCTGGAATTTTTCTTTACAGACACCTACACTGCGCAGGGCTGACTCTGGAAGTAGCTATTGACTTTCTGTATCCAAGGCAGTTTCATATTGATCTTGAGGCAACTCAATTACGAACACCTGGAAGAAGCAATGAATTTGAATAGCGTTCATGGCTCTTTTTAAATACATCTTTTTCCTCCTTTGTGAAGGACAATGACTTGCCGTTTGCAAAATGAATCAAAAGGATATACTCTTGTGCTCTTCATGAAGGTAAAATGATAGAATCTTTAAGACAAAGCACTTTTCATCAAAGGTGAGGTTCCTTATGAATGCATATTCTACCCAATTTTTATAGCCTAAAATAGTAAGTGCTTTTCTTCCTCTAATAAGTCTATACTAGCTAAGTGTAAGTTTTCGAATGATAGAGTTTTTGTAAGTAGCAATCAATGTCTTTTTTTTTTTTCTTCAAAATAATAATAAAGGAAACATATCTGAAGGAGGAGAGAACATATTGTGGGACAATTGAATTACCCTTTATTGCACCATGACTAGGTGATTTCTTTTTCTTTATAGAACTCTAGCAGTTCAGATGTGGGGAAGAGGAAAGATTGAGTTCACAGATAAAAGAGGGAATGACTATGTTGTGATTCTTCCCGCCTGAGAGTGTCTGCGGGATGTTTGCTGAATTGACACAATGATCCAATCACTTCACAAGCACTGGAAGATAAGATGATCAGTAACTCATGAAGGAAGAAGGCTCTTTTATTTTACAGGAATAAAAACAACGACATACAAATACTTTGTTGATGGTCCTGGCATGTATTACATGATTTAGTACACTATTAGCTTATTAAACTCCAGTCTTTAACTGGTAAAATAAAGTGCAAAAATTCTTAATTATTCAAAAAAGATGAAAGATAGTTGATAGTCATGTTAAGAATGTTGGAAATGATGTCTTTCACATTTAATTGAAATGTATCAATTAAAATCCAGGTTTTTTTTTTCAATTATCATATTTATGTCTAAACACGTATGTCAGACTGATGGCTTTCTATTTAGGCATGCAGAGTGATGATTCCATTTTTGCCATTCTGAGAATTACTCTAAAAATGTGAGAGATATGGAAATAAATTGGGTCTGTCACCAGGATTATTATTTAATAGAAAAACATAATATAGGACTGGGGTTATAGAAAAATGCAATCTTCTGTGTGGTGGAAGTTTCTTTTTTACTGAGGACGATTGGATCAAATTTCCTAAGAGAGCTATTACTGAAATTATCATTAGGATGAATCTCTCTTCTGGCCAAATGCTCACATGAAATTTACGTGGCCCCTTGAACCTTACCTGAAATTATGTGTCTCACATACTAGAGTACTTCTGCTCACACTCTTCCTCAGAATTCGTTGTTGTCTCTATGATAAGGAAAATCGCTTTACTTGATGTTGAAGAAAGAATCATTCAGAAGTCTCAATGGTTAAGAGCTATGAAACATGTTCTAAAATCTTATTCCATAATAAATGAGTTTACCCTGTTTGGAATGTTTCTCACTGTTACTTTAAAATATACATTTTGGCTGGACCTTGTCTTTTATCCTTTTTATTATATAGAAAAATATAATTTTATTTTCTAATATTTATTTTACTTATTTTATTAAATTATTTTATGCATTTACATTCCAAACGTTGGCCTCCTTCCCAGTCCCCCCTTCCAGAGTTCTTCATGCCATCCTTCCTCCCCTTTGGCTCTGAGAGTGTGTTCCCCTGCCCTTCCACCTCACCTCTCCAGCATTCGCCTTGCCTAGGACGTCAGTCTCTACAGGATCAGGTGCATCTTCTTCTTCTGAGGTCAGACAAGGCAGTCCTCTGCTACAAATGTGCAGGGGCTGTGGAGCAGCACATGGTTAGTGGATTAGACTTTGGGAGCTCTAAGGGGTCTGCGTTGGTTGATGCTGTTGTTCTTCCTATGGGCTTGCTATCCCCTTCAGCTCCTTCAATCCTTCCCCATAACTTTACCATTGGGGTCCCTGACCTCAGTCCAATGGTTGCTGCATCTGTCTGAATCATCGGCTCCTGTCATGCATGTCCTTTTGCATCTGGGTTACCTTGCTCAGGATCATATTTTCTGGTTCCTTCCATTTGCCTGCAAAATTCATGATGTCCTCATTTTAAATAGTTGAATACTATTCCATCATGTAAATGAACCACAGTTTCTGTATCCATTCTTCAGTTGAGGGGCATCTGGGTTCTTTCCAGCTCCTGGCTATTACGAGTAAGGCCGCTATGAACATAGTGGAGGACATGTCCTTGAGGTATGGTGGAGCATCTTTTGAGTATATTCCCAGGAGTGGTAGAGCTGGGTTTTCAGATTCCTAAGTATAGCTATTTATAAATGAAAATAACTGTGAATTTTTAAAAAAATAATTTAAAATTTAAAATAATTTATAGTGCAAATACATAATACATAGTATGTGATTAATTTTTTTAATTTTTACTTTAAATCATGCCTCAGTTTTAGCCATCTGTTTGTGTCTTCACCCTGGCTCCAGATTGTGTAGGGTTCAATGAGCATTAACTGTGGGAGTCCTCTAAACTCATGGGGTCATAGTCCAATGACCAAGCAATTACTATGTGTACTCTCTTCCTCTACTTGGACTTACCTTCTGGAATGTAAAATAGCTTTTGCTAATTTAACATTTTATTCTTCACTTCAGGTTTGCATATAGAAAGTTCTCAATATAGAATAAGCAAATGAAGAAATTTGAAAGAAAAATATTCATTAGTGCAGCAAAAAGAAGGGAGGCGGGAGTGGGTGGGTGGGTAGGTGGGTGAATACTCTTATAGAAGCAGGGGGAGGGAGGATGGGATAAGAGGTTTCCAGGGGGAAACCAGGAAAGGGGATAACATTTGAAAGGTAAATAAAGTGTCCAATAAAAAACAAATACAATAAGTAAATAAATAAACCCTAAACTGTTTAGACACAAAATTCTAAATTACTCACTAGCCTGAGAAGAAACACAAAAACGTTACATATATTCATTCAATGATTTCTTTGAATTGAAAGAAAACCCAGAAATCTAGTGAAATCTCACATGTTAGGAAGAAAGTAATTACACTAAATTATGTATCTTAATTTTTTCATTTAATCACATTGTTCTCATTTGATTGACACACAGCCATGATTTTAGCAAAATAGGGTTATAGATATGATAACAAAAGAATGATACTTATGAGATAAAAGTAAAAATTGAAGCTATTTCAAAGGTATCTCAAAAAGCTTGGATTAAAGCTATGACGCCCTCTGGTGTGCAAATACTTTACAGTCTAGCATATATTCTTTATATCAAAATATCCTCTAAAACACTAATTACAGGGGGAGAAGAAACCCACTTACAATTTAACAATTCAAAATACATCCAATTATGAAAGCCCAAAATACTAACACAAAGCAAATTAATGATTTTTTTAAAGTGCAAATGAAATGAAGTTTATTTATTTTTGTTCCTGCATGCAGGTAGCAATTTCTGATGAAAATGCCAAAGCCTCAAGTTCTGCAGACGTTGGGTTGTCTGCACCTCATCAGAGGATTATGAATAAACATGCAGAGAGGGGTATGCAGATTTCCTTACAGAAAAGCCATGAATGTTTTAACACCCAGGGGGTCAAATTATAATAAAGGGATAGCACCTGTCACTGGAGGCAAACTACAAGATCACCTTTGCAATCCCTAGAGCAATTAAATCACTGACAATTTAGCCTTCCTCTGGCAAGCAGAACCTCCAAAGGCACAGGCATGTACATACCTCTCAAAGGGCCACATGCTTAAATTGCTTTAAATTCTATTCGTTCACTTTTTTCCTAAGCAACACTGTTTTCCGTGTACCACATAAAAGCCTCCCCTCACAAAGACAATTGGAATTCTTATATTTTATTAAACTATGAAAGTGAAATTTTACACGGTCACCTTTGATCATTACAGTTCATCCCTAATAACATGAAACCTTCCAGTTCATGAAAATATCATTTCATACAACATCTGTGAACAGATTTTTTTTTCTTGGAAGACGCTCCAATAAAATGTCTTGAATTATCTGTCTAGTGACCTGTGTTTACAGAAAAACAGCTAGTAATTATACTGAATATTCTTCAGAGACAATGAAGAGTATACCTTGGATATGTGTATCTATCTGAGAAATTATGGGCAATAGATAGACTTATAGTCCAATCATGAAAACTCACTTTGGCAGAGCCTCCTGAATTTTTTCATGAGTAACCATTCTGGCCTTATGTCTTAATTTTAGGGTATTTTGATATGGGAAGACTTTCCTTGAACATTAGTAGTTCTCTGGACTCACAAGCTAGTGGCTTTTTTTGGTACTTTGAAAGCCAAGAAGGTAGACCATAGCAAGCAATTCAAGGTAGAAAAAAAAAAAAAAAAAAAACGGGATCATGTAAAATCTCCAGGAAGAAGCAAGAACACCAACCAAAGAACACCAACCAAACTGCTATAGTAACTTCGGGAAGAGCTTGTTTCTGAAGGACAAAATTTCAGTATCCACTCCAGACTGTAAAGCATGTTCTATTCAGTATAAACTCAATGCTTGCTATTTTGCCTGGGTGGCAACACAAGTGACCATTTCTTACCGAATTTCAATAAAGTCACATTAAATAAAGCTGCTGTACAAACTGCTCATTTTTTTTCCCTAAAATGTCCTGTTAGAATAGTTTCTTTGCAGTGACTTCCGGATGTGTCCTTTGTAAGTAGGGCCACTGATGAAAACAAACAGCACAACTTTCAAATGAGAAACAACAGAATATCCATTCTCTGAAAGCATTCAATGAGCAAGTTTTTGACAGAAATTGACATGAAAAAGGGAAACGTTAAAACTTGGTATCTGCACTGAAAATATGTAATATGTGTAGTTTACCCATGGAGGCATTAAAATTCCAGACATAGGCTAAATTTTATCTTTAAAAAAAAAAAAAAACTAGTAAAGAGGTCTACAAAAATGATATCAAGAAAGAGATCATGGAGCTGAATATTGTTGTGAATTATCATGTTCTCTCATCTATGCATTTTTGAAGTTATACAGCACTGAAATTGTTGCAACCTGTACAAGGCGATCGCTTTGACCTCCTTGCTTTATATTGCACATAACACCTTGTGCTTTAAAAAATAAAACTGGAAAATTTATTACACTCACTTGTAAGAGGCTGATGACCATTAATATACTTGTCTTTACAAAGACTATCTTTGAGTTGTAAGGACTAAGTTGTGGTTGCATAGGTAGGTGCACTTGTGTGCATGTGTATATACATTAGTATATATGTATTTTTCTAGGTGTACTTGGAAAATAAGACTAGTTCACAAACAGGTACTGGTTGTTAGTGACTTTACTACTATAATGAAGAGCTTATTTATTTATACCCATTAAGTAAAAAGACATAACCTATTTATTTTTTCCACAAATTGCTGGGCCATTATACTTTCTTTGTTTAGATATCACAATACAACTTCTAAATGAAATTTCTATGAAATGGGAACAAGCAAATGTATTTCATGCAGTGTTTTTCCACATAAGTCTCATGCTCAAACAAATTTGAGAATGATTTTCGAAATAAAAGACATGTGTGATCATCGTTACTAAGGCTCTTTGGTCATCAAATAAGAAAGAAGGGGGTGAACAGAGGAATTTTTATATAATCAATCTCTGAGAGTCATTTTGGAAGCAACATAAACAAAGATTTGGGGGATTTATTTTGGTTCATGTTTTACATGTTGTTATTCAAACAGATTTATTGAGTCACTCTAGACTCCAATAAGCAGGTAAATGGGAAAAGAAACATAAATAGGACAAAGAAACTAGATTGATGATAGATAGATAGATGATAGATAGGTAGATGATAGGTATGTAGGTAGATAGATAGATAGATAGATAGATAGATAGATAGATAGATAGATAGATAGATAGATGATAGATAGTCAGATAGATTTTTTAGATAGATAGATAGATAGATAGATAGATAGATAGATAGATAGATAGATAGATAGATAGATAGATGTGAACACAATAAAGTATGATTTAACCATGAATAAAAATGAAATCCTGTCATTCCTTAATCATAAAAAAGAGACAGAACAGTTGGGAGAAAACATTAAAAAAAGAAAAGCAATTAAATGTGAGTAAAGTTGCAGTTTAATAATTGTATTATTTCAGCAAAAGCTAATCTTTGGAGGCATGTGGAAAGTAGAGAGCTAGGAAGATAACTCAGATCTGTCTGAACCTTTCTTGGATTCTTAATGCACGCTGCATCTCCATCATCTTTACTTGTAAGTTGATTATCACCCCCTTGTAAACAGCACAGCAACTTGCTGAAATGGTATTTAAAACTTGATTTCTTTTTCTTCTAAGAACAGTTAGTTTGCTTCTGTCCGCATAGGTTTACCTGCCATTCATCACCTTTGTCTTTATTGATTAAATGACTCTAGTGAATCTATATTCACTCCAACACCTCTCTTTCTAAAAGGTAGGACTTAGAGAAAAGATGTACTTTCTGAGGCCAAATAGACCCAGGGGCACAGCTGACACTTTATTCAAAAATCTATCCTGATTGCAATAACTGGATCCATCATGTGGCCATCTCCATTGATTGCGGGGATAGCTGATGACTCAATTGACAGCTATTTTGCCTGGGAAAACCCAGAAAGGTTAAAACCACCTACATTTAGATATAAGGGAATAGAAAAGAAAAGGCAAAATCAGAAAAGAAAAGAAAGAAGAGAAAAGAAAAGAAAACAAAAGAAAATAAAAGAAAATAAAAGGAAAACAGTAAAGGAAAAGAATAGTAGGTAATGAGTAAAATAATAACTGTACAATCTAAGCAGTATTTTTGCAGTTACTCAAACCCAAACTATGCCACAGGTACTGTAAAAGCAACTCCAGATACAGTAAGGTTAAAGGATACTTCTGATATGCTGGATTATATAAAATAGAGTCATAATGACAAGAATCCAAAAGCAGAGTGTTGCAAGGATAATAATTAGTGAAACTTACTTTTTAATTTTATATTTTAATGTTTTAATTCACTTTACACCCCTCTCGCTGTGCCCCTTTTAGTCAACCTCTCCTACAACCCTTCCATCATCCCTCTCTGTCCTTCTCCACCTAGGTGGGGGCCCCCTGGATATCCCTGTATCCTGGCACTTTGATACTCTGAGAGACTAGGTGCTTCCTTTATCACTAAGGACAGCCACAACAGCCCTTCTAAAAGAACACATCCCATATGATAACAACAGCTTTTTGGACAGCCCCTCCTCCAGTCGTTCAGGACCCACATGAAGACCAAGCTGCACATCTGACAAATTATGAAAACAAAAATGTCTAAAAGTCTTGAAGAAAGCCATCTAAAAAATATATTTATGTTTGCCTTTATACTGTTACACCTGTGTCACAAAAAAGCAATTTTTCTTTACTACCAAAATTTAAAAATCCAAAATTTAATTTTATAAAACTTTCGAATAAACATTTTGTTTATACTGTTGGTTATTTATTATTAATATTAAATTTATAAAGTTAATTTCAGGAAAGCTTGGTGTATTTAATAAGATTAAGTTACCTAAAACAACTTTATTCAAAGAACTGTAAGCAGAAAGGAATATTTTTCAGAGTAGTGAGTTAAGTACAAAATATATGTACCATTTTTTGTAATATTTCTGGTATTAATGTCTGAAGTTACCAATTTTTAATACATTGCTGCTTCTGAAATAATGCATCCTTTACTTATTTTCTTATTACAAGGTTGCCACTGAGTTTTGATTGATTTATTTTCAAATTGATTTTAGCATTGAATTACAATACATGATTAAGTAAAATTTTAGAGTAATTCAAGTGTGTCTGACAAAATTGTTTAATATGGGATCAGTTAGTTACTAATATGGAATACTCACCCCTGAATTCAATATCTTGCTTGATCATGCAGAAGAGGCTAAGACTGTAAGAGCCAATGCTCGTGTATGCTTTTAGGAAACAGTATTTTCCAGACACAACAGACACAACTGGGGATAGGAAAAAGTGAATTCACAGGCTGACCTGCAAAGTTCAAGCTGAACAAACTTTCCAGCACTAATGAAGATTTGTGGGCACAAATTTCCTCCTCCTATTGGCAAATAATAGCTGTAGGGAGATGCAAAATCAGTTTTCTTCAAATGGTGGACACTGGGCATATTAAGCACATTCCAGGGCGGGCATCCTGCTCACAACATGGACTCCATCTTCTCTTTAGTCTCCTGTGTCACCTTATGTATCTCTGTGTGTCTCTGTCTCTGTCTCTGTCTCTGACTGTTTTTCCTGTTTCTGTATCTATCTTTCTGTCTCTCTGTATATCTCTGCCTTTGTGTGTTTCCCTTTCACTCTCTTTTTTCCCCCTTCTTCTCTTCTTCTCCTTCTCTGTTGTTTTTAGACAGTGTTTAGACAGCCCAAAATGGCCAGGAACTCACTCGGTAGACCTATCTGGCCTTGAACTCAAAGGGATCCACTTATGATGTGTTTTCTTAGAACAGGAATTAAAGGCATAAAAGTTCAGCCTCTTTCTTTCTTTCTTTCTTTCTTTCTTTCTTTCTTTCTTTCTTTCTTTCTTCCTTCCTTCCTTCCTTCCTTCCTTTCTTTCTTTCTTTCTTTCTTTTCTTTCTTTCTTTTGTTCTTTTGTTCTTTCACTTTTTTAAAGAATGAACAAAAATATTAAATATTGTTATTCTTAAAACATGCACATGTACATACTGAAAGTACACAAAATGCCTCTGAAATACAATCTTTTTTTTTAAGCCAGGCGTTATTTTTTTTATTAGTAATTTTCTTAATTTACATTTCAAATGCTATCCCAAAAGTTCCCTATACCCTCCCCCACCCTGCTCCCCTACCCCACTTAGAAGTAGAGACTTTGGTCCACACTTCTTTGCTTTCAAATGCCTCCTGCTACATTTGCAATACGGGAACCTCAGGGGCTGTCTCTTGGATATCCCCCTTGTTGCCTTGTGTCTTAGAGATGCTGTAGTTTTGGATCTGTAGGACTGGCCCCTGCGTGGACTAAGCAGTTCATCAATGGGGTAGATGTTGGGATAAGCCAATTCAAAGCCCTGGAGCTGGTCAGCTCGCTAGCTCTCCCACACTCACACCGCCAGGGCAAGCTCTCCTATTGTGCCCAGACTAGGTCACCCAATGCTACAGACAGAATGGAGCAGAGCCACCTCTCCTGTTCTCATGCCATCAGGACCATCTCTACTCTACGGCCCAGGCAAGGTACAAGGTACCTCTCCTGTGTGCAGCAGAAGGTGAAGGACAGGAACAGCTCTTCTGCCCTCATGACTCTGGGGCCACCTCTATCTTCTGCCATAGGTGGCAAGGGGGCGAATGTCGAAGTAGGCATCTGTTCTTCTCCTACTTCACTGCCCAGCAGACAAGTTGCAGGGCCAGCTGGCCCATGCTCATACCCTAGGGCTGGTTCACCAGCAATTCTCACAAGCAAACAGGAACAACTCTACCTCCCTTCCAGGGTCTTGTGCCAGATCTACACTCTCTACTACTACAGCTGGTTAGGGACAAGATGAGCGCTCCTGCTCTTATCCCCTCAGGTCCCCGACTCCCACGATGTCCAGGTGAGAAACAGACCCAGTTCTGCGCAGATCACAGATATCAACGTGTCCATAATCAGCAGCCAAGACCAGGTACATGTGCCTGGCCTTTGGTGGCAACAGATCTCTGTTGCCGCACGGCCACAAACCCAAACGTGGCCCTCAGCAGCCACAAGGCCAAGATTCCATCATGGTCATAGGTGGGCATCACTACCCTGAAGCCTCAGGTCACGCCTCTCTCCATTGCACCCACATCCTTCTGCTTCTCTTTCTCTTCCCTTTCTCCACTTGTGCCTCTTTGTAGCGCCCTGGGGTTTCTGAGTTTCTGGTATCATCTCTGGAATAGTCTCAGGAATTCTATCTGCTGCCCATACATTATGGCTACAGACAGGGATCATCTTAGACATGGTCTGCACCCTCACACTGTGTAGTGCCAGACTGTTGGTCATCCTAGGCTCACTCCTGGTCTGGGAGCCTGTGGCACCATCCTGGTGGTATTTCAGGTCTCCATGTATGGATCTTCTTTTGGGGGCTCACTCCCTCCTGGGGTCATGGTTTCAGGCAGGTTTCTTCTCTCTTTTATTTAAGAGACAGATAAAATATGATGTTGAAATTCAGTTTTTATTAGGGGATCTGGAAAGAGTAGGGGATTAAAAAATATGAGATAAAGACAATGCTGTATAAAATTCTAAAAGCATAATTTTAAAGGGGAAAATGTGTTTTGAGAATTTAGTACTCGAATGACCATTTTAATACATACAAACTAAATCTCTACCTAAAGTTATTAACATTGTTTCTCTTTCTCAAAATTCAATTCAAGAAGAATCTCTAATAAAAAATTATACCTTTAAAAATCTTCAATTAAATACAATCATTGTTCTGCAGATATCTTTGCATTCATTCAAAACTAACATCTTATACATTAAACATAGCAGCTGAAAGTTAGCTGAGCAGATATAAGCTCTTGTCCAAACACCTAATGAGTAAGTTTGCATCCAAGGTCTCAAATGGTAGATGGAGAGAACTCAGTCACCTGTGTCACAGCAATTCCATGGGCATACACCCACACTTGCACAAACCCACTCCCCCCCACACATACATACTAGCACACACACACACACACACACACACACACACACACACAAAGGCACAGACTAAATCAATAAAATAAATAATAAATAAAAATATTAGAATGAGAAATTATTATATATAGTGTCTTAGTCAGGGTTTCTATTCCTGCACAATCATCATGACCAAGAAACAAGTTGGGGAGGAAAGAGTTTATTCAACTTACACTTCCACACTGCTGTTTATCACCAAGGAAGTCAGGACTGGAACTCAAGCAGGTCAGGAAGCAGTAGCTGATGCAGAGGCCATGGAGAGATGTTCTTTACTGGCTTGCTTCCCCTGGCTTGCTCAGCCTGCGCTCTCTCTCTCTCTTTCTCTCTCTCTCTCTCTCTCTCTTCCATTTTTTTATTAGATATTTTCTTAATTTACATTTCAAATGCTATTTCGAAAGTCCCCTCCCCCCTCCCCCCTCCCTGCTCCCCTGTCCACCCACTCCCACTTCTTGGCCCTGGCGTTCCCCTGTATTGGGGCATATAAAGATGGCAGTACCAAGGGGCCTCTCTTCCCAATGCAGCCTGCTCTCTTATAGAACCCAAGACTGCCAGCCCAGAGATGATCCCACCCACAAGGGGCCTTTCCCCCTTGATCACTAATTGAGAAAATACCCCACAGCTGGATATCATGGAGGCATTTCCTCTACTGGAGCTCCTTTCTCTGTGATAACCCAGCTGTGTCAAGTTGACACAAAAACTAGCCAGTACACATAGCATTTTAAAAATTCATTTTAATTAATGTTTATATACTATAAACAAACTACATTTTACCTTAAACTTTGAGGACAAATACTTTGAAAGCATTTGTTTCTACTATAAATTATATGCTAACATAACTTAAAAATGAATTGTATTCTATTGAAAATAAAAGCATAAAATATTTTTTAGTTTAAAAGTATGTTGTAACAACCTATATTTAATATATAATCAAAATATGATTAGCTGCCAACATAGAAACATTTCCTTATCTACTTTTATGTAACTCATTTCATATGATATGTAATAAATATTTTAAACTTTATTCACTAAGAAACAATTTTGTTACAAAAATTGTATGGTAAATATGATATGTAATAAATATTTTAAACTTTATTCACTAAGAAACAATTTTGTTACAAAAATTGTATGGTAAATATGATATGTAATAAATATTTTAATCTTTATTCACTAAGAAACAATTTTGTTACAAAAATTGTATGGTAAGTTCTGACCCTGGTGGACTCGGATTTGAGTCACATGTCCTGATATGTGTGATCTGTACAATACTAATTAAAATAAAAGCAAGACATACTGTTCCACTGTATTACCAAATTGTAAAGCTTGTTATCAGAGATAGCAAATAGGTAAATATTTTTGCTATAATATTTATGTAACCATTTGCTCATATAGAGACACAAATGAAGTTTAAAATTATCAGCAGGTTATTTACGGTTTTCATGGAGACATAAACAGGTAGAGAGAGAGAGAGAGAGAGAGAGAGAGAGAGAGAGAGAGAGAGAGAGCGCAAATGCTTTATTATGTACCTGAATTTCCTTTAAAAATCTCTACAGTTTAATTTTATATAATACTTTGTTTCACTATAGTTACTCTAAATAATACTTTTCTTTCCATAATTTTCTTTGAATAGAAATGACATTTTTGTCTGTGTTTACTAAAGAAACTGACAAAGCAATGCACCTTTCTGGACAATGTAAGGAAGCAAGCAGCTCATGTCCTCCACAAAGTAGGGCGTGCGCGCCCTCTGCTGGCCATTTATAGATTTCAGTCAGTTTGGATCTGTGGTCTAAAAATACTCAATTGAGCCTTATATTATTTGTATTACATACATTATACAAATTTATTACACTATCTTACATGTTTAATAACATTCTGTTTATATATTTATACTTTTTAGAGATCAATATTAATAGAAATTTAAAATATATAAGCAATACTGGCTGTGGGAAGGGGAAAAAAAGTCTCAATTTTGTGATTTAGCCAAAAGCGATACATATACATCTTTAAATAAATGAAAAGGAGCAAACATTTTTTTCTCCAGTAGTACTGAAGTATCTTTTTGTTTGTTTGGTTTTACCATTTGCTCTTTTTTATCCCTTTAATTAATTAATTTATTCACTTTACATCCAAATATCAGCCCTCTCTCCTCCCAGTCCTCCACATACAAGGTGGATGTTCCCAAGGCCCGCTCCCCTTCTCCTCTGAGAATGGGGAACCCCCTTCTGGATATCACCCCACCCTGACACATCAAGTTGATGCAGGACTAGGCACATCCTCTCCCTCTGAGCCAAGAAAAGGCTATCCAGTTAGGGGAACAGGATTCACATTTTGGCAACAGATTCAGGGATAGCCTCCTCTCTAGTTGTCCGGAACCCACATGGAGACCATGCCGCACATATGCCTATGTATGTTTAGGGGGCCTAGTTCCAGTCATGTTTTTTCTTTAGTTGTTCAGTCTCTGGGAGCCCCCAACGGTCCAGGTTAGTTGACTCTGTTGGTCTTCCTGTGGAGTCCCCATTCTCTTTTGGTCCCTCAACCCTTTCGGGACTCTTCCACAAGACTCTCTGAGCTCCATCTAATGCTTGCCTGTGAGTCTCTGCATCTGTCTCCATCAAGTTTTGAGTGGATCCATCTCAAAGACTGTTATGCTGGGATTCTGTCCGCAAGCAAGACAGAGTATCATTCGTGCTGTCAGGGACTGGTACTTGGCTCTGGAATGGGTCTGAATTTGGGTGTCATTGGTTGGCCATTTCCTCTATCTCTGCTCCATCTTTAAATCTGCACATTATGTAGGCAGGACACATTTTGGGTCAGAGGTTTTGTGGCTGGGTTGTTGACTTTATCCATCTAATTCGAGTTCTCCTTTGTGGATATAGGGGGTGGCCACTTCAGGCTTCATATGCCCCACTGCTGAGAATCTCAGCTTGACTCATTCCTATAGACTCAGTGACTTCCACACACCACTACCACCTCCTGCCCCAAGGTCTCTGGCATGTCCTAGAGATGCACCCGCCCCCTTCCCCCGCCGCCCAGTGCCAATTTCTGTACTCTACCTCCAGCTCTCCCTACACCTGATCTCACCATTCTCTTCCAATCCCCACCCCCTCTCTTACCAAGTACCCTCACTTCACTCTGATATTTATCTTTTCCTGAGAAAGATTCACGTATCCTCCCCTGGGCTGTCTTTGTTATTTGCCTTCTTTGTGATGGTGGATCATACATAGTGTGTTTATTCTGAACTTTATAAATAATGTCCACTTATGTGTACATACCATACATATCCTCTTGGGTCTGAGTGACATTTTTCAGTTTCACCCATTTTCCTGCAAAATTCATAATGTCCTTGTTTTTTAATAGCTTATTTGTATTCCATTGTGTCGATGAACCATGCTTTCTTTTATCCATACTTCAGTTAGGGGATGTCTGTGTTGTTTCCAGTGTCTGGCTATTTACCCATGAACATAGAGGAGCAAGTGTCTTTGTGGGGTAGTGAAGCATCCTGGGTATATATGCCCAGGAGTGGATTCACTGAGTCTTGACGTAAAAACATTTCCAATTTTCTGAGAAATGAAAAAAATGATTTCTGTAGTGATTGTACAAGATTTTATTCCCACCAGCAATGGAGAAGTGTTCCCTTTGCTCCACATCTTCACCAGTATGAGCTAGCTATCCCTTGAATTTTAATCTTAGCCATTTTAATGGGTGTAAGGTGGAATCTCTCTCTCTCACTCTCTCTCTCTCTCGCTCTCTCTCTCTCTGAGTTTATTTTTACTTTTTATTTTCTTATGATAGGGAGGGCTGCAAATGGAGAATGAGGATGTGGAGAGACATGGAGATAAGTGAGACAGGTGCATGATGTGTAATTCAAAAACAATCAGAGGGGTTAAAAAACAACATAATAGTGAAATATCTGTNTGAGTGAGTTTACCTGAGAAAACAAGCAATGTTTTAATGTTGTTTTATTTTTTTAAATGGTCATATTCTCTGATTAGCCCGAAGATATCATTTGATTAACTTAATATTTAACAATAACATTTGAAGTTTATTTATTTTTATTTTAACTTTTTTTTTTCTAATTTTCATTCAAAGTATTTTCACATAATTAACTTTGTTGCTTATGTTATAATTAAAATTTTATTTTTCATTTTTATTAGATATTCTCTTTATTTACATTTCAAATGTTATCCCCTTTCCTGGTTTCCCCTTCGAAAACCTATCCCCTCCTCCCTCCCCCTACTCACCAACCCACCCACTCGTGCTCCCTGGCCTTCCCCTATACAGGGGCATAGAACCTTCACAGGAGCATGGGCCTCTCCTCCCATTGATAACCACCTAGGCCATCACCTAGAGCCATGAGTATCACCATGTGTTTTCTTAGGTGGGTGGTTTAGTCCCAGGGAGCTCTGGGGGTACTGGTTTGTTCATATTGTTGTTCCTCCTATGGGGCTGCACATACCCTCATCTCCTTGGGTACTTTCTCTATCTCCTTCATATCTTCCTGTGCTCCATCCATTGGATTTTTTTTAAACTTTTAAGGAATTATTCCAATAATTAGAAAATAAGATTCTTTTAAGAAAATCCTATCTTAATATTATAGCAACTTATAATTATCAGTACTTCTAAAGAAAGTGAGTACTAGACAGATATTACTTCTCATATTATTAATTTTTAAGTAAAATTCTGCCACAGGCCCTCTGGGTCCCCTGCCTGCGTGGGTCGAGTTCTCTTGAGGAAGTGGGCAAAGATTTGGCGAGTGACAAACAGACACTACACACAAGGGAGTGTGTAATATCTGAGTGTATTGTGTCAAATTGAGCATCAGACTTTTATACAGAAGAAAATAGTGAGTTAGGTAACACATCTTCAAGGTACAATGAGATCACTGGATGTTTAATGACTCTTACACAAGGCAGAGGAATGCAGTCACAGAAAGGACTGACAGGAACTGGGTAATAAAACAACTGATACAAAATCAGCTCTATCTAAGGTCAGTTATGGTTTTAGGAGCCAGGTGTGAGGTCTTAACAGTCCCAGGGCAAGGGCATTCTCACCCAAGTCATGATTCTAATTAAGGAATTCCGCTCTAGCTAACCTTCTCATGAATAATGCAATACTCTAAAACCACAGCTCAATCTATTTCCTAAACCATTGTAAAGTCCTGTATATGGGAGTGACTCAAGTATCTCAGTCTGGTTCCTTCTCAGGTCACAAACCTCCTTATTCTTAGTTAGTGGTGAATTCCTCTGTAGGGCAGTGACTCAGCTATTCATGCTCAAGGTTGGATCAAGGACTGCCTAGGATCTAACTTGGCTATATGTTAAAATATGAATCCTAGAAGCACTTATAATGAAGCAATATTAAGGAAAATCACACAGATCTATTTACCAACTAAAGCAAGGTCATTGGAGCATTCTTTATACAGGATGCTAAGATTCCAGGAGACTAAGTTTCCCTGAACTTCTTGCCTCGGGACTGTGCCAAGACTTTTCAGCCTGTCATGCGGGTTGCTACTGGAGTGGATGTAGCAAAATTCCCTTTAAATGGAGGGGGGGGGGTTGACTAGGTTTACATTTTACACAGAAAAGGAAGAAGAATTATCACTCCGTGTATTCAGCAATACTTTATATTCTATTATGACTGGGAATCACATTTGACTTTGAACAGCCATTAGTGTGCACAGTCATAGGCTCAGATCCTTTTTCAAAACCTGTTTTATTTAGGGTTCTTAAAGGCTTTAACCTCCCTTCCAGCCCACTGACCATAAGTAGGGATAAAAGAAGCTTAGTAGGAAAAAGCTGTTATGGACCTGTTTAGTAGTTCCTTAGTGTGATCCCACTCTTTGTTGTCAGGATACCAAGAGTCCACTTCGTTAGCAAACACAAAACATGAATAGTGTACTGGCAGCAAGGCTCTGACAGATTGGCACCAGTCAACGGAAGCAGTCAGAATCAGCCAGAATACCAGGAGACGTTTGTTGGTGCATATCTCTCAATAAAGAGAAGACTGAGGAAGACCAGCAAAGCATTACATGGTGTAGCAATGCAAGAGCATCCTCTCACTGTTTGTGGGGTCATATATATATATATATATATATATATATATAGAGAGAGAGAGAGAGAGAGAGAGAGAGAGAGAGAGAGAGATCATGTGGCCTCTCAAGTGTCTATTTTTGGGAAGACATCCCATACTCTATCATAAGACAGTTTCCAGAAGACATGTGACATGGCTGAGTTGTTAAAGAAACCAGAAATTTCCACTCTAGGTTTTGGCATGTCTTATAGCATCTAGACTTCTTGTACTTGGTTGTTGTGTCTTGGAGGCCTTATCTTTCATGAAGGGAAAGGGAAGGATTGGATCTGAGGGAGGAGGGGGGGAACTGTAGTCAAGAGAGAAGAATTTATTTTAAATTTAAAAAAAAAGAATATCAGTAAAAATAAAATGAGACTTGCTGTTCTTTGAAAACTTTAATAATAGCCCAAATAAAGACATACATAATAAACTACACTTGGTTTTAAGTTATAAGTGATTTCAATTTTATTTTACATTTTTTATTTAAAATAACTTTGTTTCATACTTTAAACCATAGATTACAAATTAATTTGTAATTAACAATTACAAAATTACCTATTAAATGAAATAAAGGAAACCAAATCATAACAACACATATATGTACAGTATATGTACTGATCACATTTTTGAAATCTACTCATACTTTGATAAGGAAGCTATTAAACATTCCTATTACTCAATACTATTAGTTATGTTTTTATTAGATTAACAAAAATCATAACTTTGTTTATGCTCTTTTCTCTTTCTCCATTATTCTCCCCATTATTACTGATCTACAGAAACTGGATGAGTTCATTTTAGCCACCCTCTCTTATAAGCCAGTCCTGTGTCACAGAACTCATGATTGTTTCAACATGTCTGTGGTGGTTTGAATATGGTTGGCCCAGGGATTGGCCTTAATAGTAGTTGTCGCCTTGTTGGAGGAAGTGTGTCCTGGTGGGGTAGGTGTTGAGAACTTCCTTTATCTGCCTGTGGATGAAGAAGCAGAGCTTTTCATCTCCTCCAGTCACACATCTGCCTGGGCACTACCATACTTCCTGCCTTGATGATGATGGACTGAAACTCGGGACCAGTAAGCCAGCCCCAGTTAAATGTTGTCCTTTATAAGGGTTGCCTTGGTCATTGTGTTTTTTTGCAGAAGTAAATCCCTAAGAGAATATTAAAGGCAATAAAATGTAGAAATTTTAAAAAGGGAAATTGCTTGTAATGTTTGCCAAAAAGTCACAGTTCTGGAAGTGTTTTCTCAAAATAGTTTTGCGGATATTTCTAGAACTGTTCACAACACAAACATCATTTCATTACTGATAAAAAAAAAAAAAAAAAAAAAAAAAAAAAAAAAAAAAAAAAAAAAAAAAAAAAAAAAAAAAAAAAAAAAAAAAAAAAAAAAAAAAAAAAAAAAAAAAAAAAAAAAAAAAAAAAAAAAAAAAAAAAAAAACATTAAAAAACTCATACACATCACATGGTGTTAGATACCATACATTAGCTACCATGCATTGATAGAGATGTTATCCTTTCAAACAGTAATAATTCTTTTGGAGATGACCACATGCTTTCATTTTGTTTCTACTATTATTAAATCTATTCTTCAGTTTGAATTACAAGTGTATTTTGCATTCTGTATTATTTTCTCAATGCTTGGCAATATTTTTTTTTCTGCTCTGATTACCTATTTTGATTTTATTTTACTTCATGTGATTTAAAAATTACGTGTTTTGCCATATAGTGATGAACAATGCCTTTAATCCTAGCACTGGAGAGGCAGGGCGCACAGATTCTGAGTCTGAGTCCAAACTAGTCCTCAGAGAAAGCTGTAATAGAGACTGGGATACTTAAAGAAACACTGTCTTAAAAAACAAAACGAAACTAAACCGGAACAACAAATTAAGTATTTTAAGTAGTAAGATGCATGCATTTCAAACTATGTTAATAAATACACATATTAGTAAATATATTTGGTATCTCTGAAACTTAAATACTTGATGGTATCTTCTACTCAACAGAAACTTTCCACATATTGTCTCTTGTGGTAATGAGCATGTATATGTAATTTCTGTCATAAAGAGATCTTAACATATGTTGTACAGTCAACAAATATCATACAGCTAATTCTTGCCTTTTATTCATCCCAATACCATGAGTATTCGGGGTCAGTTACTAAACATTGTGGGGTTGAAAGAACCACAGGGATTCACATGAGCACAGGATTACCTGAATGGGAAATCTTTGCAGTGGTTTCTCCCGTCGGACTAGGCAAGAGATTTCAGAGTTACATTATAGAGGAAAATTACTTAGATAACTTATTTGTTTCTCCTTTGTTAATTTTTATCCCAGTGTTGAAAAGATTCTCCCTGCCTACTGGGTCTTTTCCAGTTTATTTTTCAAAGGGGATTTTCCCTATTAAATATTACTCATATCTAATCCTATTTTGAAATAAGCTGAATAAAAGATCCATATTGGTACACTGCAGTTTCCTTCTGTAGAATTTTTATTTTTTTTTATACAACTCCAGCTGGACAATATGAGAGATACATTGAAAATGTATTGATAAAGCACTAAAAGAATCTTGCGATTCTGAAAAAATTTGAGTTTGCTTGAGGAAGATAAAAATTTAAATCTTACTTTAGAGATTTAGAAAATATTCAGTTCTTACAGCAGTAAAAAAAGTTTGTCATGTTTTAATGATTTCTTAAATTGCTGTTTGCAAAAGTCTGGGTTAAGCCGGGCATGGTGGCGCATGCCTTTAATCCCAGTACTCGGGAGGCAGAGGCAGGCGGATTTCTGAGTTCGAGGTCAGCCTGGTCTACAAAGTGAGTTCCAGGACAGCCAGGGCTACAAAGAGAAACCTTGTCTCAAAAAAAAAAAAAAAANAAAAAAAAAAAAGTCTGGGTTACATCCTCCAAATAATTGGAAATCATTTCAACCTAAAACAAAATAAAAAAAAAAACAAAAACAAAAAAAACAAAAACAAAAACAAATGTTGTGTGGAGGAGACACTAACATAAAACTGAGTTCAGAAGAACCATTGAAGTACGGTAGGAAAGCATGGATAGAGTCAACTGTGACCAGGCAAAAGTGGATGCACTGAATCTCTGACCCTCTGTGCTCTCAGCAGCTGATTTCCCACGACTGCCTCTCACTGTCTAACCAAACAGAAAACTAAGGGAAATGTCCTCTAGTTAGCCTTCTAAATTATCCATGAACATAGCCTATGCAGCAAATACATAAGATCTTTGAAAGCCTCTTTTCAAGAAACAAAAAAATAATGCAATATTAAAAAAATGCTTTCAAAATGGGAAAGAATCATTTTTTTAAAAATCACATCTTTAAATGCACCAAATATTTGTTTTGATATATACTATGCAATTCTATAAAGCAGAATCGGTGTTTTCAAGTTTCAGTATTACAATTCTCTTCTGTATAAATGTGAGGTCAGAGTAGTCATTGTGGAATCACTGATTTATAAAAGAAAAAAAGCAGAACAATGATTTCATCTGGGAGTTTAAGATATTCAGGTTTTGTAGCAGAAAGTGTCTTATATCGCTATTTGCCTAAACTGAAGGAATACAAATTAGGGCATTCACTTACAATATCAGTACACATAAAATTTTTCATTTTGCTCATCCTTCTTATATTTATACAAACAATACAACTAAAACTCCAGTATGATTAGATAAACATTATGTAAGTTCTTTAAAATAAGATATATAAATGTTTATCCTAGGTCTATACCCAAGATTTCTTTAAAGATAATGATAATGTATAGTTAAGTGATAACACCCATGTAGTTACAACCTAAGAAACATAAGCCATGTTGAACAGCTGAAATAATGCTTGAATTTTAAAAGTATATTGTTAAAAAAAAGAGAGATAAGAGTTTGACCACTTTACTGATCAATAAAATGATATTTGAATAAATATTTTGTTTTAAAAATGTAGTTAGAATTTCAATGTTTTTCCAAGCAATTTCTCATGTAGGTTATTTAAATATGAACACAGAAAGTTTTCTATTTATTCTATTAAGCATTATATTCTGTATATAATAGTGTATGATATAAAACGTATTCAATTTATATATAAAAATGAATGAAATTATATCATTTCAGGAAAAATATGTGAAGCTTTAAATGATCACTTTGTGTAAAAAAAATAAAATAAAACCTACAAAACAAACAAACAAAAAAAAAACAAAAAATCAAACAAATAAAAGCAAGAATATTGTTCAGTCCGAGAGATGTGGTTTGACTTTATCATCTTCCCTCTGCCCCTCGGCTTAATTATTAACCTTTTAACCGTATTTACATTTTCGATAGGTATTTAAGATAATGCATGTAAAGAATTGAACTCAATTAGACCCTTAATGTATAGCCAGACTCAAGTTAGTTCAGATTAATGAATACAAATCATGTCTTAAAGAATTTTCTTGGCTTATATGTAAAAGTCAATTTTACTCTACCCTTGTGTCTTAGTTATGGATTTGTTGCTGTGAAGAGACAGGGTGCAGCTTGAGAAAGGAGACCTCAAAGCCTGACCCCAATGTGTCTCACTTACCCCAACAAAGCCACATCTACACACAAAGACACATATCCTAATTGAGCCACTCTCTATGATCCAATAATTCAAACACATGAGTCTATAGGGAGCCATACCTATTCAAACCTCCAGACCCTGATATAAGATAATAATGATACAACAAATACTATATTCATTTAAACAAAAATTACTGTATTCTGTGAGATTAGAATAAAAAGTCCATGTTGTCAATGTAAACTGATCATAAGTATGAAGATGGACCATTTCATACACCTCATTCTGTAGCTTGGATAGCACTGCTTAGGATCCTGTCCAACAAGTATGGTCCGGTCTTTATTTTTTTCACATACATTCAGTCTATTGAATGTAAAAATGACCACATAGCATAAACTTATTCTAGGGAAATAATCCTTTATCATAACATTTTTATTTCCAATTAAAAATATAACCAGAATAATTTTCTCTTGTGAGAGCATATCTGTCAGATCTTCCTAATTACCATAGTAAAAGCAGGGGAAACTTGTAGATTGATTCTCTTTCCTTCAAATTTAGCAAAAGAAGGTTAATTGCTAACATAGAATAAGGAGATGCCATGAAGGGCAGCAGTAGCGGAGACCCTCCTGGAGATTGTCAATTTACCAAATGATTTGTAAATTACAGAGTCTTTCATTATCAAATGTGCTCGCCCTATGTCCCTTAGCATGCTGTTTGGAAACAGTTGCTTTTCAGTGTTTGCTCTGTGGGTATCGTCTCTAAAGTCACAGAAAACAGGAAACCCTTCTGCAATTAAGAACTCTACATATATAGTGTGCTTCGGAGGACTGTTTTTTTGAGGAAAACATGGATAGGGGAAAATGACATGTGTGTATCCGAGAGGGAGCAGTGACATTGAAGGGTTACTGAGGGAGGAAGAGGGGAAAACTTGAAAATGCCAATTATCAGCCTCTGTATTTGCACTTGTTACAAATAACATTACCCAAAAGATCAGCCAAAAATACAGTTACTTGTGGAATTTGATTGCTGTTTGATTGCTCTTAGCCTGGCTCTGCCATCCCCAGTCCCATTACCACACAGATGGCACGGGCCAACTGCCCATTTGAATCTCGTCGCTCCCGGTCTCTACCAGTCCAAGCAGTGGTGCAATTAAGATAATGCTTTGCCTGCCATGGTGTCAGCTGCTCTCTAGCAAGGCTTTTCCGATGCTTCTGGTTTTCACAAGAAGGCAATGCTGTAATAGAGAAGAAATTTATTTGAAGGACTACTAAGATAGTAGAGACTATAATCCAGGATTCAAGCAAGGGTCTGGCTGTACAGTTTTCAGTTCCACTCCTCTTGAATACATAGTTATTTGCATCTATGTCTGACACCTATCGTCTGTCACCTACTCACATACAGAGAAAGATACTCATTACATCCACACAAAGCTATTCTACCTTTCTGAAATTTAGATTCTACAGTGAAAAATATGCAATCCTTCCCGACCCAATCCCAAAAATGCTGTTCAGAGTAATGTCTTACGTCTGGAGATGTATTTGTTTTGGGTTGTTGTTTGTGAATGTATTTGAGAAGAAAGTGGTGCTTATGACAAATGGCCTTCAGGGGTTAATAATCCTTGGTATTGCTTTCGATTTTTGAGGGAAGGGGATGTATCTAACATATCTGTGAAGTGTATCTATTCTTACCTTCAAGTGTTCCATCGAGCTCCTACTTTACCCTCAGATATTGTGACTGGATACCCCCATGATAGAGACAAGAAGACAATTTCTGTCACCTGTAGAACCCACAGTGTAGTTGAGGGACAGGAGAGGGACAAACAATAAACAACAGAGCAAGTATGTAAAGAATGGTTCCAGGAGTTGCAATTGCCAACAAGACAAAAAGGAAACTTTTAACAATAATGGGAAAACTGGGATAATTCTTACATTAACAAGCAAGCTTTCTTTCTAGCGCATAACTTTTTTCAGTAGGAAAAATAGTGAAATAATCAGAATATAAATCATCTTGATCCAGGTACTCTCTGCATTTTGCTTATCTCCAGTGCTGTCTTCTGCTCTTGAAACTTTTTATTTTTATTATTCGTGGGTTATTTTTATCTATTCCCTAAATAGTCCATCCTAGAACTCTTACAAAATGAGGGCTACAATTTGAAAATTCTTCTCCCTATTGATAGGCAAAAATGTACTTCAAATATTCAATATTTATTTATGTATTGAGATAAGCTTTTAGAATGTGCCTGGAATCCTTCAACATTTTTCAAGAAATGGCTGCATTATTTAAGAGTTCTACATCCTTCTGTCTCTGTCTCCATGTCCATCTCCGCTTCTGTCTCTCTTTCTTCCCCTCAAGCAAGTTATTTTCTGCTGCCCCTGGCTTTCCCATATTGTCAGGAAGGTGGTGCTTATGGGAAACATCCTACAGGGTTTAATATTCCATGGTGTTGCTTGTTTTCTGTTATTCCACACCAGGAGAACTGAAGGAACTAAGGAGAGGTTGGCTGCAAAGATACAAAAGTTTCCCTATTATTTTCTTTTGACAATTTTCCTATTTCCCCCTGATTTGTATGTTTTTTTGAAGAAAGTTCAAAGATAGGTGTTTAGTTTATATCATGGAACCAAAGGCTAAAGATACTCTTATTTTACTCACTGTTCTGAATCAAAGGATTTTTTTAAGATTCACAAAAGACCATTTTATACTCTGAAACACATTGCTTTTGCCATAAGCAAAATTACATTGCTTTATTGACACTTTTACCTAAAAAATGATTTGCAGAAATGCAAGCATATCCAAACTTAGAACCTCATTATAAAAATAAATTATCTGGAGTAAACACAATTTTATAAAATATTAGACTGTGAAATAAAGCAGTATATAAAACATATACATTTAACATACACCTTGCTTTCTCTCTAATATCACAGTTTCAGAAGAAGGTGTTTTTTTACTAATATGAAGAACTTTAAAGAGGATTTATTTTTGACTAAACTGAATGTAGACATTTATTTTCTCTGGATAAACATATTTGACCCAATAAGAAAATGTGCAGTATGTAGTTTCTCACTGTGCATCAGTATAAAATCCATTAAAAGTACAATCATATATATATATATATATATATATATATATATATATATATATATATATATATGACTGTTATACATATATAACAAAATATAGCTACAAAATGAACATACATAAGTTTCTCTAATATTATACAATATCTGTCGCACATCAATTGCTATTTATCTTTAAAATGTAGGTATACAAGGAATTCCTGCTATACATTTAAGACAAATTGGAGATACTCTAAGTGCATCATGTTGTTTGCTAGAATTTGAAAAGGAATGAAGCAATGTCCTGACAATTGAAAGCTGACCCATGCGTGCTATTTTCTACTCAATGCTCCACATTCGGTTTGTCCCGAACATGTTTTTTCATCATGTTTATAACTATCCTTTGGCTCTGTGCTTCCAATTTAGATACTGCCAATCAGAAATTATACACAACTTAGAAGTGAGATGTGAAAAATAAGTCATTATTCTCAGCAGGTAGCTTAGACTATGATCATTGCAATGACTTACAGCAATTGAGAGCGTCCTATAAAAATTACCTGCTCTTCTCCAGGAAGCAGCAGGAATATTTTTTAAACAGACACTTTTCAGCTCTGGCTTTAGATGTCTATGCATTTATTCTTCTGCCTCACAAAGAATTTAGATTCCTCTTAAACCTTACATTAACTGTCTCTGTACTGAACACAGACTGACTTCTGCTTCCTAAGTCAAACTTTAAATAAAAACATATTAAAGTAGCAAGTTCAGCATAATTATTAACAATACTAAATCCAGTTATACTATGATGAATTTAATAAACTACATGATTAAGTATCTAATAATTCAGTGAAGAATAGACAATGATTTTGTGATCTTTTTAAAATAATGAACAATGTCAGATTTACCAAATTCTGAAATCTATAGACTGATTTTCATTATTATTTGTTATTTCAAAAACTTCATCTACTTTTGTACAAGAAAAAATGTGTAGATATGTAAAATCAGAGCTTCAATTTTTTTCTGAAATATTTTCTATAATAATATGTCATCAGAAAATGAAATGTGTCAATGACATGCTTAAAATACTTCTGAACAAAGTGAGGGTTTTCAGAAACCAGTTTCTTAATATTCACTAAGCTTGTATAAGGAGGAAAAATCAGGTTAAAAAGAATACACAAGCGGGGCCTGGTGGGACACACCTTTAATCCCAGCACTTGGCAGGCAGATCTCTGAGTTCGAGGCCAGCCTGGTCTACAGAGTGAGTTCCAGGACAGCCAGGGCTACACAGAAAAACCCTCATTTATAAAACAAAAACAAACAAACAAACAAAAAAGAATACACAAAACACATACATACACACATCAAAACAAATGCACACACTCATTAAAAACAAAAATAGAAACAAAACCAAAGCAACAAAAAATATTATTCACTTTCTCGTGCTGTTATATTTTGTAGTTGACTTCAACATAGTGTCAAGTAAAATCTAGAAAGGATTGGAAAAAAAGTGATGGTGAAATGATGCAATTGTATTATAATTTCAAAACCAAAAGATAAGAAATAAATACGAGTTTTGCCAAAAATCTTACCAAGGAAAACACAGGTTTTGTTGTTGTTGTCTTGTTTTTTTTGTTTTGTTTTGTTTTGTTTTTTTACTACAAAACTCCGTGTTTATATCAATGAACAAAGAAATTTAACTTTTAAAATGCATGCATTTTTAAAAGTTAGAGTCAGGTAAAAGGTACGAGAATTCAGCTATAGAGCTCGCATGTTGTCTGAAAATATTCTTGGCCTTTCCATTGGTACAATTTATGGTGATGTTAAGCTAATACATTATAAAACTTGATATCTGTGCATCAAATATTATGTCTGACACTGAAAGGGTCAAGAAATGGCTTGTTACAGAGCTAAAATGCCAGTGGAGATCTTTTCTAATCAGGCTTTGGGAAAGCAAGAACCCAACATATTTCTTCACATTCTTGAAATTTGATTAAGTCACCAGCCTATGCAGACAGCATTGTTCCAGAAATTCTTGTTCACACTAAAATCCTAAAGGACCAATGATAAATTTTCTAATGAAAATATCCACCTTCTCCCACTGAGGCCACACCAGGTAGTCATCTGCTATATATGTGCTGTATGCTGCCTGGTTGGTGGCTCAGTTTGTGGAAGCTCCCAGGGTCCAGTTTAGTTTGGACTGCTTGTCTCCCTATGGCATTGCCTTCCCCTTCAGCTTCTTCAATCCTTTCCCTAATTTAGCCATAGGGGTCCCCAACTTCAGTCCAATGGTTGGCTGTAAGTATCTGCATCTATCTCAGTCAGCTGCTGGCTGGAACTCTCAGAGGACAGCCATGCCAGGCTCCTGTCTGTAAGTACACCATAGCATCAGTAATAGTGTTAGACTTTGGTCCCCTCCCCCTTGGTTCCCACACTTGAGATGGATCCGTTGGATTGTAAACAAATAAAACATCATCATCAACAATAACAACAACAACAACAACAACAACAACAACAATAATAATAATAATAATAATAAAGAAAATATCTATCACAGAAACACAGACACTATCTTCATCTTATGAATATAAAATTTACTTTTATTAACTAGCAACCTTGTTTAGAGTCATGAATAGGGAGTACAGTTATTACAAGTAGTTATTACATATTCATCTTATTCTGTATAAAATTTAACACACTAATTTTGAAAACAGTCAAATGGTTGATAGGTATTTTGTTTTGTTTTTGTTTTTGCCTGATAGCTAAAGTGCATCTTAAAAGAAAATCCTATGTTTTTTATTGAAATTAAGATTACATGCATTTTCCTCTGGATCCCCCACTTGATCCCCTCTCTGTCCCTTTCCTCCAATTCCTACCATGTTCACTACCTCACTTTCAATTTGATAGCTTTTTTAAAAATTACAATTGCTATGTACATACATATATATGTACACATATAAAAACAGGTGTACAGTCCATTTTTGGTCATGTGTATGTGTGGCTTCAGAGATGACCACTCTGCATTTAACAAGTAATGCGAAGGCTCATACCTGGAAGGTTCTAATTCTCCTCCCAGCATTCCTTAGTTAGCTATAGTTCTTTGTCTACACTTGGGATCCCTTAAAATTTTACCCTCCATGTTAATGTGTTTATTGACACTGGTATTATGTGAACCTTGTTGATGCACCTATTTCTTTTTTTTTTTTTTTAATTAGATATTTTCTTAATTTACATTTCAATTGCTATCCCGAAAATCCCCTCCCCCCCTCCCTGCTCCCCTGCCCAGCCACTCTGTCTTCTTGGCCCTGGCGTTCCCCTGTATTGGGGCATATAAAGATTGCAGTACCAAGGGGCCTCTCCTCCCAATGATGGCTGACTAGGCCATCTTCTGCTACATATGGAGCTAGAGACACGAGTTCTGGGGGTTCTGATTAGTTCATATTGTTGTTCCTCTTCTAGGGTTGCAAACCCCTTCAGCTCCTGAGACTGATTCATAGAAGACTTCTAGACCAGGGTAAATAATGTGTGGCTACTGTCTGAGTCTTATTCTTATACACATATATAACTGTAACTACCCCTCATTAAAAAATCCTGTCTTTACAGCAAATGGAGACCATGACAAAAAAAAAAAAAAAAACCTACAACTGGACACAATGCAGAGATCAACAGATGTGCATCTATACCACAGCCTCTGCACCTACTGCTCAGGGACCATCCATGGGGAGGGGTTAAAATTATTGTAAAAGGGAGAAAAAGGTACTTGTTTACTTTCATTTTCATTTTACTTACATTTTAATATGTCTGTATTGCTCTCTAATGACCACAACCTTAAATCAAACTATGGTTTTATGAAGATATTTATTAAATAATAAATATCTGTGCACCATTCACTTAAGTGTTTTGAGCAAAAGACTTCACAGCATGCCAGGGAATCAAGCATTTCCTTGCATGGATCATTATATACTCCATGTAATCTGTATGAATGTCTTTCTTATTTGTCTCTTTTTGCCTATTTACTTTTGAAAGACCACTTTCTTTAGTTAATGGGAAGATACAACTACTAGTTAGTAAAACAAGCTTCAGACAATTTGGCTTGTCATGTCACCACAGATCATAAAGTTTCGAAATGTTTAATGTAAGATTAAATTTAATTAGATGCCTTTAATTTTAGATGTAATATGTAATCTATAAAAGAACCTTAGAGCATTCGGTGGTGAGTCACAAAAAACACTTAAAAACACAACAAACAAAAATAAACAACTTGTTTCAGTTCATAGAGTGAATAACAGCTATTACATAGTGGAGAGAGATGAGAGAAGAGAGAATTAGGAGAATAATGCCTCTCTCTCTCTCTCTCTCTCTCTCTCTCTCTCTCTCTCTCTCTCTCTCTCTCTCTCTCTCTCCTATATGTGGGCATATATGAGTAACATTANAAAAAAAAAAAAAAAAAAAAAAGTAATTTTCTGTTTTTTTAACCTAGAAGACTGGAGAAGAGACTATATTTTAGCAGACTATAACTCGACTTCTGATGATATGTGTGATATGCTGGTGCTGATGTCTGAGATATGGAAGAAGAGGCTTAGAGCAGGAACATAAACTGATATGTGAAGACAGCCCTGATGTCCATGCAATTTCTCCAAAATCAAGGATACACTAGCCTTGAAAGAAATGGTGCACTGGGAAAAACTATTATTGCCAAGAAAAATATTGATTGACAGGAAAATGACAGCAGAAAGAGGAAACAAATGTTCACTACCAGTGTAGAATTCTATCTCAATCTATGCCCTCTACCTCCAGAACCTAGTATATAGTCACCCAATGAAGAAATGTCATTTGCAGGTTCCATCACCAGCATGACAGCAGAAACTATAGGAGGAGGTGCTTGTAGTTGAGAAACCAAATCTTATTAATTCACATAAAAAGGTAATTATGAAATTATGCCTTTGGTGCTCAACTGATGAAGGGCTGAAGGTGTCTTGGGTTGACTCAGGTAGAAGAATGAAACAGAAGAATAAAGTTAGACTGTGAAAACAGCAGTGCATAAAAATAGAGCATAAAATTAAAATGTCCAGGAACAATGTGATGTACCTAATTACATTCTAATGTAGACTTTTAATTTCTTTTGTGTAATAACCTCAATGAAGAATTTAATCTTGCCCTCTTATTACACTTGTGAATTATAAAGTCATACTTTCTGACGTGGAGGAAAACTTACACAAAAAAGAAAAATTAACATTTTATGTCTGTGAATTCATTACAATATCAGGGCAGCTTAAAAGGCAGCCTGTATAAATAGGTTTTATAGACCAGGAGGAAAAATAACTTTCTTTTATTTGTAACGAAAGTGCTACAATGAAATCACTTTTCTTTCTTTTTAAAAAGGTAATTCTTTTCCTAAAAAAAGATTTATTTTATTTATATAAGTACATTGTAGCTGTCAGATACACCAGGAAAGGGCATCGGAACACATTACATATGATTGTGAGCTACCATGTGGTCTTGGGAATTGGACACAGGACCTCTGGAAGAATGTCAGTTCTCTTAACCTCTGAGCCATCTCCCAGCCCTAAAAAGATGCTTCTTAACACATTTTTTTCTATGTAGACACACCCTCCCTAAATATTCTTTTGTAGTTCTTTGAAAAAGTTAATTTACACAACATTAAATATCCATGAACTAAAGGAGCAATAGAAAGTCTTATGAAATTATCAGTAGCTCACTCTATATTGCTTGAGAACATTTAAACAAGTTTTAATTTCTTTAATTCTTTTTTGAGATAGGGTTTCATACAACTCAAGATGTCCTTGAGCTTCCTAAGTAGCAAAATATTATCTCAAACTTCTAATCCTCATGCTGTCAGGACTAAGAGTTGAAATTAAGATATGTGCCAACATACCTCGTTTTATGCTGGACTGAAGACTGAACCCAGAACTACTTCTTTGCTAGGAAAGTACTTGGCCAAGAGAGCCACATCCTGTGACCTTAAACAACTTTATGGGGACTAAGATTTGTCTCTAGAATGATGGAATCTTCTCACATATTGAACATTTATGAAATGACCACCAGTCAGAAAAACTTAGACACGATGAAAAACTACCAAGGAAACTTTTTGTGAAATACCTATTAAAGCATCCCAAGAAAGACTTGTCTGTGTAGGAATCAAGAGATAGCTCCATCCACACATTGTAGAGGTGGAAAAATCCAGATATATGTCTTTAAATTAAAGTTTGAGATTTAATGGTGAATATGAAGAATCAAGTATCTGAAATATTACAAATTAGAACCTTGGAACCTACAGTTTGGGAGAAAGTGAGCAAAAAGGAGAACTAATTGGGAAATGTGTCAGCAGGTTTCAGGAGCATCATAAAGAGCAAAACAATTGAAAGACAGAAATAGATAGATAGATGGAAATTAGATCATTTTCTAAGCAATTCCAAGAAATGATAAATTTGTATTTGCATTTAAGTCATTTTTGTGTGTGTTGTGTCCACCATAATGATTAAAATGTTAGAAATTTCACTGGTTCTCATGGTATAAGAAATAATAGTTATTTTATTTTCCATATCTATATATAGAAGCAGTGTCTGAAATTCCAATAACTCAGCATTGCCACAACAGTAAGAAGGAGGATCTGGGGGCTGGTGAGATGACTCAGCGGGTAAGAGCACCCGACTGCTCTTCCGAAGGTGATAAGTTCAAATCCCAGCATCCACATGGTGGCTCACAACCATCCGTAACGAGATGTGGCGCCCTCTTCTGGAGTGTCTGAGGACAGCTACAGTGTATTTACATATAATAAAATAAAATAAAATAAAATAAAATAAAAAAAAGAAGGAGGATCTGTCAATATTCCTGAACAGACAGACAGCCCTCAGTGTCTTCAGTAGATGCACCAAGCTTAAAGGTTTTGTTAAGAGAATACTACTCATCAACATCAGTCTGTAGTCTGCATTAAGGTTAGAGTATAAGTATAACATAATGCACATTAAATACAAAGTATATGTCCCAAATTTTAATATGTAAAACTTAATGAATGGTGGCTGACAGAAGCAAGAAAAGAGAAAGGTAAGAAAGTCCATGCTGATCAGCCATCAAATCACAACAGAGCATTCACTGAAAATTGCCTCTGCAAATACCCATAAGCAGAAGCATGGACTCTTTGTGCTTAAACATGATACAACCTATCATGTTTAATCATTTAATCATACAACCCTGGGAATCACCCATCACCTTAGTTGAACACTTAGTACCTGAAAATAGTACTGATGATATATAAAAGAGAGGAAGGGGTTGGGATGCATTATATATAAAAATTTCACCAGTTTTCTCTATATAAAGAATTTATATAGCACCTGAAAACAATTAAATAATAAAATTGAAAAGTAATAATAATATTTGTAAAATGTAAGAGTTTTTTGACTACTTTGCATATAAAAATCTTATAAATCAATAAAAATAGACACTAGGAAGATTATACAGAGGAAAAATACTCATCATAAATAATACAGCCTCAGATTAAAATCTTTAGAATTTGAAAATAGATGTATGATATATTGGCAAATAAGGTGAGAAGAATATTCCTTAATAATATGCATGGGATCATAGACATATACCAACTCACAGTAATCTCCAGAAAGTTAGAAACCCACCAATGAATGATTAAGCTCAAGATCTTTTTCTGAGATCTGTGATATTTCCAGAGGGCAAGTACACATAGTATACAAAATGTCATATCCAAGTATTTGTTTTGCTTCCCTACTCACCCTAACAAAGTAAATTAACTGTGGTTGTAGATGTTTGCTAACACTCAAAAGTATGTATGTGTTGGCTGTCTCAAAGAGCAGCTAAAGTATGTGGACCATATAAAAGTAATGTTAGTGTAAAACAAGTAGGAGCCTATAGAACGCTGATTCTTCTGAATAGATTTGAAATGAAAGAAAAGCAAAATCTTGCACAAACCAAAGGGGGGGGGGGCAGCTTGATGATATGAATGGTTTCCTGATCCCAACTTACAAAGCAAATTCTCAGAGTTAAGAAAGTTTTAATGAGAACTTATATCAAACAAACATGGCCTGTTCAAAGCAGCACTGGAAATCAATACCTTATATTCTTTGAGAAATAGAGAAATCTTATGTTCTTTGTTAAGATAAAACTTTCACACACACACACACACATATATATATATATATATATATATATATATATATATATATATATATATATATATATGTGTGTGTGTGTGTGTGTGTTTGTGTGTGTGTAATACATACCATTGCTTTTCATTTTAAATGATATTAAAGTCATCTTAAAATTTCAAATATGTCATCAGCAATAATGTATTCCAGTTCTGAAGATATTCAGTTTAAGTCACTCCCTCAATAATGATTCTAATGTTACCTGTGCATAAAAGTTAATTTGCAGAGAGAATTTACTATTTATCTCCTAATTTCTGCAGATACCATTTTATTCTCTTTCATCTTATCCAATTCAGAAAGAAAATTGGTCAAGTAAATGATTGGTATGTGTATCCTTAATATGAATATTACATTTTTATAGAAAATTATATTGGAAATATTTTNGCAAGTATTTGCCAAAGTAAATTAAGCTGGAAAGCTATCATTTTCTTGGTGCTGATAGAGTTCATCTATATTCAGTTGCTTTGCCATTTTAATAGACATTTGGATCAAATTTCTTTAATCTCGTTCCCTCCTCTAGACTAATCTTCTCTTTCTCTATCTCATTATAATGGTTTTATAGTGTAAAACATAACTGTGAACCCTTAAAATGACAGTGAGCAATATAACCTATTTTTTATATCAATGTTAATATCTATTTTAATAAACATAAGCATACTGAATAGTTTTTAATGTTTTAATTGCATATAATTTTAATCATAAAATCATTTAATTAAGAAACATAAAATTCATTTAATTTATTATCTGTAGCTATTTTTAAGCTTTAATTAAACCCATGTGAAGTATTGTATGCATAAACAGCAACAATAACCATGTTGTGTTTAAATTATACACATGTCTCACATTCTTCTCATCATTTATCTGTTAAGTAAAAGGCCTGAAAATTGTTCAACACTGATCACTTTAGGGAAAAAAAAATGTCTGATACCTAAGAAGTTCTCAAAAAAAATGGATGAATAAATAGGTGTGATGGTGGGTACTTGATAGAAGAGTAGAATATGAATATGAATAGAATATCAAAAATTATGATGGAAAATTAAATCCCAAGCTGAAAAATACTTTATGTGGGCATATGTTGCTAGAGAAAAGTAACATCATAATGCCTAGTATAAGTGTCTCCTTCTTTTGTTCAGCAGTAGCAGAGCTAATTGTGCAAAAAAAATGCATCTGACATAATTCTGAAAGACAATCTAAAATAAAATATTTAAAATCATCAATGTTCTCCCTCAAAATGCAGTGCTTAGACACACATATAATTATCCAAGTCAGTCATCTACGTGAGCAGTATAAAAGAATCCTTCAAAGGTAGAAAATTAATAAGAATAAACAATTAAGCTTATCTATTCAGTCATCTTAGATTTTCGAAAAGAAGTTATCACCAAGCACAAAGGCACTTGAAGACAGAGTCATGGCAGACAGAAAAGGGAGCCATTATTTCCTCTATTCAAAAGCAGAAATCAGAGTCAAATATAGCTTTGGAACTCATTAGCATATTAACATGCTATGCATGACTGCTTTGCAGTTTTATTTACATCCCATGCTGTGTGACTCTTGCACACATTCATCTGCATTTATTTTTCCCCAGGAAGGTGCACCTCAAACCTACTATTGGCATTTCACTCTGGTATGATTTCCCCAAATTCCTCATTGGACAACCCCCTAAAATATCTACTTTACTCAATTGCTTAACATCTGACTTATCCAAATTTACCAATAGAGCCACCATCAAAGTTTTCAATGTAATACCATGTTTGTTTGCTGTTACTCTTAAGAATGGCGGGTATCACTTTTGTCAAAAATGGATCACACAATATTCACTACTTGCCCCATAAGTCACAGAGAACAATTAGTTCCTTATGGCAACACTCCCAATGCCACCACACCCTGTCCTGCAAAATGAAAATAAATAAATAGATAGATAGATAGATAGATAGATAGATAGATAGATAGATAATAAATAAATTAATTAATAAATACAACAACCACAAAAATGTCACAATACATAAATCGTTTTCTTCATGTGTCTCCTTTGTAACTGCTGAGATGTTCTGAGAAGCTTGTCTGATTTATTAGCTGAGGACGACCGATCTGTTATCTTCTCCTCAGAATTGTTGTCTGCTCCTTGTAAGGATTAAAAAAAAAAGTATTACTCTCTTTATAATGAAAAAAAATTAATTTTATGGGATCAATGAGAAAATTAACTACCAACTAGTAGATGTAATTATTTAGCAACAATAAAATAATGTGGTAACAGCAAAGTAACATAGCAAAGAAGAAAATGAAACAGAACAGAAAATATAAACTAAAATCTGGAGCTTATACTGTTGTGTCTGAGTGAATTTAGAACAATAAATCAATAACCAAAGAAATTAAACACATCAATACTTAGAATAGGACAGGTTAGATGCTTCATCCATGGAAGAGATGACATGAAGAATAGCTATTAGGAAATAAAATCTCTCCCTGTGTACTGGCTAGTTTTGTGTCAACTTGATACAACTGGGGTTATCACAGAGAAAGGAGCTTCAGTTGGGGAAGTACCTCCATGAGATCTAGCTGTGGGGTATTTTCTCAATTAGTGATCAAGGTGGAAATGCCCCTTATGGGTGGAACCATCTCTGGGCTGGTAGTCTTGGATTCTATAAGAGAGCAGGCTGAGCAAGCCAGGGGAAGCAAACCAGTACAGAACATCCCTCCATGGCTTCTGCATCAGCTCCTGCTTTCTGACCTGCTTGATTTCCAGTCCTGACTTCCTTTGGTGATGAACAGTTGTATGGAATTATGAATAAACTTATCCAAATTTATCTGACTTATCCAAAATTTGGATAAGCTGAATAAACTGTTTCCTCCCCAACTTGCTTCTTGGTCAGGATGTTTGTGCAGGAATAGAAACCCTGACTAAGACACCCTGTATCTGAACAAACCGGGGTAATCTACCCTTTTCTAGCAAATGTATACTTTATTTTGCCAGGCAAATTCTTAACAAATTTTAAGAATAAAAGCATGCACACTTGTAGGGCATATTAACCTGTTTACACCACCCATAGGTTTGACATATCTGTATGAACTGTGAAGTCAGGACCTAAATTTATTTTTCTGGATGTTGGTTTTCCTTGAAGGAAAGAGACATAGTTTGAAAGGAAAGTATTCTCTGTAGCAGTGAGTTTATATAAAACCATAAGGGGATAAATATTAAAGATTTGCCTTATAGTGAGCACAGGAACATTGCAGACTCTACTGACAGATTGCAATCAATGAAAGTGATATCTAATTTGTTCTGTCAACATTTTAAATATGTGCTTAATATTGAGAATAGAATCAAAGCAGGAAACTGAACACTGTGAACAGAAGGAGTCTTGGAAATGCATTCTGTGTTTAACCACGTGTAATTCCTTGAAACAGAAGTAGAGATGCTATTGGAATAAACCAATTCAGTCATAATAACGGTCAAATACATTTGACATAAAAATTCAGTATTTCAAAATTGATCTAGGTGGACAATAGGCACAAAATTCTTTATAATTCAGAGTTCCACATAAACAAGCAAGTTTCTGACTTAATTGGACTTTATTTCTCTCATGAATATTAAAAGGAAATGTTTTTAAAATAATGCCATAATTTAAGAAATATTTATTTCTGCTTAGTTATATGTACTTATATCTAACTATTTGTTACCATTTTTTTTTACTTTTTACATTTTTTGAATTCATAATTACACTACAATATTTCTCCCTTTCCCATACTACCTCCAAACCTTTGTATGTATCCTCCTTTCTCTCTTTCCCCAAATTCATGATCTCTTTTGCCATTAACTTTTAATGCATATATATGTTTATGCATCCTGAATATAATCAGCTAAGTGTTACTTGTTTATCTGCTTTCAAAGCTGGCCATCTGGTACTGGGTAATGAATTAGTGTGCTCTAACATGAGGAAGACCATTTCTCCTGATATGAACATTCCTTATGTAGTAACTTTGGATAGGATTGAGGCCTTGTGGCCATCCATTATAGCTGAAGTAGTATAAATATTTGAGATCTATGTTTGGCTTTCTGTTCTATTTAAGCATTTAGTATCTCTTATACCTTCTCCACAGAATAGCACCTGATATTTAAAGCACATGTCTACACACAGATTGGAATAAAATCACCGTATCTTTTAATCCAAAGATCATTATTCATCTAAGACGTACTTATTCTCTTACAAAATATAAAAGAAAGATAATATATATTTTTTCTGCATTAGTAATATTCAATGAAGTAGGGTCACTATTGCTTTTGTTTTCCTGAGACATGCTCTAACTCCAGGCTCTTCTCAAATCATGACTATAATAAAAGAATTTATCATTGTGGATATCAAGTGGTCTTGAAAATTGTGATCACTGTATGATTTCAGGATTGGGCAATTGTTCATATTCAGGACATTAAGAAGGTCATACACACACACACACGCAAGCACACACACACACACACACACACATATAGATATAGATATAGATATAGATATATACACATATACACATATACACATATACACATATACATATATGATTGCTTTTACACAAATCAGTCCACAATTTTCTTTGAAATTCTTAAATTCTCTTATGCCTTCCTCACACATACTCTGATTGGTGAGAAGAGAGTTTCAATTCCTACAATTTATATTATTTTCGATAAAAATCATTTTATAGTAATGATACAACTTCTATATTAAAATGTTCTACAATTTAATAATTAAAATAATCATAATATTTTGTAAATATCGAATCTTGTAAGACTGCTTACATTATTTGGCAATTTATATTTTCAAATAAATATAAAAAGGAAGAAAAATGAGAAACAATGTTTTTAATCCACTGGACTGAATTATGTTGGAAGATATATCAAATGGGGCTTCTTCATAACTGCATTGTTTCAGTTACAAGAATTTAATGTTTCTTCAATGGTCTTATTTCTGTGTAGAATGCTATGTACTTCCCAGCACTTACTTGATGCGAGTGCACATAGCTGACTGAAAGGCCAATTGCCCCTCTGTATTTCCCAACTTCACAGGCAACTATGTTCAGTCAGTGATACCAGTATTGACCAATATTCTTTAAGTAAGAATAGTGTGTGCTAATCTAAGGTGAGTGGTTTGTGCCTGCACCACACCTTTCCCATGGTTGTGGCGTCTCCGAGGGTCTTGTGATAAAAAGAAAGTATGAAAGAAAGAGAGAAAGAGAAAGAGCAAGGGATATTGTATTTGTACAGACACTCTAACCTTGGTATTTGTAGGTACCACAAATAAATATACATGAAGTAGGCATATTTATAATTTAAAACTGCTTTAAGAAACAGAAAATCTATGTACTCAATTCAGGAGTGCAATCAGAGAAATGTAACGGCTCATGCTATTAAGAAGTGTTTAAGAAGGCATTTAATATAATTAAATGCTAATTGTTGTACTTTAAACTGTGAAATTGGTTACAGTTAGCTGAAAATTTTGTGCTTCTATAAACAGGAGCCTTAAAATATTATTTGTTTATTTGAATATTTTTTGAAAGGAAACAGAAAAGGAGCAAAGGGATACTGAGCTTAATTGCAAAAATAAAAAAAAAAAAAAAAAAAATGTCCAGGACTAAAAGAATATAGCTGTTTATCAAGTACATTTGCTTTCCAGAGATTTTGTCACAGGATATAAAGAAAAAAGAAATTTCTCAACCACAGTTTTTTTCCTCGTCTCTCTCCCTTAATGTTTCAATTTGCTTCTTCCATAAGATAGAGCTATGGAAGGAATTTCTCAAGTACCCAAGGAGCTGAAGGGGTCTTCAACCCTATAGGTGGAAGAATAACCATGAACTAACTAGTACCCCCTGGGCTCGTGTCTCTAGCTGCATATATAGAAGAGGATGGCCTAGTTGGCCATCAGTGGGAAGAGAGGCCCCTTGGTTATGCAGACTTTATATGCCCCAATACAGGGGAACGCCGGGGCCAAGGGGTGAGAGCGGATGGGTAGGGGAACAGGGCTGGGAGGGGGGAGGGTATAGGGAACTTTGTGGATAACACTTGAAATGTAAATGAAGAAAATATCTAATAAAAGTTGAAAAAAATAAAATAAAACAACAAAAAAATTATGAAAACCAATATGTAGAAAACTGTCTACTATCTTTAAAGTCATTTTACACAATACTCTTGTTATCTTCAAGACTGTGTTTTGTCTACTAACCATAGCATACCTTTCCCAGGGGCGGGGGGGGGGGAGGACTGGCTATTGAATGAAATATTTTCTCTTTGGCTAGTTATGTTCTTATAATGTTTATCAATGCTAGTTCTGTCTTACAGACATATAAAATAGAGGTTAAGTATTTTTCATAATTACAAGCAATCGAAATGATGTGTACTTATCTCTTACAGCATAAACTCTACTATAACAACATATGAGCCTGGCATCCTCATAACCCATGTGATTGAGAAGGTATAAACAATTTTAAAATAGACTTTGTCCTTATCAGTCAACTAGAAAAATGTGCTTACAATGTTAACCCTTGGCTAATAGAAAAACATTAGTGATTATCCTTTAAGAAATATAAAAGAAATATAAAAGAAAACAGAGAACTCTGGTTCTACACATGCAGAATTCTGCCATCCAAATTCCTTTAAGAATATCTAAGCCAGAACTGAAAGACAGAGATAACTGCAAGTAGGGCAGATTTGTGAATTCATTTATGTTTTGGCTAAACTATATCCCTTCTCAAATCAGTTTGAAGCTGTTTGCACTGTAGGGTCTTTCAACCTACTAATGATCTCGCAGCTGGCAAACACATGGCATTGGTGCTTACTGGCATCCTCAATGTCAGTTATTTTTAAAAAGCTTTCTTCCAGGACTCTGAATAAATTATCTATCAAGTGCGGCAGAGCATGGCAACACCCAAGACACAATTTACAGTCTCGAACAGGCTCTCATTATTTGGTGTAAATGAAATCCCAAGTCATTAAACTTTAAAAAAAAATGAAATGAAGGCATCTTGTATTAAAAATATGAGCAATCAAAAGGCCTTCTAGGTCATTCTTTCGGCCCATTGTATGCATAGTAATGAGACTGGAAACAGGTTCTATCCCTCAGCAATTGTTTACCTTCCTTTGAAAGACAAAAGTTGTTTTCTGTCAAACACATCACAGAAAAAGTTCAAGCAGGCTAGTTTAAACAATTCCCCTAGGAAAACTCCAAGGAAATTGGCCACGAGAAAAGACAGCATTGCAATGATGATAAGAAATAACCTCTGGGATTTACAAAATCCTGTGTTGTAAGTCAACAAAATATATAGGCTGGCTGCTGAAAGTCTCCTCATGGCTCTCGATTTTAGTCTCCTGTAGATTTTGGACTCATATATTTGCATCATAAAATATACATATGAATGACTATCTGTAACAGAGTTTTTCTACGCTCTGCGTACATCAGCCTTATCAATTTCAAGGATGTTAACGCTTTTTTGACAACGTGTTTAAGCCTAGCTACGATGTCTCCTGCTGTGTTTACTATGAATTTTGATTATGCGTTATATGAGACTGAAAGCTATTTGTTGTTGTCGTGCTTTTAATCCACGACTGATTCTCAGTTCATCAAAAAAAATAATTCTGTTACAAATAAATAGTCAATATCTACCTCAGTTTGTTTCTGTGGGTTTACTAATGCAATAAATATATTAAATAGTATAGTGTAACGTCCATGTAAAGTGGACATAGGAAAAAATTAAATGCTTTTTGTTAAGCCAATCAAGAATAGTTAGCACTCTCTCAACAATGATCAATGTTCTAAACACCATTCAATAGATGATAGATCTGAATCTATGTGATTAAAATACAAAGAAAAGTTATCTTAGGAATTTTTCTGGAAACCTAAATGAAGCCAAACTTTTTAGTAGTATAGCTATCCTCCACATTAAGTCGATTTTTATGCATTAATTAGCATGTTTCTAACACAGTTGATTCTTTACGAGTATTTGTTAAATAAATGAATATATTAATGGAAGTAAATGCCAAGCTTAAACTTGTGTTAAGACTGATATAAGGTTGATAAGGCTGATATAAAAGAGAAATAGAAAAAAAAATACTCCATTATAAATATTAACTCAAGAAAATAAAATGCTTTTCATATTTAGTTTGATGCACAACACCTTATCATTTAGGCTTTCATAAATTCTGACAATAAACCTGAGAATATGGCAAGTTGTTGCTCATTGTACTATGAATTTAGAGAGCATATTTTAATTACTCTCTCAAATATTCATCTAAAGGAATTAGATGAAAAAAATATTGGGAAATGACCAAAATAATTTGAAACTCTTCTACTTGGAAGGATTCAACAAGAGAATATGTAGATGGGACAAAGAGTTTATAGTTCGATGGTGTGAACAGCAGAAACACATTGTCACACATGGTATTTTAACTGGATTTAAGAAAAATGAGAAACAGCCGGGCGTGGTAGTGCACACCTTTAATTCCAGCACTCGGGAGGCAGAGGCAGGTGGATTTCTGAGTTCGAGGCCAGCCTGGTCTACAAACTGAGTTCAAGGACAACCAGGACTATACAGAGAACCCCTGTCTCAAAAAAAAAAAAAAAAAAAAAAAAGAGTCTTTTATGTAGTGTTAGAGAAGTATCAATGAGGTCAAATGGATCAATAAAGATAAAAGGATAGAAAAAGTAGGGTGTCATTTAAGGAATATAGAGTTAGATCATTAGGTTAAATTTAAATGAGATTAAGGAAAGGTTGATGAAGTGATACTAGAATATGGATATGCTTGTACTGGCTCTTAAACACTAAGCAAAGTTTCTTAAGCAGTCCCTCCTGAGTTGGTCATTTGATTTCTTCCTTATGTGTCTGTGTAAGGATGGTGGGATTTTGAAGGAGTAAAGCATTGTGTAAGGCAGCAGGCCATTGTGAGTATGGCTCTGTACCCTAGAGAGACTTGGGGCCCCTGGGATTGGGGAGGTCTGGTGGAGTGGAGGTGGGGGTGTGGCATCTTCCTGGAGATGGGGCAGGACAGGGAGGAGGTGTTAGATGTGGGACAGTTGGAGGGTGGACCATGAGGGGGATAAAGTCTGAACTTAAAAAAAAAAAAAAAAAAGATTTAGCTCTTAAAGCTCTCACCTTTCTTACTCTCTAGCTCTCCTCTCTCTCCATTCCCCCTTCTCTCCATGTGGCCATGACTGGCCTATCTCCCCATTTCTACCTTCTCTCTTTCCCCCTGCCTTTCTACAATAAAGCTCTAAAATCATAAAAAACGATTTAAAAATGAGAGAGAGAGAGAGAGAGAGAGAGAGAGAGAGAGAGAGAGAGAGAGATGTAGTTCTTGGGAGGACATGCTAGTTTCTACAAGAAGAATCTGAGATGAATTTTTTTTTCCTCCCTTGAATTCTTGTTGCATGGGTACCACATCTTTCTTTCTTTCTTTCTTTCTTTCTTTCTTTCTTTCTTTCTTTCTTTCTTTCTTTCTTTCTTTCTTTCTTTCTTTCTTTCTTCTTTAGATATTTTCTTCATTTACATTTCAAATGCTACCCCAAAAGTCCCCTATACCTTCCCCCTGCCCTGCTCCCCAACCCACCCACTCCCACTTTGTGGATCTGCTTTGTGATATCATCTCTCATGAACACTCTCCTTAAAGTTTGGCAGATACCTGGGTCATGTTCTCTTTCCTTTAGTACTGGAAGTTAGATATACTTATTTTAAAATATAAAACATCTATTTCATGTATTTTGTTTTAGCATCATAAAATGATTCAGACAGTGGAAATAGCTGGTGGGAGCAAAACATAGATGCTTTTGTATTGTTTTGAACCCACCTCAAGTGCATTAAATTATTTTCATCATGAAAGTACAATGTCTCACTTCAACTGCATATGCTAAAGTGAGAACACTTCTTAGTATAGTGCTTTAAGTGTGCATTTGATCTTCTCAGGTTTATCTTAGGTTATAAACAGTTATCCTGACATTCTCCTTCTTTAGATTTGACTGGAATATGAGCTTATTTCTTGAAAGACTTTTCATCAGTTAAAAAATTCTCTTTGTGTTCCAAAACAATAGTAAGCATGTCTCTGGAGTCTTTTCTTTTCAAATAGGATTTTTAATAACCCAGGGCAATTTCCTAAATTTAGCTGTGGCCTGAAATCTTACTACTTCAGCAATCGTCAAAATAGCAGGAACATAAAAAGGAATGTGAGCAGTAGGATCACTGTAGGAAGAAAAAAGTTCAATTCTAGCTCCAGAAAACATCAGCAGCCCAGGACAAAAAGTGTGCTGGATTTTGATGATGTACATTGGGTTTATATCTATTCTACAGTCTGTGATAAGAGAATTCAACAAGACTAATATTTTGAGTTTGATGGGTTTATTCTTCTTGCCTCACCACAACAAAAGCTATGCAATCACACTTTCGTAAGGTGTAAGACCGGCTGCCTGAAGTATAGACACTTGAGATTGTGGCTCACGTTGTGTATGTACTTGGAAAACAATCAATTAAACATACAGTTCTTTATGCTTGAGCTTCATGCTTGGCATACTCTTCTTCCTGTATTCTAATGGCCAGACTAAGGCACATGACAAAATGTCATCTGTAAGAGTGAACAAGAAAAATCTACCTATGGAAAATAATGAGGGGAAAGATGGTTTTATTTTTTTTAAAATCCTGTACAAACTGCCAATCTCCAAGTTGATTTTTTTTTTTCAGAAAAGCAGGGCCCTCTTTCTAAGAGTCATTTATTACCATAGTGTGACAGTAATTTTGATTTCAGATGCTCTGAACATTTTGGTGGGGTATGAGACTATGGCCTTCATGCTGGTCTTTTGTTTTAACTTTTATTTGCTTGTGTTGAAAACGGCAGACACAAAACCTCCTCTATGTTTTCTGAATAGTAACCATGCATTCCTGCCATAGGACTGTGATTTCTAACAGTTACAAACCTTATTTCAGAAGCATGTGGGTCAACAGCAAGACTGTCTTTAACATAAACAGAGGGAGCTGCTGCTGACTTCTCAGCTGAGCAAAATGTGTTTGGTGAGAGTTATGTCAATGTCTTTAGATCAGGCAAGTGAATGCTTCTTGGCTGAACATACTGTCATGTCTCCTTCCCAAAATATGTTTAAGGTTTTGATGAATGTTCTTGCTGCTGGTGGAACTGTTCAGTTTTGTATGGACTTATCTCACAAGGAGTATATAGAAGTTCATGCAGTGCTTTGAAATAGCAGGTATCCAATGTATATAATGCCATTTCTGTCATTAATTAGGAATGACATATTTTAACTTTTTGACCTCAGTTTTTTTTTCCAGAAACATTCACCTTTTTGTACTGAAACCAGTATTTGGATAATTTCTAAGTGAAATATAAGATTATACATAATAATTTTATTATTTAAAAACTATTTAGTAATTAAAACCATCTTAAAACATGTAAAAATTATTATGTGTGGATTTTTTGCTCATAAGAACTAGAAACAAATAATACCAAATATATTTGATAAGAGTTCAAATAATTATATTGTCTTATATTCACCTAATGTTATACACAAAACAATGTATACATATAATGCATTTATGTATAATATGTATCTTATACTAATATATACCATGTATGTAGTAGAAATAAGAAATTTCCTTTTGAGTTGTTGATCAGACAGTCCAAATGATTTCCCAAACATTACAAACTACTGTTACCCTAGAGTGCCTCTCAGAGGTTGAAAATAAGTCCCATTGCTGAATATAGTACATTGAGTACACAAGACTCAGTCTTTCAACATGAATCAAAAGCCTGAAGGCCTTTCCTGTTGTAGAGCTACCATTTGTCTTATGGTTTTACATTTTGTTTTCTGTTTTCTGTTTTATGAAGATTTGTTGTGGGTTTTTTTTTTGTATGTGTGATTTTTTTGTTGTTGTTTGTTTTCTTGTGTTTCTATAGAAAATGAGAAAGAAAGGGCACACAATTGGATAAGTAGGAAAATAGGGAGAATCTGAAAGGAGTATAGGGAGTAGAATCATCAAAGTATGTTCTATGAAAAAAAAATTACACTTAACTTTTTTTTATTCTATTAGTTTTTTAAATGACTACACTATTAGCACTTTACTAGACCTGAATAATTACTTACTTACTATATTCTAAATTTTTACCCACACATAGGCATAGCTACCACACTTCATAAAAGACACTTCTCTTTAGAACCCATGGAAACCAATACACACACACACACACACACACACACACACACACACACACACACACACACAAAGTACATGATATCCTTGTTTTTAATACCTGAATATTATTCCATTGTGTAAACAACATTTTCTGCATCCATTATTCAGTTGAGAGGCATGTGGGTTGTTTTTAGCTTCTGGCTATTACGTATAAGGCTGTTATGAACATAGAGGATCATATGTCCTTGCGATAGAGTGGAGCACCTTTTGGGTATATGCCCAGGAGTGTTATAGCTGGGTCTTCAGATAGAACTATTTCCAATTTTCTGAGGAATGGCCAGATTGACTTCCAGAGTATTTTTACCAGTTTGCCTTCCCAGCAATGAATGAGAGTTTCTCTTTCTCAACATCCTTGCCAGCATGTGCTATCACTTGAGCTTTTAATCTTAGCTATTATGTTTGGTGTAAGGTAAAATCTTGGACTCCTTTTGATTTGTATTTCCCTGATGACTAGAAATGATTCTCAGCCATTAGAGATTCTTCTGCTGAGAATTCTGTTTAGGCCTATATTCCATTTTCAATTTGTTTATTTGGTTTCTTGAAGGTTAACTTCCCGGGTTCTTTATATATTTTTGATATTAGCCCTCTGGGGATGTAGGGTTAGGGAAAATCTTTCCCCAGTAAATCCATAGGTTGCTCACTATTCCTATTGACAGTATTCTTTTCTTTTTCTTTTTCTTTTTTTTTTTCTTCAGAAGCTTTCAAGAAGGTCCAAGTAAGGATGCTTCAATCCCACTTTAGAAGAGTGAAAAAATATTCACTGGATGCAGAGGGAGGGAAGAAGCTGTGTGGTAGAGGAGAGAGCAAGGGGAAAGCGGAAGCAGAATCAGGTATGAAGAGAGAAAGGAGAGAGGCCCAGAGGACCAGGAGACTAAATATAAATATGCATCTACAGAGGGTGGGTGGTGGGGGAAACCTCTAAAGAGACCTGGGATATGAAAGGCTTCCAGGACTCAGTGGTGATGACCTTAACTGAAATGCCCATCAGTGGGGAGATGGAATCTGAAGAGACCACCTCCAGCAGATAAGTAGGACATCCAGTAGAGGGATAGGGCTACCTACCTACCAGCCTTTTTTTTTTTTTTATTTTTAATATAGAATTGTTCCTGTCTAAAGGAAAGGTGGGAAAAAATGGAGCACAGACTGAAGAAAAGGTCATCCATTGACCAGCCCAACGTGGGATCCATCTCATGTGTAGGCACAAAACCCTGACTCTATTGCTGATGCCATCTTTTGCTTGTGGTCCTCTGAGACCCCACCAGCAGTGAACTGAGACAAATGCAGATACTTACTTCCAACCATTGGACTGAGGTCTGGGGCCCCTATGAAAGAGTTAGAGAAAAGATTTTTTTTTGTTTTGTTTTTTTGATTCTTTGTATTGTTCTCTTTGTTTCAGTTGATTTTTGCCCTGAGTTTGACTATTTCCTACTTTCTACTCCTCTTGGGTACCTTTGCTTCTTTTTGTTCTAGAGCTCTCAGGTATGCTGTTAAGTTGCTAGTGTAGGATCTCTCCAGTCTCTTTACCAGGGCACCTAGTTCTATGAATTATCCTCTTAAAACTGCTTTCATTATGTCCCAAAAGGTTGGGTATGATGTGCTAAAAGTTTCATTAAATTTTAGGAAGTCTTTAATTTCTTTCTTTATTTCTTCTTTGACCAAGTTCTCATTGAGTAGAGAGTTGTTCAGTTTCCACATGTACATGGGCTTTCTGTTATTTTTTCTGTTATTGAAAACCACCCTTGGGCCATGATGATCTAAAAGGTTTCATGGAATTATTACTGTCTTCTTGTATATGTTGAGCCAATATATTTTGTGACCAATTATATGGTGGATTTTGTAGAAGTTACAGAGAAGAAGGTACATTCTTTTGTTTTAGGGTAAAATGTTCTGTAGATATCTGTTAAATCCATTTGATTCATAACCTCTATTATTTTTCCTTTCTCTCTGTTAAGTTTCTGTTTTAATGACTTGTACATTAGTGAGAATGGAGTCTTGAAGACTTCCATTATTTTTGTGTGAGATTCAACGTGTGTTTTCAGCTTTAGTAAAGTTTATTTTATGAATATGAGTGCCTTTGCATTTGGAAGATAGATGTTCAAAACTGAAACTTTCCCTAAATGGATTGTCTCTTTGATGAATATGAAGTGTCCTTCCTCATCATACTTGATAACATTTGGTTGAAAGTCTATTTTAATGGATATTAGGATGGCAACTTCAGTTTGTTTCTTTGTATTATTTGCTTGGAAGGGAATGCTCCATTCTTTTTCTCTGAGAGAGTGAATGTCTTTGTTGTTGAGGTGTGTTCCTTGTACGCAGCAAAATACTGGATCTTGTTTGTATATCCAATCTGTTAGCTTATGTCTTTTCACAGATGAGTTGAGTCCACTAATATTGAGAGATGTTAAAGAGAGATGACTGTTGGTTCTTGATATGTTTGTTTTTGTAGGTGGCCTTATGTGCTTGTGGTTCTCTCCTTTTGGCTTTGTTATGACATGCTTAATATCTTTTCTGGTGTAGGTAACTTCCTTGTGTTGGAGGTTTTTTGTTTTTGTTTTTGTTTTTTTGTGTTTTTTTTTTTTTTCCTAGGATCCTTTGTAGGGCTGGATTGGTAAATAGATACTGTTTGAATTTGGGTTTGTCCTGCAATATTTTGTTTTCTCCATTGAGAGTTTTGCTGGGTATAGTAGCCTAGGCTGGCATTTGTGTTCTCTTAGAGTATGCATGACTTCTGACCCTGCTCTTTTGTCTTCCATAGTCTCTGTTAAGAAGACTGCTGTAATGCTGATAGGTCTACCTTTTTATGTTACTTGGTCCTTTTCCCTTGCAGCATTTTGTGGGTTAAAATGATGTCCTGCCACAAGGCTAAGATCACTTGAGGAGGCAGGACTGCAAGTTTGACTGCAAATACCCCACACTGTTGCCCTGCAGGTGTAGGGCTGTGAGAAGCCACGGGAACCAGCTCTGGGGTTGGGAAAACCAGTCTTAGTTAATCTGGGAACTGCTGGAGTTGGCTCCGACTCCCAGGCACCACAGATGCCACTGGGTGCAGATAAGCTGGGGGTGGGGGGCTCCCCAGGACTTCAAGGAGGCCTAGGACAGAACAACAGGTTGTCAGGCTCTTGGACAATGCAGACACTCCTGAATGCCATGGAAGAACTGAGAATGGAGTAGGAGGCCCATGGGCTGGCTCTAGCCTGGGACCAAAGGGAAGGAGTCAGGAGGAGAGATCCAGCTATGTCCCTCTGGGCCTATAGTGTCTCTGGGTTTCTTGGGTGAGTTGCTTGTCTTGGTGCAGATCTTGACTGAAAGTGCACAGAGGTCTACTGAGGGAGCTTAGACATGGCTCTTTAGAGGAAGACCCGCTCCATTGCTCCAGCACAGCGGATCCCCCGATGAGAAGAGGCAGATCATGGTTTGAAGGTGTTTATTGTCATGGTGGAAAGTTGTGATGATTGAAACCTTACCCCACTTTCTCAGGATGGACCTGAGATTAAATGCCTTTTGCAAGAAGGACTGTCTTGAAAGGGAAGCTAAGTGGATAATAGAGGCACAAAAGGCAGAGAGAGGAAGAGAGAGTAGAGAAGTAGAGGCTTACCATAGCCACATGGAGAGAGTGTAGAAGGAAATGCAGAGAGAGGGAGAGCAAGAGAGCAAGAGAGAGACACAAAAGTAAGAGAGTGAGAGAAGGAGAAAGGTGGCAAGCAGCCCCTTTTATAGTGTATTAGGTAACTATGCAGAGGAACAAACCTGGCTATTGCTAGGTAACTGTGGGGCTTGGAGACCAGGCATAGTACAAGGGGCTAGGGGCATTGGACTAAGTGACTGAAGGCCACAGAATTATGGAGAGCTGAGGGCTCCTGTCAGGTGCTTAGTGTCAGGGAGCATGGAAAACAGCCCTCTGGCCCTTGCAGGAACACCTGCTGGGTCTCCAGAATTTTAACCTACCTTGACCAGAAAACTGGCTGCCTTTCATGGTCCCACAACTTTTAATATTCTTTCTTTGTTCTGTGTCTTTAGTGTTTTGATTAGTATGTCACTAGAGGATTTTCTTTTCTGGTCCCATTTATTTGGTGTTCTATAGGCTATTCCTTCGTTTCTGTTTCAGATGTGTATATCTGAAGAATGTGGTGGATGTTTGATGCTTTTCCTGGCCTGTTCAGGCAGTATGTTCACAGAGAATGCATGCTGGTAATGGAGGCTATGTAATTGGGATGAAGTGGAGGAAAAAGGTTGGAGGAGAAGATCTTTGTGAACTATTGGAGTTGGGGTCAGAGAGAACAGAAAGACCACAACATGTTTCTAACTACAAATGTGGGGGTGCTTTGGGGGGATTTCATGTCAGGAGAAACCTGGGGAGGTATGAGTCTGTCTTTTTCCAAATGTTGACTGAGAGGAGCTGTCTATGGGTAGTAGGAGTTGCATGCTAGAGTTGGGGTCTGGGACAAATAAATAAGTGAGAATACGTAGGTTAGGAGCAAATGGTTTGTGGAATTCACAAGAGATGTGTCCAGGGGGGGGAGGGAAGGTTGTGACTGATGTTCTTCTGCTGTGTAAGAAAGTAGACTCAAAGATTTGGTCTAGCAGAAGGAACAGACAGTGATGAGAATGTCTGTGGGTGGACTAATTAATTTTCTAGAAAGCTGAAATTCTATTTTAATTAAAAATGTCAAAAATAAATTTCAAAGATGAGAAAACAAATTAATTCCAAGAGCTGAGAAGGTGGATCCCTGATGTTCTTTAGAGTAATTTATTATATCTGAAGCAATGAGGTGCAGATTCAATGAGAGATTGTGCCCCAAATAAAAGGTAGAGTCTAATTGATCAAGATATCGGGTATCTTCCTGTAGCCCCACACTTACACACTTACATGTAGAAAATAAAATTGCGCATATACCATATACAGTACAGATAAATGCATATATGTAGACAAAGATAAAAATCCCATGATATAGCACATATCATGTTCTCATTGTGATATATAGAGATAGAGATGATAGAGATAGAGATAGATAGAGATAGAGGTGGTAGAGATAGAGAGATAGAGATAGAGATAGATGTGTGTGTGTGTGTGTGTGTGTGTGTGTGTGTGTGTGTGTGTGGTAAAAGCATGCACACACCTATGTTAACATTGTTTATCTGACATTGTTCATAGGGTAAGGTCAACATCACGTGGAAATCATATTTGCTATTGATCATTATTTTCAAGAAGGAAGTTTTAAATATATTATTGATAGGATGGAAACCTATACTAGAACTTCATATGAAAGTCAAGATGAGAGTGTATATAATTGTTTTATTACTCTGAAAGTTTGGCAACTAACTGACCTTCAACCTATTCAGAAAGTTAATTTTTCAATAATATTTTATGATTTTCATGCAATTTTTTCAGTGTTTTACAATTTTAATATTCTAATTTAATGGAAAGAATTTATACTACCAATTAATTTTTATAGATTCTTTAAGGTTTCAATTAATATTTAACAGATTATCTGAAAACATTCCAAATTTTATTTTATAAATACTACATTGGCATGTGTTTCTGCTTTTGTTTTGAAAGGTAGTGCAACTTCCATCTTTTATTATTGAAATTTCTAAGCTTGTCAGTCTGCTTTGTATAGCTCATGTGTTTTTAAAGAATTTAATTACTGAGCAGATTTTCTGGAACAATCCAGTGGTCAAACAAATGTTTTAATTGATGAGAAAAGGTGGTTATGGTTGAGCCATAGAAACAGATTTATTAATGAGAGTTGGAATAAGAGGACCATAGTGTTGAATGTGCTATGGTTGTTTTAAAGGCTATACTCTAGGTATGTGTGTATGCGTGCACACACACACACACACACACACACACACACACATGTCTAATTTCTAAAGTGCTTTTCTTATAAAGATCATTGACCTGTGTTCATATTTCTAGAATATATGTAATTAGTTCGATGGTGTATGCTTATAATCCCAGCTGTGGTCAGATGGAAGGCTAAAACATGAATAGTCTTAAAACCTCAATGGGCTCCCTCATTTTGTTTACACATCAAAGTTTGCAGATGTTGAAATACCGAAATGTAAATTAAGAAAATATCTAATAAAAATTGGAAAAAATATACTTACTAGAAAAATAAAAAAATAAAAAAATACCCCATCTCTAACAGTACCTGGAAGTTGACTGAAGGAAGATATCTGAGATTGTCTTTTGACTTCTTTGTGCACACATGTGTTTTGTTGTGCATGTATGCCAAACATACACATATACACAGTTACTTTCCAGATGGATTAGAATCATAAATAAATAGAAACTGAGCAGTATGTTTATGAAAGGATTGTATTAGTATTATTGCCTAGAACTAGGTAAAAATAAAAAGGGGAGCTATCGATTAGAACCAGACAATCATTTTTATGTCCCTATATAATTCATAAACCTGCTGTATCATTCACAGCCAAAAATATTGCTTACAAAGTTGCTGATTTTCAACTGTATGTGTCACTGTATTTACTTTAAAGATATGAAATAAGAAATTTATTATATGACTTTACTGTTTTTCCTAATCAGACACATTTTTCTTAATTAACATTAAATGACTCATTACACAGGATTAAGAGGGAATCAGGGGTTATGACAGTATACTACTCTTTCAGAGGACCAAATTTGGGTCCAAGACCCATATCAGGCAGTTCAAGTTACTCTTTGTTTGTAAATTGTGAGAGGTTGGTCAGGGGACAGAAACACTTTTGCTGTTAGTCACTCTGTGTGCTGGGTTGCCTGGTCTGTGATTCTCCTGTCTCAGACTTCTGATTTTGCCTTAAGAGTGCTGAGATTGCAGATATGCTTTGCCATGTCAGGATTGCCCATGGTTACTGGTGATTCAAACTCAACTCTTCCACTGGTGTGGCAAGCACTTGCAAACCCTAAGCCACCTTGCCAGCTCTGGGAGGCAGATATCTTCATAAAAAGAATTGCATGGAAAAGGAAAATGTCTGAAGCAAGAAGTAGAGAGCTTCAGATGTGTAATTAATTACTTAATTATTACAGATTTACTTTTTCAAATAATTTTAATTTTAAATAACTCATTTTTTTCAGACAGGAAAACATGGAAACACTGGAATAATTTGCTTTTCTTTTGCGTGTATCAGTTTAAAAAAACAAAAACAAAAACAAAAAAGCAGCTCTTTCAAATACCAGGGTATTATCATCCAATTAATGTCTGTGAAAGGAAATGAATGTTGAATAACAAGGATTTTTTTTTTTTGAACTCTCTGAAAACTCTAGCATCACAAAGTAGTATGGGTTCACTCCAGAACTCACTGGCTGTTATTTTCTCCATCACGTGTTTGTAATATAAAAGTATGTTTTCTTTGTTTTGTTCTGCACATATCTTAAACTTTATTATTCCTTTAATGAAAAGACAATGGTCATTCTGAGGATCCACTGGGGAATTTCGCCAGTGTTCCCCAATGAGTGCCAACATTAAGTCCTGTGTTTATAGCCTATTTGAAATATACTACAGCTTCCCTTCTCCTTCTATATAATCTCACTCTGACATCTAGGATGCTATGCATTTTCAGATCACCTGTTTCCTCCAAACAGCTTTCAGTAACATGTACTTTCTCATTATATCCACCAGTGGGGGGGGGGCTAAAGAGGGTCTTAGCTTTTCAAGGCATTGTCTCACAAGATATATTTTATTGAACCAACTTTTGCTGCTCTGTGGTGTGCAAACTGAATGTCTGTGGAGTCAAGGCGCTTGCTGCATCTAATATCAGCAAAGTCTATTGTTTGTTTCATTGGTTTGTTTTTTTTTTTGTTTGTTTGTTTGTTGTTTTCCAAGACATGACATGAGATGGAAATAATACTGAACAGAGAAACAGGCTCAATGCTTGCCCTAAAGGCTTCCAGTGATATATGTCCATGGGATATTTTATTGTTTCTAAAGAAGATAATTCTCACATTTTCTAAGACGTTGAAGAAATGAAAATCTTCAGAGTCTAGTAACAAAACTGCACGGACTTCATTATCTTGTCTAAAGAATGGTGCCTTGCTTCTAACATCCAATAGAATTTTAGGGATTTCTTTCCCAAAAGAAAAAAAAAATGGAAATAAAACATTTTAAATTAATTTCTGCCTAAAGCTTCATATTTAGCAAGGTCAGAGTACAGGATTTAATTTGAAAATTCACAAAGTTGCCCTCTGTGAAAAAGATTCCTCCCTCCACCCCCCCCCCCTTTTTTTATTCCATTGTGGGACTCTGCCAGAAATAGCTGTCTTTCATAGTTATATGAAAAAGGAAAGAACTCTCCGTAGAGAGAAGTAAGGTCTCAATATTGCTCATAACACCATCTTAATTTCTCTGACTACATTAGAAGACAGAATATTTATCTCCTAAATAATTGCACACTTCTCAATTAAGCAGATTTGCAATTTCTCAAAACTATTATAAAAAAGTCTAAAAGCTTCCAACTGGGATAAAAGTAGGGGAAATATTAATAAGTAAGTTTAGGAGATAATAAAATGCAAAGGACTAAATGAATCTACACAGACGTGATTAGTTCACTGTGTGACTCAAGCTACATTTTACCTGAAAACTTTATGATTAGAAATTGACTCGTCATATCTGCTGGCACCCATAGCACCTTTTAAAACAGACAGGAACATTGCCTCTCTAAGTTATTGGGTGAATTTCAGGTAAGCTTGGATTCCATAGAGAAACCTTATCTTATAAAACAAAAAACAAAACAAAAGGAAAACACCCATCTTTTTAAAAAGAAACTCACACATGAAAAAATAATCAATGAAACTTAATATGAGTGAAATTTAAAATATCAAAACTTGATGTTTAAATCTTACATTTCCACAGTAGGAAGGAAAAAAAAATGTGGATCTTGATAATGTTATCTCAAAGTTAAGAGCATAGTCAATTATTATTTTTTTTTTTTTGCAAATACATTGAAATAACTTCTAAAAAGTGCTATGAAAGATTTACAGTTCAGAAGTGTTCTGTGGTGAATGCTGACCACAGTTTCCCCAGCACTTTAATCTTTTTTTTTTGTTTGTTTGTTTGTTTGTGTACTAACAAAAAGAAATACATAGAATTTCATAATGATTCTGCATTTTTCAAAACTATTTTCTTTGCATGCCTTTATTTACCCTTTAGTGAACCAAAAAGAGGCTAGGGAAGGAACGAGAAGGCCGGCAGCAAGCCTTTGGATGGATCTATGTTGGAACAGGTAAAAAGGTGCATCACAAGCACCCCAAAATTGTCTTCACACTGTTTCCGATCAAAATTCATTTGCAGCTAGCGAGAAATCAAGCTGGCTTCTTTTCCTGAAATCATCTGAACAATGGAAAACATCAATAGAGGGCAGTAACAGCCTGTCCTGGAAAGCATTCCAAAGCTTGCCGTGATGAAATCTTGCTGGGAAAGCAGTCAGTGTTAGCTGCATACAATTGCAGTTGTTGTACCAGGAAGAACAAAAGGGAAGCATTTACATTGTCCTTGAACAGAAGGGTAAATCTTCTCACAAACCTGAGCTGCTCTCTTGTGATTCACTCTCTGCATAAAAGAGCAAGCCACTATATATATATATATATATATATATAGAGAGAGAGAGAGAGAGAGAGAGAGAGATATGAAACCTTTATTACATACTAGATTTCTCTTCCTGTCATTTGCCAGTTACATGTATTGCTAATTTGAGGCTGTCTCCATATAACTAACGCGAGCCAGTAGAATAACTAGTTATACAGTCGCTTTGTAGAGACACATCTTGATGGCATTCCAAGAAGAATTTTCTGAATTCATCAACTGGCCATGGCCTAGTTCCACTGGAATTTTGTTTCCTGAATGTGTTTATACAACAGCCAAACATTATTAGAGTTAAAAAAAAAAAAAAAAAAAAAAAACCTGTGGTGGCATCAAAACATTTAAGAGGTATATTTGGAATAAAAAAGCCATGGGAAGGTTAATGGCCAAACTTATTAAACAAGGTATAAGGAAGGAAATGCATGAAACAAACTGCTTACTAACCAAACCAACAAGAAGATACTTTTATATTCTACATCCAATCACCAGTTTCCTACTTTCATCAGCTTATGTACACAGTCTCCTTTCTAAAGAGTATTTGTCTGTTCTAAGCGAAGAAGAATATGTATAACAATTTGACAAATACAGAGGTGGATGCTCATAGCCAACCATTGGACTGAGCAAGGTGTCCCCAGTGGAAGAGTCAGAGAAAGGACTGAAGGAGCTGAAGGGATTTGCAAGCCCATAGTAAAAACAACAATATCAACCATCCAGAACCCCCAAAGCTCCCAGGGACTAAACCACCAACTAAGGAAAACACTTGGAGGGACCCATGGTTCCAACCACATATGTAGCAGAGGATAACCTTGTCTGGATCGGTTGGAGGAGAGGCCTTTGGTCCTGTGAAGGTTTTATATCCCAGTGTTTGGGGAATGCGAGTTCAGGGAGGCAGGTATGGGTTGGTAGGTGGGGGAACACCCTTATAGAAGCAGGGGAAGGTGAGATGGGATAGAGAATTTCTGGGGGAGAAACCAAGAAAGAGGATAACAGTTGAAATGTAAATAAAAAAATATCAAAAGCAAAACCAAAAACAACCAAAAAACATTTAGAAGTCTTAGTGGAAAAACAAAGATGAAAAAAAGTTTTATGAAGACAAAAATGTAGTTTGCATCAGGATTAAAATATAGGATTCAATACTTAATTTTGCTTAAAGTAAGTTTCTGAAATTACAGAAAGGTAAATTATGTAACCTGCAGCTTTTAGTAAACTAAATATACATTATGTGCTTAACATGCAAGTACAATAAAGCCTTAAATCATACAAACATACATACATATATACATACATACATACATACATACATACATACACATGGATAACTGAAAGCCAACTCCAATTTTCATTATGAAGACAGTTAATGATATAACAATTAAGATATCTATGCACCGAAAAGAAAATGATTAACTTTACTTTTTAAAAGAACTTTAGAAAAGTTTATACTTGAAATTATCATAGTTTGTTTTAGAGAAATAATGTTTATCAATTTTTACTTCCCAAACAGCATAATTCATTTTATATGACACGCATACATTGTGGAAAATAGCTAGCTTAGTCAGTCAGAGGACTTGCAATCTGTAGGAAATAGATTGTTTGAGGGAACAGTGGGTAAAGAGTTAAAAAGTAATTAATTAAGGGGTTCTTAGATAATGGTAGATGGAGAATGAGAGTGGGAGGGAGGGAGGAAGGAAGGGAGAGGGAGAGGAAGAGGGAGAGAGAGAGACACACAGAGAGAGACAGAGAGACAGAGAGAGATAGAGAGAGACAGAGAGAGACATAGAAACAGAGAAACAGAAAAACAGAAAAACAGAAACAGAGACAGGTAGATGGAGAGAGAAATAGAGAAAAGCATACAGAGACAGGGACAGACAAAGAAACAGTAAGAGTCTAAGACAAAGAGACAGAGAGAGTTCTTAGTGTAAGAAGAATGGAATGGTCTGGACTAAAATTGCAGGTGGTTAGGGTCTAGGACTAGATGCTTGCAATTTAAATATCCCTTATTCAGGAAGGAAATAAAAACACACATACATTGAACAAAAATGAATACATTTCATTGAAGCTGTATTTAGAGAGAGAGAGAGAGACAGAGAGAGAGAGAGAGAACAGCAGCCACATGAATAAAAATGATCAAGAACCCATTATTTAGGGCTTGCTTTTTGGTGTTTCAAGATAAGAAGAGCTTTAGTAGCCAAGGGCATAATGTGAAAGGTTCTTTACCTTGACTGTCAGATTAAGTTACATTAACCACCACTTTTCTATTTTTGTGCCCTTTTCAATAACGCATATAATTTGAATCATATGCATTTCTATTTATACATAAGTGTAAAAAGCAAGCAGACATTCTAATATTTTACTTGACATCTTAATTAGGGTTATTATTGCTATGGTGAAACACCATGACCAAAGAGCAATTTGGGGAGGAGAAGGTTTGCTTTCTTTACTGTTCTTTCTTTACTGTTCATTATAAATGAATTAAGGGCAGGAACTCAAACAATCATGAACCTGGAAGCAGAAAATGATATAGAATCAATGGAGGCATGCAACTCACACACTTGCTCCTCATGGCTTGCTCAGCATGATTTCCTATGTCACCGTGAAAAACAGTCTGAGAGTAGCGTTATCCACAATGGGCCAAGCTGTCCCACACCAATCATTAATTAAGAGCATCATCTGCATGTTTAACTACAGGCTAAAATTGTGGAGGAACTTTCTCAGGCAAAGTTCCCTCCATTCATATGACTTGAGCTTACTTCAAGTTTACATAAGCTAGTCAATGCATGTGGGGATACATTTTAACATACTGCACACATATTTAAAGAAAAAAAAAAAACTGTCTAGGTCAGATTAGCTCATAATTTCAATATTCTATTCCAGAATGTGTTTGAAAAGAAATGAGCATTATTGAGGGGTTGGTTGGAAATAATATGATTTCATGGCTTAAAACAGGTTTACCTGCCCTGCAATGTATATGGGTCAGTCCTGGGTTAGTAAAAGTTGTTTCAGATATTTTTGGGAAGGGGTGTGTGTATAGCTCAAGCCATGTGGAGTTCCAGGTTACCTACTGGCTTCTTTTGCTTATCTATTTCAAAAGTATGAACCACATGCAGTTGTTGAATCAAAAGAAACATATAGTTTTTGACAATTTCAGATTGAATGCAAATACATTTACTTTTTTGTCAAATGTATGTATATGGTGGAAAACAATCAAGAATCCGCTGACCTGAAGAATATCTGCAAAACACATGAGCTCTGCTAATTAGTAGAGTACAGATTTGTACAGTAATGTCTGATAAGTTTGAATGGTAGAAATGACAGATTTGTACAGTAATGTCTGATAAGTTTGAATGGTAGAAATGACAGATTTGTACAGTAATGTCTGATAAGTTTGAATGGTAGAAATGAAGACACCTCATACACAGAAATGTATAGGTAAGTATCTTAACAAAAACAATTCATTTGAGGAAGCAAGGAAAATCAGTGCTACAAATTTGTAGTCAATCTTTAAGCCATCATCAGCCTGTTTCATATTTGACAACTATGAAGGAAAAGCTATAGTCTTGGTGGAATGAGAATTTAAAAACAGGAATTTATTTTGTTGAAAATTCTGTAAGACTGCAGAGTGAGGGTTCCAATAAAATCCAGAAAGAGATGTGTAGATTATATTTCATCAATGAACACACTTGAATTAGAACAGAATAAGATTTTACTGTCCTGATATCAAATATTATAGGGAACAGCATGACTATGGATTGATTATACTTCATTAAAAGTTTGTATGTTGGAAGTATGATGTCAGCACTGATGTGTGTGACTGTAAGGTGGGTGTGTAAAGAAAATTTGAAATAGACAATATATCCTAAAATTGAGATCCCTTCTAGCAGCACTGAGGGTTTCATGAATCAAAGTCAGGAGGTCCAAGCAAGCATTCTTGGATAATGTCTTGAAAGGTTGACATCACTTCTGTACCAAGAGTCAACGAGAAGACTATCATTAGATGCCAGGAAAATGGTGGTGCTAGACTCTTGTACTTCTCAGCTGCCAGAACTCTGACACCTCCAAAACTAATTTATTTTTAATGTATTGCTGAATTGCGACATCAAATTTTAGCAACAGAAAATGAATAAAGTGAGAACACTAAAACAAGAAAATTGAATTTGAACTATATATAGTTTGTATACACATGCATGTTAAGGTTGCCACATTATTGTGATTTATTTATAGAAGGGAGGTGAGATGATTTTGGAATGTAATGAAAAATCAGGAGGAGGAAGAGGAATGTATTATAGAATTTAGGAATATTTTTATTTCTTTCTCTTTTCTTTTCTTTTCTTTTTTTCAGTTTTCTCTTCAATGAATTCAGGAAAATAAATTAAGGCAAGAGACTGGAGACATGAACTTAAGCAGAGACTGAGGATTAATCCTGTTTACTGGTCTGTTCACTCACTATGACATATTCAGCTGGCTTTTTATACTTCCTAGACACTTTCTACCAGGATCACAATCACCCACAGGAAATATTAAGTAAATGAAATAAAAACTCTGAACATTTTCTGCCTGGCAGGATCTCGATCAGATCCAGGTTAGATCTATTGAATCCAGTATGTGAGAAGTGCTGTCTTTGGGATGAGGGGCTTTCTATCCTCTGAGAAATCCAGTGGCAATGGTAACAGACAATCTTGTTTGGAGAGTCTCTAAAACTCAATGTCTAGTGAGACCAAACTCAACTACAAAGCAAATCAAACAGAGGATTCTCTACTCATAAGGTGGAAAAAAATGTAACTTCAGAAAATTCTTAGAGATTTCTTAGCATGTATCTGAAAGATCCTCCGGTGAGATGAAGTAATTCCTATTGATTGTTTTACTCACTAGAAAATGTCCTGTTTCTCTAAAGATAGAATATTGCAAAGCAACAGTTCAGATTATTGTAAGCTATGTGTTGTCCTTCTGATTAGACATTATGTCTAACGTTTGTATCTGGTTGATCCTTATGACTACCAGGTAGCACTTTTGGAATGCACGGTTAAAGCTAACGGGGCTTCTTGCTTCAATGGAAATCTAAGTTTTTCTCTAACCTCTGGAAAATGAAGAAGAGACTCACTTTATTGCAATTCACACTCCTAATGACACAAAACAGTATATTTGGGAAATTAATCGATTTATCATTTTCCTTTTTTCTGCGACTATAACAATTATTTAACCTCTATTACAGTGGGATACATTTAGAAGGAAACCAATGCTTGTTTTTCTTGATGTTTGTCACTTGTATTAGGCTCCCGTTTTGAGCAAGAGCTGTGTTTTGCATTCACACTGGTGTTGAGAGGACTGTAAAGGTTATCTGGTAAAAGGTCTCATATAAAAATGCAGAGGAAGATATCCAAAGGTGAGCAAAGGCCATCATTGTTGTAAAATTTCAAAGACTTTGGCAGAACTGTGTTTGTGCTCTCAGACTGTAGGAAATGGAGAATTTAGGTGAAGGGCTAGGGCATCTCCCAAATGTGAAAAACAAACAGACAAACAAACAAATGAAAAATTCCAAGGACCCGAGCATCGAGATATTTTGTGGATAACGTAAGATGTATGGAAGGAAAATGATGACTTAAGGATGTAACATAACTACAAGGGAAGGAAATAAAAAGTTGTCTTCACCAAAGGAAATTGAATTACACCATAAATATTCTTTGGGAAATTTCATCCTAATAAGAAGAGTAATAAGGCAATGAAATGAAACTTTAAGATCATATCAGAGACTTGCAAGGTTCTATCCAATTTAAAACTGTAAATATTAGGATAGATTGATGTAAGTGAACAAGCTCTAGATACTTCAGGATTCTGCTTCTTTCAATCTGACTCAGGGATTCCCATACCTGCCATTAGGACTCACAGGACTCCAGGTGAATATCACTATGTTCTGAACGGTCACAATGGTGACCCTGGAAGCATTTGTATGATGTTTATATTTATGCCCACGATGAAGTATTTACCTCCAGACCACTGAGGACTGCTTAAGCAATACAACTGAATATGCACTACACCCTTATTTGATATGTCTCAAGGAAAGGATAAGTGTAGGTTAGAAGCTTCCTT
>LR750453.1:244937-306734 GCA_902729485.2 Mus minutoides | reverse complement strand
AAAAATGTCAGGAAGAACAAAATTTAAAAAAACAAAAACAAAAACAAAACATGGACAGATACATTCTCAAATTATTAAGATTAAAATACTGGTCCTATTTTAAAATTTATTTCAATGCTTCTCTATGGATTTTCAAAAATGTTTATCTAACTTGGAGATTTTGGAGATTACCCTGTTAACTGACTACTCAAATTCTTAACCAAAAAAAAAAAAAAAAAAAAAAAAAAAAAAAAAAAAAAAAAAAAAAAAAAAAAAAAAAAAAAAAAAAAAAAAAAAAAAAAAAAAAAAAAAAAAACCTAATAAAAACAGTGTCTGTGATTCTGGGTCTGTGAACAGATCACCAGAAGCAATGTTGAAAAGCCTCTGGAGGGAGACAGAGCCCCAAAAGTGGCTGCAGCTTCTCTCATACGACTTTTGAGCAGGAAGGCAAGCCGAGACACACATGCACGAACACCAAAACAAATGCAAACAGAGAGATAGAGTGGAAACAGACATCAAGATATTACAGATGTCCAAATATGCTGTGAGGGTTCACATCTCATCCACATAAGATGACACTAAAGGGCAAAGGGGACAGATAGTTTTCAAATTAGAAAAATATCCTTTGTAGATTTGAATAAATCTGAGGATTCTCTAAGGCTTTCCAAACCCTATGTATTTTCAATGTGAGCACAATTTAGCAAAGCTAATTATTATAACTATTACCTTTTCCCTAAATTGTGTATGTTTACTTATTATGTAATTCTCAGTGTTAACAATGTATTACCAGGAAAATAACTGTTTCTTTCAAACTATCAAAAACAACAAAAACTATTGTTAAGATAATTTCATGGTGCTGATAAATGAAAAGTATCTTCAAGTCAATCAAAATTTAAGAATATCCTTAACAGCTAGACAAATGGCATGCAAGTACAATGCTAGCACTTAAGAATTGGGGAAGAGGGATTGTTAGGTTAAGCCTAGACTAGGCTGAATAGGCAGATTCTGTCTTTTAAAAATATCCCTAGCCAAGTTATTTTAAGCAATAGATATAAATTAAAATTTAAAATAGCTTTTGCCCAAGACTACACTTTGTGGGAACTTTAATCAGTATTTTACTATGATTTGGTTTTCATTGTAGAAAATTTCAGAAAGCTCATGCATACTCATTGCCTACTTTATGCTAATGTTAAAATAAACTTGTGTAATCATAATGCATTAATCCACATCATGAAAGCATCATGAGCCAAACCTACTACCTCAACTACAGACATCATTCAAGCTTCACACTCTTTAACATCTGTGTACGTTTAAAGAACTAGTTAAAGATCTATAGACATTGTATCTCATTCTTGTTCAAATACCAAATACAGGCACTGCCAGTCTTTCTCGCAGTCTTTCTTTGTATTCCCTCTTGCTTCTTTTTTTTAAGAAAAGAACTTTATATTTAGATGTTACTGATTTTCACTATATCTATTGTTATACTGTCTGTTTTGTTACAGTAAAGTTGTTGTTTAGGAACATATCCAAATCTCTACATATAGTTAAGGCTGGGAAGCATTATATACTCAAACACATATAAAATACATGTACCTTTCTAATACTCAGTTTTACTTATTTTCTGAAATAAGCATTAAATCCCACTTTAGATGTATTAAAATTGAGGATTAGAAAAGCGACAGACCTAGAAGGGAAAGTCCTCCTGCAAAAGAGGACACATTCAGACTGGGGACCTGGAGGAATCAAGCTGGAACTGATATCAAAACCTCCACTCTGAGGACTACCTCCCATACTGCCCAAAGGTGATGTGTAAACTAAAAAGGAAAAAAAATACCAATCTGCAGTCTCCCCTCAGCTACAAAGCATATAGCCATCATAATAAGATACCCCAACACTGCAATATTGGTACTTATATCTTGAGAATAATCAACAAACTTCTATTTGACCTTACCTCTCATTAAATTAAAAAAAAAATGAGTCTATGCCAGATACTGTAATTCTAGGTTACTACCTGTGGCTAGTGAGTTCATCGACTCTACAGGAGACCCAATCCCCAAACCCCACTCCATCAAACCTCCCCACTCCCGGGGTCCTCAAGTCTCTTGAAGGTTATGTACAACTTCTTTGATTGAAACCAGACCCGGCAGTCCTCTGCTGTATATGTATTGGGGACCTTGACTGATGTGGGCTCTCTGGCTGGTGGCTTATTGTCTGGTTAGTTGAGACTGTTGCTCTTTGTATAGCATTGCCTTCCTCTTCAGTTTCTTCCAGCTTTTCCCTAATTCAACCACAGGTGACACAAGCCTCTGTCCACTGGTTAGGTGTAAGTATCTGCATCTGACTTTTTCAGCTGCTAGGTAGGCCTTTCCGGGGGGCACTCATGATAGACCCCTGTTTGTTTGTAAGCACACCATAGCATCATTAATAGTGTCAAGTCTTGGGGCCTCCCCTTGAGGTGGAACCAATTTTGGGCCTATCATTGGATATCCTTTTCCTCAAGTTCCTCTCCATTTTTGTCCCTGCAGTTCTTTCAGACAGGAAGAATTCTGGGTCAGGATTTTTGACAATGGAATGGGAACCCCATCCCTCCTCTTGATACATGGTGTTTCTACTGAAAGAAGACTACACGTTCCCTCTCCCTACTATAGGGCATTTCGTCTAAGGTCCCTCTCTTTGAGTCCTGAGACTCTCTCACTTCCCAGGTCTCTAGCACTTTCAAGCAGGTCCCCCTACTCCCACCTGCCTAGGTTGCCTGTTTCTATTCTTTCTGCTGGACCTCAGGGCTTCAGTCCTGTTCCCACCACCCCAACACATGATCATGCTCCCCTCTTCCACTCCCTGTCCTTTTTCCCATCCAGCCCCCATTTTCCCCTGTCCCAGCCTCGTGATTGCTTTCTTTTTCCTCCCAATTAGGATTGAAACCCTTTGGCTTGTTAACCTTCTTGAGTTCTGTGGATTGTATCCTGGGTATTCTGTACTTTTTTGGCTAATATCCACTTATTAGTGAGTACATACCATGCATGTCCTTTTGGGTCTGAGTTACCTCACTCAGTATGATATTTCCTAGTTCCTTCTATTTGCCTGCAAACTCAGGATGTGCTTGCTCTTAATAGCTGAGTCGTATTTCATTATGTAAATGGGGCACATTTTCTGTATCTATTCTTCTGTTGTGAGACATCTAGGTTGTTTCCAGCTTCTGGCTATCACATATAAGGCTGCTATGAACATAGTGGAACACTATGGCATACCCATGGTAGCCCTGTGGCATGGTGGGACATATTTTGGGTATATTCCCAAGTGTGGTATTGCTGGGTCTCCAGGTAGATCTATTTCCAATTTTCCAAGGAAACACCAAATTGATTTCTAGAGTGGTTGTACCAGTTTGCAATCCCATCAGCAATGGAGGAGTTTTCCTCTTTCTCCACATCCTTGTGAACATATGCTGTCACCTGAAATTTTGGTCTTTGCCATTCTGATTTGTATAAGTTGGAATCTCAAGGTCATTTTGATTTGTATTTCCCTGAAATGACTAAGGAATTTGAACATTTCTTTAAGTGCTTCTCAACCACTCAAGATTCCTCTGTTGTGAATTCTGTTTAGTTCTATACCCTATTTTTGATTGGGTTATTTGATTTCTTGGGGATTAGCTTCTTGATTTCTTTATATATTTTGGATATTAGCCCTCTAATTGTAGCTATTATAAAGACTTTTATTCTTAAAGGAGCTGTATAGTCATAATGCCTAAGCGTAACAATACTAATTTGAATTTTTTATCAGTATATAAAATTTTATACCAATGAAAACTTTAAACCATATATATAGTTATATTCTGTATCAATGTAAGAAACTATGGCTTTAATTTTGGATGAAATATAAAGGTCTCTATCAATGTAAGATTATGGTTATTTAATGATTTGTTTAAGAGTAAATTTAATATATCATCCCTATTTGTCTATTTCTGTAATTTCTATAATATTACTATATTCCCCCTTTTCTTTTCCACCCCCTTTCCTTTACCTAAGAAAGAAGGCTTGCAAAGAGGAAAAGAAAGGTAGAATTCCCCAAGACTAAACACTTTTGTTTCTTCTCTGTCCAAACATAAGTCTGTACTTGATTGGTTTTAATTTTTTGTAATGGCCTCCATCTGTTGCAAACAGAACTTTCCTTGATGAGAAATGAGGACTACACTTATCTGTCAGTATAGAGACAAATATTTAGAGTGTAGTTAGGGATTATGCTGTTTTAGTGAAGTGTTTGTAGTCAATAGCCTCTAGGCTTTATTTCTGAATTGCATAGTTTCTTCAGTACAGGAACCTCTATTTCACTTCTCAGGAGTCAAGGTCAATACCAATAAGTTGTATGTTTTGAAATTCTCTTGGAAAATCTGTACCAATAGTTCAAGGAGAGTTTCTCATGCCTGGTGTTGTTCTTTATCAGTTACACTTTAGCTTTTGGAGGGAGAACCATCAGCTCAGATGAGAAAAATCTCCTCCCATATGTATAACTACACACAGACTTTTATATACTATAGGTTTGCCATGTAGGAAAATAGCCAATATCCTGATTTATCACCTTTAAACATCCTTCTGTTATTTTACCCTACTCCTTCCTATTTCTGTATTTTGTCTCTTCTCCTCCCTAAATATACAACCCTTCTTCTTTTCCCTCCATAAGAGTCCTGCAGTGCACTCTCTATTGCAGGCAACAATACTTTTTACTTTACTATACTTAGGGGGAAATGAGGGCCAGGGTTACTTTACTCAAAATGCTCTTTTAAATTTTCACCTATTTAACAGCAAAATTAATCATTTAATTATTTTATACTTGAATAATATTCCATGACATACACATACTGCATTTCATTATCAATACAGAGGTTGAAGGATAGTAAATAAATATAGATAGTGTTTGGAAGATTTTCCTTACTTATATATTTATATTTATTGAGTTTAAACAGTATAATGCTAAAGCTAAGATGATTCAATAACAATGAATAGAGAGGTTTTCAGCTAATGTCATCCTCATGGGGTCCTGGGAGGCTCTTGCTTTCCTGGCATCTGGGACTTTCTGGTTTCTATCCCATTTCCCATCCCTCATTTCTACATACCTCTGTTCAATTGACTGATCCTCTCCATCTCCTCCATCTCCTCCCATACCTGATTCTTCCCCTTGTTTTTCCTCCCCCACCTTTCTTCCCTCTGAGTCCCTCCCACCCTCTCTTCCCTTGGTTATTTTGTTTCACCTTCTAAGTAGGACTGAAGCATCCACTTTTTGGTCCTCCTTCCTCTTGAGCTTCATGTGATCTGTGAATTGTATCGTGGCTTTTCCAAGTCCTTTGCTTAATATCTAGTTATTAGTGAGTACATACCATGTATGTTCTTTTGTGACTGAGTTACCTCATCAAGGATGACATTTTCTAATTCCATCTATTTGTCTGAGAACCTGTTAAGACCATATCCAGAGGTCAGGCAAGGCACCCTGGTTGAAGGATAGGCCATCCACCCATCTCCAAAATTTTAACCCAGAATTGTTCCTCCATATAGGAAATACAGGGACAAAGAGTGGAGCAGAGACTGAAGGAAAGCCCATCCAGAGACTGCCCCACCTGGGGATCCATCGCACATTACAGTCCACAAACTTAGACCCTATGGCAGATGCCAAGAAGTGCTTGCTGACAGGAGCCTGATACAGCTGTCTCCTGAGAGGCTCTGCCAGATCCTGACCAATAAAGATGTAAATGCTCAGAAGCAGCCATCAAACTGGTGGAAGAGTGGGGGAAAGAACTGAAGGAGCTGAAGGGATCTTATCTGTCATCAATGGGAGGAGAGGTACTTGGTCCTGTGAAGGCTTGATGCCGTAGTGTAGTGGAATGCTAGGGCGGCAAGTTGGGAGTGTGTGGGTGGGGGAGCACCCTCTTAAAAGCAGGGTAAGGGGCATGGGATAGGAGATTTACAGAGGGAAAACTGGGAAAGGGAATAACATTTGAAATGTAAATAAAAAATAGCCAATTTAAAAAAATGATGAATAGTGATACTTTACATGAGCTCTAGCAATAAAAAATAAAAATATGACAAGCATAATTACCTAGAATCTAAAGTCAGTTCACCATATTATTTTCTATTTTCCATTATGAAAATGTTACTTAATTTTTCTACCCAATGCTGAACAATATAGGTCAGAAATATAAACCGACTTATTTCTTCCCCTCATAGTCTAGCATCCTTCAAAGATACACAAGGATGAAACATTAAAACTTGAAGTACTGTTGATTGTTGGCCAGTCTGAGAGGGTGGAAAATGGAACCATTTGTTAAAGTAAAATTTATTTATTTGGTTTAAATAACTATCTATTCCATTTCAATTGTTTCTTGAACTTTTTGGTTTTATAATTTACATTTATTATAGATTCAATATTCATATTTAAAACTGAGGTAGTATTCCTTTGAAAGACACACTTGTCTATATAAGGTGTTGCTATGTTAACCTCAGATTAACTGTAGAGGTTCAATCAGGCATTCAGTACAATAAGTGAAGACATGTAGACCTGGCTTCTAATGTTCTACAATGATGCAGAATAAAGTTCAGAGACAGTGGATGACGTACACTTATTCCTTATCATTAAAAAGTATTTTGTTTCTTTGGACATTGTGATGGCTTTTATATTCTTGGACCAGGGATTGGCACCATTTAGAGATGTGAGCTTGTTAGAATAGGTGTGACCTGGTTGGAGTAGGTGTGTCACTGTGGGTGTGTGCTTAATACTCTACTCTCAACCTAGGTCAGTCTTCCACTAGCAGCCTTTGGATGAAGGCATAGAACTCTCAGCTCTGCCTTTGCATGGATACTGCCATGCTCCCACCTTGATGATAATAGACAGAAGCTCTGAACCTGTAAGCCAGCCCCAATTAAATGGTGTTTTTAAATAAGACTTGCCTTAGTCATGGTGTCTGTTCACAGCAGAAAAACCTTAGCTAAGACAGAAGTTGGTTCCAGGAACTGGGGTATTGCTGTGATAGGCCTGACCATGCTTTTATTTGAAAGAATGTGGACTTTGGGTCTTTGGATTTGAAAAGCAATGGAATGTTTTAATGGGACTTAATGGGTCATCCTAGTAGGAATATGGAAGACTTTGTTGGTAGGACTAATTTGATCAGTGTTGACCTGGCCCAAGAGATTTCAAAGGAGAAGAATTCAGAATGTGGCATAAAGAATGTTTTTGTGGTATTTTGGTGAAGAAAGTGACTACTTTTTGCTCTTGCCTGAAAAGTCTGCCTGAGACTAAGGCGAAGAAACTCAGATTAATTGCATTGACAAAGGAAGTTTCAAAAAAGCCCAACAGAGACTTTGTTCTCTGGTTAAGTCTTATGAAGAGAAGTTTGAACAAGCATAGCAAGCCAGTAAAGCCATGGCCTCTGCATCAGCTCCTGCTTTTTGACCTGCTTGAGTTCCAGTCCTGACTTCCTTGGTGATGAAAAGCAATATGGAAGTATAAGCCGAATAAAACCTTTCCTCCCCAACCTGTTTCTTGGTCAGGATGTTTGTGCAGGAATATGACTAAGACAGACATTCTTTCAGGAGAATTTGTCTTCTGAACTATTGTATAGGCAAGATTTCAGAAAGAAAGCTCTACAAAGTTAGTGAATGTTTGTAAAAAATAGACAAGCATTGTAAAACTAAGAGACAAAAGAAACACTTCAGGATATATCTATCTTCCAAATAACTACTTATGTGTTTTGGGAGCAATAATTCAACTTTTATGTTATTTCATTACCATGAATTTATATTCAATGAAGAATTTTTGTGTCTTAGCATAATTGCAAGGTAAAATAAAATAGATGCCTGGAAAGTATAATGTTATTGCAATTGCCAAACAGGTGGGATTTTAAAAGAAAAATGAAGCAATTTAAAAAAAATATTATTCCATGGAAACATCTTTATGTAAAACTCACTTCATAAGAGTGTAACTATATAATTAATAATGAATACTTTACTTTAGATATCAGATAGAAGAGAAAAATTATCATACTTCAACAACTTGATTTGTGGAAATTTTAAGCAACTGGCTATAACTGGTTTAATATGAAACTTAAGGTTTCTTAAGTCAACTTAAAGTTAAAATATCCCGGGGCTGGAGAGATGGCTTAGCGGTTAAGAGCACCGACTGCCCTTCCAAAGGTCCTGAGTTCAAATCCCAGCAACCACATGGTGGCTCACAACCATCTGTAACAAGATCTGACACCCTCTTCTGGAGTGTCTGAAAAACAGCTACAGTGTACTTACATATAATAAATAAATAAATCTTAAAAAAATTAAAAAAAAAAAGTTAAAATATCTCTTTTCCCCAGTGATATAAAAATGTATTATTTCTGATATTTGACCTGTTGCTGTTTTTGAATGTTAATGTAAATAGTATTTTAAGATATGGCCTTCCTTATTTTTATTCTCTTCTACTATGAAACCATACCATCGTCCACATATTCAACTTGAATAGACCTCTTGTATCATGGTTAGGATAGGATCACATTTTTTTTTTTTTTGTATTTTTCATTGAGTACTTCCTCTCACTTCATTATTTCTTCAGTGAATATCTATTGAGCTCTTAAACATGTAGTTGAGTGTTTTGAAATACATTATTATAGTATTTTTTTATACCTGACATTGACTATTCAAGTAGTTCAGCAAAAGTTATACACCATCTCAAATGGGGAATAACGTGAAAGATAAGTCTATAAGGGCAGATACATGACTTGCAGTCCAGTCTCCATTTTATATGGTGAGAAAATAGTCCACAGAGTTATAAGAAAGACTTTTTCTCTCAATTTCCCTTTGTTGCACCAAAATTATTCCTTAAATAAAATGACCGGGGAGCAATGACATTTCTTGCATGGTATCTTGGATGCAGAACAAGTGTAAAAGAGAAAAGTATAGTGTATAGCCTGCCACATGTCATGAGTAAATAATTAAATGTTAAAAATTTTTAAAATCTGATATATTCAAAAAAATCAAAAATAAGACAAAACATATTAGGAAATTTGTACTGTTTCTGATGTGGTGATGCCTCAGTACATGAAACAATGGGTGGTATTATTTTAATAAAATCACAGAAACAACAAAGATACATCCGTTTAACCACCTTTGTTTTAGTACAATGAATAGTGAAAATAATACGCTTATTCTTCACACTTTGGCTCTCAATATAGAAAAGTTCCTCCCATGATTTTTTGAATATGGCTTTGTGCCTGTCAAAGAAAACCCAACTTAGTAGCAGTTGTAGTAAAACTTTTAAATTTTTTAGTTGTTTAGAAAGAGCAAGTCATCTTTTATTGAACTAAATTAGTCTTTTATGTTGTCATGAAAGAAAAAGAACTGGGAATAACATATAAAACTATAAAATTACACTAGAGTATAAATCTTCATGGCTCCTTTGCCTAGGGTGTTATTAGTCTGTTTAGGGAGTAATGGATATACAAAGCATTCTTATTTTCTGAAACTATTTCATTAATTTAAAAAAAAGACCATAGTTAAAATGTTTATACCTTTCTCATTAGGAAGATAAAATTTCCCTAAGTATACATACATCTAGGGTAAAACAATGTCCCAATTTTCAAAATCATTAAAATATATTCTTCTGTAGCAAAGAATGATTACAACAATGTGCAAGTTTAACCAAATCTTATTAATATTTCTGCATATTTATAATCGAGTTTGCATTTTACATCATCATTTAGACATGAATTATGAAAACACATAATTTTACTTCATGTAATACATGTCATGAGGGAATGATTTTAATATTTTGAATATATAAGAGTATTCTGTTTTAATAGTTTTTTAAAAGTGAGATTTTGTTCCAAAGAATTATAATGATACCACTCTGTATTTCATAGGCAATCATTATGAAATCAAATGAATCACCACCAAAGGTTAATATATCCATGCAACAGGAACTCAAAATAAGCTTGACCCATGCTTATATTACAAAAATACAGGATTCAAGAGACTTTCATGAAACTTTGAAATACACAAGTGCAAAAAATGAATTTTTTGCACTCAATTCTCTCAATTTCTAACAGTCTAAGAAAGATTGTATTAGAATCCTGCATTATTTTAGGTTTATATACTTTAATCATTATAGAACAAACTGAAAAACAGAGATCATGTATTGAACCATTATTTGTGTTTGTAAACCTAACTATAATTAAATGAAGCCATTCTCACATTCAACTATCTGTATAGTATGATCTCTTCAAAAATCCTGAGGCAGTTTTAATAAAGAAAATAAATATTGAAAGTACTGTAGCATATCCAGGGGAATCACTCAGAAGGGAAAATGCTTGCCTTGCAGCATGAGAAGTTAGGTTTAATCCTAGAACCTCTGTAAAGATGAGCCAGCCATATGTTAAAGCACAAGTGATGGACATCTCAGTGGTGGGAATGCTCACTGGGGTTCCTGGCCAGCTAGGCTAGGCTACCTGCAATATTCTTGGCCAATGTGAGAATCTGCCTCAGAAGAAAAGGAGACAGTCCTTGAGGAACAATATCTAGTGCTGACCTTCTGTTACTATAAGCATGTATGAAACAGGCACACGATTCTCAAATTCTTGTTTCTATACAATTGTAAATGTATGTCCACACACATTCATACACAAATGTACAGAAAACTTTAATTAAAATAAAATGAATCTTCCAAGTTGAATTTTTATCATTTTATTATATTACTATTATAATTATTGTTATTGTTATTATTATTACTGCATGGTGAATGAAAGATGAAAACCTGGTTCAAAGAAATTGAGGCAAGATAATATTGAATTTCAAGGACAAAGCCAACTTGAGTGACAAAGTGACATTTTGTTTCACACACACACACACACACACACACACACACACACACACACACCAAACAGTAAAACTTATTTTATGTAAACACACAAGATTGCTTGTCCACCAAGATGACTATATTGAATTTTGATTATATGTGAAAACTAAAGTTTTGTACAGAAAGACAAGTAAAATTCAAAAGCTTACAGTATTAACTATTTATTTCTCTAAATGTTATGTCTTATTATCAAATTTCTCATAATTCATACATAGTCCCACATTTAAAGTCTCTATATGTTAAAATATTATAATACAAAAGATTATTATTTTATAACTCATTTCTATATACAGATGATGCAAATAATTTTGTGACGTGTGTCAAATTTATTTTGTCTCTAAGTAAAATTTAATTAAAGTATAAATTTTATTCAATGAAATATAATTTTGTTTAAATATTGACTCTAGAATGTTCCATAAATGTTTTTCTCTTCAATATTTCTCAATAAACACTCATGCTTTAATATTTCAAAAGTCATGTTTTTCTCAAGTTTTTTCCAGAACTATTTAGAGCTTTTATTTAATCAATTTAATATTGGGTTTTAATCACAAATTCTTATTCCCTTTAACTCTATTTATTTTCAAGTATTGCTTAAGATATATGTGTTCTATCCACATGGTTTTAGCATACATTTAAGTTTTAATTATTACCTAAAATATTATTAGGTTTAACAAGTTTAATCATTTTATATATTTATTTAATGACATTTCCCTTAAATCTCAAGAGGCATATTTTATAAAATATTGACACAATTTTAACAGATTACATTATTTCAATTTGCAGCACATAATTCAGGAACTTTGTATGGAAAGATTTATTGAATTTACTTTATGGAAGATGAAGAAATCCAGACCATCTCCAAACTGATTCTGCAGATGCATACATAATCTATTGCAGTCCTGAGTTAACTTGATTATGGAGAATTAATTTGAGTAAAAGGAAAGTGGCTTAGATAAGGTGCTGGGAAAAAAATCAAGAATTTAAATTGAAGGTCTTTGCTTCCTTTTCTGCCTACTTTCATAGGAAAATATTATACCTAATATGCTTCTACTTACAATTTAAATGGAAAACTGTCAACTGTATGATCAGTGAACCTTTACCCAACATTGGCCACTTGCAGGTATAGATTTATCAGGGTTTAGGTTTCCCAGAGTAACCAAGGGATCTGGGTAGCCAGGTCACATATCATATGCTATCACTCAATTACAAAGTACTTTGAAATTGAGTGGAGATTTGCCTTGGCTAGGAGTGTTGGCATTTCATATCTTATAGCTTTTTGAGGAATGAAAAATACTGGTCCTTAATTATAAAAGGTTAGACATGAGTGCACAGTGAGTGAAGGCTTTAGATAGATAAAGGAACATCCTAGCAACTAAATTTATGCTTGGTAATTTACCTGTGCACTGCCTGTGCCCTTCTATTTATTTTGTTTGGGACATGTGTTAAACCTTGGTTAAAATATTTTCCATAACTGCTGAGAAAGCATCAATCATAATTCTACATAGAACTCTGGACACCCTTCCACCCCTATGTCAACAGAGATCCTTCTGTATTTGGCATGATATCTTTCAGTTATCTTTCAGATATCTACAAGAAAACTATGCACATGCCATAAATTCCAGTTTACTCCAAGAAAAAAAAATGCCTTCATAATTTAGTGTGAAGGCTAAATTAAAAAAGAAGAAGAAGAAGAAGAACCTCTAGTGAATTATTGCTTCCTATAGATACAATGTACTTTGTTTCTCTGCCCATAAAACACTAGGAAAAAGTGATGCTGTGAAGGATTCACTAGTTACACCATATGCCCGGATACATTCCTGAAAATAGCTTCCCTTAAATAACTAGTGAACCAGGTAGCTCATCATGAATAGAAGAATTTTCAATCCTAAATCATTCCTGAATACTCGAAGATACCCTAGAGGATAGTAAGAGGATAATAAGTTGTTAGCATTATTTCCGTCAGCAAATGATTAGGAAGTTAAGATGTGACATGTTAAAGGTCCAAGTGTCTGATTCATAGTCACATAATCCTATCCTCTAAAGAATATAGTGATTACAACTTTATATGGTCCGGATGCTAAAATGACATCTGTGCCTGTAATTTCACACCATGCCAATTGCTTAACATTTAAGACAATTCTACTCTACAAAAATAGAATATTTCCTAAAGGCATGGAAAACAGAAAAATAAGGAGCCATTCTCACAATAATTGTGATTTTAATGTGAGTAGATGGAAGAACTTGAAAGCATGTTACTAGGGAGAAGAATTCATCATTCAGTAATGGGTGAGGAAGATAAATTGCTCCTAAGGTATCGAGCAACAACTTTCAAGTCTTGTTCATGAATGTATGTCACTGTGGAATCAATCAATCGAACCATACATCTTAAGTAAACAGCAGACACTGTCAATTAACAATGAGAAACTCATTTTAAAGTTTATCTTCCTCTTTGTTCCTTATTCTTATCACAAGAACAAACAAAAGTTCGGACATCTAGAGATGATAATTACTTCAAAGAAATAAATGAATAAATAGTTTCCAAAATTCAATCTCCAGTTTAAGAACAATTTATAGACCGATTATTCCAATGAGTTCTCTGATCTGCTCTGATTTGATATTTGTTGTTTTTACTCTCTACTTTATAGTATCATTTAATGAATTTTTTTCATTTGTTCTACTATTTCTTTCCTAGCAATTTCTCCAGCAATTGTTATAAAATGTACAATGTACCAAGCATAAGATTTTGGAGACATCCCATAGAGCACAAATATTAACAATATGTTATACTACACAAGTCTAATGATTAGAAAGACTGTGACAAAAGAGTGTGCTCTCTTTAAAGCATGACATAAATAGTTGGTTACTAAAAACAGATTTGATGGTCTGTGCCTGGAAGACATAGACTACCTCAGACCTCTGTGTATCTTGCCTAGTTCCCACGTTTCTCTTACATTTAGCCAAGATGGCTTGAAAATACAATTTGTAAAACAAAATAGCACAAAACTTGAAACAGCCAAGTAGCAACAGGCAATGAATGCAACATATTAGAAAAAAGGCCATATTTTTATAATCTTTTCATTGTTTACTATCATAACAGACTGCTACTTTATAATATTCTATTAGGTTTTGGTGATTTTTTTTTTTTTTTTTGATCACTAGCCATGGGATGGGAAGGCAGGGAACAAATCTAGAAAGAAAAATTGTAATGGGTCACCATAGCAGTCAATCACTTGGCATATTAGCAAGTCACCTTCTTTTAGAAAATAATAGTGGCTGCATCTGATTTATGGCATTTTGTTCAATATACAAATCTTATGTGACTTTCTATCCATAGTTAGCTTCATTACTCAGAAATTTGGAAACATCAAGAAATCTTCCTCTGGTATTGACTTTATCCTAAAACTCAAGAGGATCATGAGTAGAAATTAAATTGACTTTGTTGAAATGTGTCCATGACCATTATTGTTCTCTTAGAGTTGTCAGCAACAAACCAATTGCCTCAAAAACAGACTACAATCCTGTGTGTTTGTTAGAGTGTGAGAACCTTCTTTTCTAGTCAAGAAGTTTCTTAAATGGCTATTTTCAGACCAATAAAAGCATCTATTCGTGTCACCATATAACTATCCCAATAGCATTATTTTAGTACCAACATTTCATTTGCATGATAACCCCTGATAACATCTCTAACAATTTCCAAGTTTTTAAAATAAGTACACAGTTTAAAGAGAGGCTATTTTTGTTTAATTCTTCTAAAATTTTGATTTCTAATTTTGTAGTTTTGAATGTTCATCAATAGACTTTTGATTAATGTGATGCTGCATGAATACCCACATAAGTTCTATCCACTAAATATCATATTCAATCTAGCTGAAACTGAGAATAACAAAAGTAGGCAGGGCCAGTAAAGTCATTTGTTTTGTATACTCTTTATTTGTAAATTAAGAAGAAAAATTTATTTTAATTTGACACTTATTGCTCATTGTAATTCCAACTATGTGGAATTTATATATTATTCATGAATTATTACTCATAGGGCTGGGAAGTGGTTAAACAGTAATAGTGCTCATTATTGTTTAAAATGATCACAGTTCAGTTTGTAGCACCTACTTCAAGTGGCTTACAACGTCTTGTAAATTCAACTATTTGAGGAACTAATGTTTCTTGTGTTCAACACAGGCACCCACAAGGACATGTGCATTTAAACAGACACATAAACATACATATAAAAGAAAAGAAACATTTAAAAACATGTATTGTATTATGAACTCTAGATCTTATATATGTCATGTATTTCTTCTTTTGACAATATTCTTTTAAATTTAATTTCATCTATTAAGATGGAGCAGTTAAAATCATCTATAGGGCAGAACATAGGGTCCCCAACGTAGGAGCCAGAGAGAGAACCCAAGAGCTGTAGGGGTCTGCAACCCTATAGATGGAACAACAATATGAACTAATCAGAACCCCCAGAACTCACGTCTCTAGCAGCATATGTATTAGAAGTTGGCCTTGTTGGCCATTACTGGGGAAGAAAGGCCCTAGGTTTAGCAATGTTTGTAAGCCCCAGTACAGGGGAATGCCAGGGCCAAGTAGTGGGAGTGGGTGGGTAGGGGAGCAGGGCGGGAGGAGGGTATAGAGGACTTTTGGGATAGCACTTGTAATGTAAATGAAGAAATTAATAAATAAAAAAAAAGATGGAGCAGTTAAGGAAACATGTTTATTATTAGTTAAAAATCAAACATTTGTTATTTCTCATTAAGTATTTTACTATAAGCTAATAAGGAATTATTACAAATAAATTATAAGATAGATTATGCAACACTCCAAACCAAAAGCTAGTTGAATGAATTGAAAATAATGACAGTAGGTTAGAAAATCAGAGCATCATCATAATTTATGTCCTGACAGCTAATTAAAAATGTATGCAATTTTCTGATGAACTGCCAAACTGATTGCCAGAGTGGTTATTATACCAGATTGCAATTCCACTAGCAATGGAGGAGTGTTCCTCTTTGTCCAGATCCTTGCCAGAATCTGCTGTCAAATGAGTTTTCGATCTTAGCCATTCTTACTGGTGTGAGGTGGAATCTCAGGGTTGTTTTGATTTGCATTTCCCTGATGACTAAGGATGTTGAACATTTTTTTAGTTGTTTCTCAGCCATTCTGTATTCCTCATTTTAGGATTCTTTGTTTAGCTCTGTACCCCCTTTTTTAATAGTGTTTAGTTTTCTGAGTCTAACTTCTTGAGTTCTTTATATATACTGGATATTAGCCCCCATTGGATTTAGGATTGATAAAGATCTTTCCCCAATCTGTTGGTTGCCTTTTGGTCTTATTGACACTGTCCTTTTCCTTACAGAATCTTTGCAATTTTATGAGGTCCCATTTGTTGATTCTTGGTTTTACAACACAAGCCACTAGTGTTTTGTTCAGGATTTTTTCCCTGTGCCCATATTTTTGAGGCTCCAGCAATACCACTACTGGTCATATACCCAGAAAATGCTCCAACATGTAAAAAGGACATATGTTCCATTGTGTTCATAGCAGCCTTACAGCCAAAGACTGCCCCACCTGGGGATCCATGCCATAAACAACCATCAAACCCAGACTCTATGGCAGATGCCAACAAGATTTTGCTGACAGGAGGCTGATATAGCTATCTCCTGAGAGGCTCTGTCAGTGCCTGGCATAGACAGAAGTGGATGCTCACAATCATCCATTTGACAGTGCACAAGGTCCACAATGAAAGAGCTAGATAAAGTACCCAAGGAGCTGAAGGGGTCTGCAGCCTTATAGGAAGAACAACAATATGAACTAATCAGTATCTCCAGAGCTCCCTGCAACTAAACCACCAATCAAAGAAAACACATGGTGGGATTCATGGCTCTAGCTGTATATGTAGCAGAGGATGCACTAGTTGGTCATCAATGGGAAGTGAGGCCCTTGATCTTGTGAAGGTTCTATGCCCCAATATAGGGGAATGCCAGGGCCAGGAAGAGGGAATGGGTGGGTTGGGGAGCAGGGTGAGGAGGGGGTAGGGAATTTTCAGAGAGGAAACTAGGAAAGGGGGTAACATTTGAAATATAAATAAGAAAATATCTAATAAAAAAAGAGAAAAAAGTTCATGTAGTGATTTTATCTGGGATCTTTTTCATCTATTTTTCTCAGAATATTAGTTTGGGCTTCTATAAAATAGATGACTTATTTATTTTGCCTCTTTTGTTTTTGTCCTATATTTAATATTAATATTACTAATTCAGAAAAGGAATATTTACTCCTCTATTGTTTTCAAAATATTTCTACTAATATAAAGAATTCTAATGTCATTTCTAAATTATTAATATATTAATGTCATGGGTTTTATTTTGAAATTCAAAATAAAAAAATATATAAGATATTTGGATATAAATCCCTGCATATTGCCTTGCATTATATTAAAACTATATATAAATAATATACCATGAATTTCATTTGCTCTCAGTGACTCTAAGTATAGTCCAAAGAAATCTGGACTGATAGATTGAATCATCTATTGATATTCCCTCTCTGCTCTCTAGAAATCCCAGGGCATCTAGTCATCTGATACATTCCTTGCATGTAGAGTAGAATGAATATTTGTTTTAAATTTTAAAGGATTTTTTTTTCGTTCCTTATATTTCTAGGAACAAAATGAGAGAAAGATAAAATTTCTAAGTATGCTGAAATGAACAACTTCAGTATCCTTCCTGATAAAATGAAACAAACAAACAAACAAACAAACACAAAACTAATATCTAAAGAAAAATAAAGAATTGCAGTCAACGGATCCCAATCAGTAACATGGTCAGTTGGGACAACGTGATGGTCTAAAAAAACACTCTGATTGTGCTACCATTGCACAGTTGGGAGAAATGAATGCACCTGAGATCCTCTTGAGATGACACAGAATCAGTAGGAACCTGAAAATAGCGGAGGAAGTCAGGGGAGGGTAGTGTAACAGGGACAATGACAAGGAGATAAGAGATACCTAAAGACTTTCAGTGATCCTAATCTGTCACCTCTTAAGGTTTTTAGTACAGGTACGTGAGGAGACCACATGATTTTATAAAAAGAATCACAAAAGAGGAAAGAATAACCTACTTTCATGATGACTTTAATCTGTAATCACACTAGTAAAAAATAAATCCTCTTGTAACTTGTAAGAAATAAATGAATATGTATCCAATGTTATTTTATTGGTAGTGGGAGAGGGGAGAAAGGTATGGCTAACATCATGATCATCCTGAGTGGACACAGAACCATCTGAGACACACTTTCAATGCATGTCTTTTAGGAAGTTTTATTGTTTTACCTACAAAACCATCAAAGCAGATTAAATGCTAGTAGGAAAGAAATTTAATACAATTAGAGATATGGGAATAAAAATATACAAAATAAAATGGAAAAAATGACTATACACAAGTGAACAGAAACTCATTCTTTGACACTAAATCCAGGAAAGTACATCTCACAAAAAAATTACAATAATTAATCAGAGCTACTCTCTCTGATGAATATGTATGCAAACCTTTCCAGAATAACATTAATTAACCAAATCCAGCTAAATATAAAGTTTATTTATAATAATTAATTCACATGACAAACAGGTTAACTGAGGACAAAAGATACAGCTTCAACACATGCTTTGTAATTACACCTGAAAATTATCAAAAATATTAAACAACTAGAAGCACTGAGAAAATGACTGAGAAAACATAAAGTTCAGATATCTAGCACTAAAGGAAATGGGATAGCTGGCACTGTTAACCCCAGAGCTCTAAACAGGTGTTAACAAACAGATGCCAGGGGCTCATTGAACAGTCAATCCTCCAAAAATGGCCAACCTGTGTGCAATAAAGAGACCCTGCTTCAAAAACCAACCAACAAAACAAAAATAGTCAAAAATCAATCTCTGCATTCTCCATGTGCATGCACAAACATCTGTACCCACAAATACATGTGCACACATACATACATCATTCATATACACAAAATATGGAACAGGTCCTTCAGTACTATCACTTTAAAAGGAATGCGAAGATTTGAAATATAATTAAACATAAAAAACAAACTATCACTAAGAAATTTGTATAATTGAAATATTTGAAGCCACCCTGATAATAATGCTCTATGTGTATGTGTCCATAACATACATGTGAAAGTGCCTGCAGAAGCCAGAAGAATGCGTGAACTCACTGGATTTTGAATTACAGGTAATTGTGAGCTACGGAGCATGGAGTTCAGGAACATATACCCCATGCCCACTTCAGTTTCTGCTGAAGTAGCATGAAGATGTGGAATGTTCCTGAACTTGTCTAAACAAGTCTAATTCAATCTCTTCCTATGCCTCTCCAGAGAATTCTCCGAATCCAAACATGCACAGGAAGCTCCATATCTCAATCTTTCAAAGGCATCAGTAAAAGCTGTAGACACAAAGAGGAGATCAAACCTGTCTCTGTCGAAGGGAGGCCCAAATGTATGTGGAGAATTCCATAATTCACAGAGAAAGCTACAGACCCAGACAGTAGGTTCACATTGACAAGAATAATACCTGACCTTGAGTAAAACTTGAGATAGAGCCTTCAGACCTAAATACTAGTTACAAAAAGAAAAATGACACCCCAACCTTAACTGGGTCTAGGTTTTCCTTCGATCACTGTGACCAAGACTACAGAACAACAAAAGTGGATCTGAACACCTGCGGTAAAAATGCAACAGAAAGAAATCAAAGCCCAACAGATGAACTAATTTCAGTTGCTCAAGTCCCAGAACATGAACATAAAAATTAAAAGCAACATGGCTCCTCCAAAACTACTCACCCTACAATAATGGCAAGTATTATAAATTCCTTAGAAGTACCAGACAAAGGTTTCAAAAGAATGATGTTAGAAATCTGTCCTCTACCATATTTGTATCTGGCAAGATGATTGTATTAATGTTTTTAAACTCTCTGTTCTATAAATGCAAAAGGATTATCACGGTGTTATCACCTATTAATTTATTTACATATTTTACCAATGTCAAAATTTTTATATGTCAAATGTGGAACTAATGAATTTAATTCATGTAAATAGCATATTCTGCATACTTAATCAGTTTTAATTATAGAGAAATACATTAGAGTCTGCCAGATCACATAATCTGGCATGTGGTAAGGCAGATTTTATCAGAACCCTTACTTTTCTGTAGCTATTTATTGTTCTAAATGTTAAAGGAGATGGTAGACAACGTCCATGGAGCAATAAAAAATGGCATTCCTCAGTTTAAAATATATTTCCTTTAAAACCTAAAAAATGATGAAAATTATCGTGTGTGTGCGTTTGTGTGTGTGTGTATGTGTGTGTGTGAATAGATACAAGATTTAGTAATTTATCTTTTACTTTGCAGAAAATATTGTAGTAGATTTTTTACTACTAAGGGCTACATATTCATTAAAATGTTTAGATGCTAAATCCACATGAGCTTTATATAGTACTCACAATAGCATGTGTAGGTTAAAAAAGCTTAGGGGCTTACGATATTGAATAAATGAGTTCAACTCCCAGTACCCATGTAAAACAGCCAGGTGCTGAAGCACACACTCACAATTCCAATAACAGGGAGGTACAAGCAGGAAGAATAATTGTAACTTGCTAGACAATCAGTCTAGTTTAATCAGTGAGCCTCAGGGATAGAAGACTTTGTCACAAAGGATGGTGAAGAGCAACTGAGAGAGACATCCAAAATCCAAACGTTCTCTCTCTCTCTCTTTCTCTCTCTCTCTCTCTTTTTCACACACACACACACACACACACACACACACACACACACACACACACACACAGAGGATTACAAATACAAACACCGGATTGCACATTCATAAAGATTTATATGCAAATGGCATGTACAGAAAGAGAGACACACAGAGACACACAAAGAAAGACAGAGGAAACAAAAGACAGATTCAGAGACAGGGTGAGATGAGGGGCAGGGGAAATCTTTTAAATATACTCATATTTCAGGTTATCATGCCACTGAAGCAATGAGTCAGTACAATGGGGTACTCACAAAGACAGAACATTCCAATAGATCATAAAACGTTGCTGAACGCTTAGGAGAGTCCTAAGGGAAATTTCTAAATAAATCTGTGACTCATTGAAAAAAATTAAGAACTATTTCTTATCTTATTTAACTTGAATGAAAAAATATAGATTTTCAAAATCGGTATCACATCAGAACTAATCAATGGATCTATGAAACCTTTTTACCATTGAGACTGTGATTCTGGCAAATAAATATGACTCAGAATAGTATGAATAAAGTTTATGGTAAGATAAGAATTTGTCCTTTGTCATGGCTTTAAAGATCTTTGCTATTTAATACCTTGCTGATGTGGATAACATATCCAAAAAATTCTATTTGTTCATTTTTGTTGCTGTGATTCAAATTGTACAGTATTCGTACAAAAGACAAACATATTGTTCAAATTATACCCCAGGTTAAAACTGGGAGCAGGGGTACTAAATGCTAAGACAGCAGATCTGACCATTCATTGAGTTAGAGTTATCTAATAGTCCTTTTCCTGTTTCCTTTGTAGGCCCCCACATTAGCAGGTAGGTCACGAATCTCTCAATAGCAAAAAACTTCATAGTCTTAGAAACAGTTCAAGTCTAGAGTTAGCCTTTTCTCCACGTGTAGCAATCGTTTTTTAAAAAGATTTAACTTATGACTTCATTATATCCTGGATGCAATTTCCCCTCCCATCTCTCCTCCCAGCCTGCCCCCCCCTCCCCACATCTAATATACATATACCTTTATTCCCTCTTCAAATCTACTCCTGCTCCATTTCTCATCAGAAAAGAGCATGTCTCCTATGGATATCAAGCAACTATGTAATATCAAGTTTCAGTAAGAATAGGCACCTTCTCTCCTATTATGGCTGAAGGAGGCAACCCAGTAAAAGAAATGGGCCCAAAAGCAAAAGACTCAGAGACAAAAGACTCAGAGACAGACCCTGCTCCCAATGTTAGGAATTCTTCAAGAAGATCAAGCTATGCAAATGTAAAATATATGCATAGGGCCTAGGTCAGTACCATGAAGGCTCCCCGGTTGGTGGGTCATTCTCTGTGAACCCTCATGAGCCTGGATTAGTTGATTCTGTGGTTTTTCTTGGGACCTCTCTGGTTCCTACAATCTCTCCTCCCTGGATTCCCCAAGCTCTGTCTAATGTTTGGCTGTGGATCTCTTCATCTATTTCTGGGTGAAGCATCTATGATGACAATTTGGCTAGGCACCAACCTATATGTATAGAAAAATATTATTAGGAATCAATTGTTTCAATTAGTGATCCTCTCTCTCTCTCTCTCTCCCCTCACATGATCTCTTCTGTTCCCATCCCCCTGCCCAGTCCCCTCCCACAGTCTATCCATGATATCTGTTCTACTTCCCCTTCACAGTGAGATTCTCATGTCCTCCTTGAGCCTTCCTCATTACTGAGCTTCTTGGGGTTTATGGATTATAGCATGGTTGTCCTTTACAGCTAATAGCCACTTACAAGCAAGTACATATCATATTTACCTCACTCGGGATGATTTTTTTTTTTTCTAGTTCCATTTGCACTCTACAGAAGACGAAGTAAAAAGTTATGCAAAACCTTAAATGCACATGTGTTAAAAAATATATCTGTCAACTACTGAATATGAAACCTTTCGGTCTTCTAAGCACAGGGTTTCTCTGCAGTAATGCCCTGTGTGCACAGAATTATCCAGCTATCTTGCTGTTTATTCTATGTAAATTCAGACTTAGGGAAACAGTCCACTTGCTGTGAAGAATAAGGCATCTCTCATCTTTGACCCAAAGGTAATCTGTTTTCTCACAGATTATGCAGAATAGAAACTGCCCACACTGAGAGCAAACAAGGTAAAATGCCATGTTCCATGGAGTTCTCAGCGATGGAAATACTATCTTAGAAACAATATCTCCTGTGATTTTGCCATTCTGATACTTAGGTTTAAAGGTTGTGATATACATGTCAGTTCCTATATAGCATAGGTGACATATGCATGAGAAGTTTGAAAATGACCGATATGTGTGAAGATTTGGCTTGCTTCACCAATCTCCTCCTCATTTCCAAGAATCCTTTACCATGTTTTTCATATACTATGCTACAAATATTGAGACTATTGTATGGTATTTATAAAGAGAATAATATATTATGTTAAAATAAAAACTAAAAGTATTTACTCATGTGTAAAATTGTTTTACATATAATGAATAGCTCCGACCCTGGGAAATAACTGGGAGAAAAAAAAAATGTATGTTCTTTGCCATAAAGAAATTGGCTGTTGAGTAACTGTTGATTCCTCTCCCCTTAAGAGTAAAAATAACAAGGTTTTGTCATTATGTGAAAAATAAAATCATCTTTTCAGGAAAATACTCATGACTAATGGACAGTAATAAGTTCTATCTTTATAATTTTAGCCTAATTACCATAAAAACGATTCATCAGAATTTTCATTAAAGTTCAATTGACACAGTATTACGAACAGTGCACAACAGAGCTATAATCTTGATATTGAACAATAATTAAGATAAATATCTTGTCAACTTTAATTTATTAATGCAAATGTGACTGGATATATTAGTGGCTTAAAAGTGAAAATCCCCCTTGAATTGCCTTTCTTTTATAATTCAAAGATGAATTATGTTTTTACATAATAAGTCATTGAGGTAATTTTTAAGAATGACGCACTAGATTAAAATAAGTAAAAGAACAGCAGATAGACATATTAACTGTAAGACAGGCTGCGCATTCTTCCATCTAAGTTGTTTTTTTTCTCCAGAACATTATTGATTTTGGCCCAGAGATAAACCCAGTCACCGTGAGTGATAAACTATCACCAAATCCCATTGACTTTTTCTCTTTTGCTGTACTTCTTGTCAGGTCAATGAATTATCCTTGGTTTATACTTTGTTCTCTAAGGCATAAATCAAGTTTTTTTGTTTTTTTCTTCTTTTTCACTTTTTTTTTTTTTTAAAGTTAGATCCTCACAAGTTTGGGGGAATGAAGTCAAATGTAGCCTAAACAGAATTCCTAAGCTTTTGTTTACTTGAAATGTCTTTCTATAATTCTTAAAATGTCAGTTTAGTTTCTATTTATTAATGATTAGAAGTGGCTTGTTTTCAGACATTTGCATGTGTTAATTAACAGACGAAAAGGTATTGCTTTTTGTGTACTTTAACTTCAACATTTATAATAAACAGATAGAGTGGATCTTTGTAACTTAAAGAAAGTATGCACATACAATGCCTTTCACAGTCACAAAAGAAATATACATCTTTGCCAAATGCAATTTCCTTCTGTTTTTCCCACTCTATACGCATTATATATATGCATGTATGTGTGCATTTTTCTATATAGCTACACATCTACTATCTATTTAATATTATTTGATTTTGCTATAGGAACCAGATAATATTACATCAAAATGGTGAAAAATTAGTTAATAATGAGGTTGCATTATTGATACATTGAACAGATTAAACATGTCCTGAGGCAAAATAAAATTGACTTTATTGCACTCCCTGTTAGTGATTGTGTGTTTTAACAGTCACAATATACAATTGATTCTTTATTTTTCTTTTTTCACTAATTTATTGAAAATAGATATTTTTAATATAATATATCCTGATAGTTTTCCCTCCCTCCTCTTCTCTCAGTTTCTTATCCTTCTCCTCCTAATCTACTTTCTTTTTGTCTTTTGTTAGAAAAGAACAGGCTTCTAAGAGATGATGACCAGACATGATAAAATAAAATATAATAAGATGAAGCAAAATTGATCACATCGAAGTTGGATGCAGTAACTAAACAAGAGGAAAATCTTCACAGGTGCAGACACAAAAGTCAAAGACATACTTGCTCTCAAAATCAAAAGTCCAATAAAAATACGAAGCTAATAGCTATGATATATACTCAGAGGACTGGGCTCAGACCCATGTAGGCCATGTGTTTGCTGCTTTTGTGAGTGCATATGAGCCTTGCTTACTTTATTCAGAAAGCTTGTACTGCATATGTCCGCCACCCATGCTGGCTCTTACAATCTGTCTGTCTCTGCTTCTGCAAAATTCTGTACTCTAACAGGAAGAATTTTAAGACAATCCTCTATATAGTACATCTGTTAACTGTCTGGCTGTATGTCTCTATACCTGTTCTAGAGACTATATAGTCCAGAGACTTAAGGTAAAAGCAAACACTGATGGTCTAAAATGGCTCCTAGCAAAATACTGCTACATTCATTGATCAGTACCTTATCTAGTCATTGTCTGAGAGGCTTGCTCTTAAAGCAGATGAACACTGATTTTTTACAGGAGGAGAGGTACTGTATTCAGTACTCACAAATGTTCTAATCACAGTCTTAAAATTCATGACAATTGTATAAACTCTATAAGACTTGTATTCATTTAAAAGGCTCATCAAATAAAAGAAAGCACACATTAAAGTGGTTTAACAAAGAATGTTCAATTAGGAGCCATTAAGATTGCTAATCCAGAGACTAGGTTCTACAAATGCTGACAAGTTGTTTGAAATGTAGTACAGGAATTCATCTGATTCCCCTCTCAACAAGCAATTGCATCACAAACCACACTAGGGTATTCCCATTTTGTCCTCTGAGCAGTAGTCAGTGTTTTAATTTTACTAACCTTAAAATTTTTTATAATGTAAAAAATAAAAGATAAAATTACTAAAAGAAAAATGACACATAAAATGACATTGTTACTTTAAATTTATATTATTTTCTTAAAATTTAATGATCCACTTTTCTCAAAGTATTTGATTTTCTCTTACAGTTCCTATTGTTAAGATAAAACCTCTCTGGCATGTGCATCAGTCCTTTTGTGCATGCAAGACACTCTTTCCTCGGAGTCACCCATTCCATCTGGCTCTTACAATCATCTGCTTCCTTTTCCATAGAGTTCCTAGAGCCATGAGGAATGGGGCAGGAACACATACTAATCAGATTTTATGGTAAGATCCATGGCCAACAGTAGAAAACCAACACAAAACAAACTCAATTGTATTTTTGTAGACAGTTTCATATTGATTTGTCTTGATATTGTTTTTTTTTTTTTATGTCTTATTGGTCTTTTGCTTATTTATTGTGGTTTCTAATTTAGTTTTTATGGAATATGGGTATGTGTGTGTGTTTCTTCTGTTTTTTTATCATTTGATTTTTCTTTTATTGACTGCTTTTTTTCTTGTTTGCTTTGTTCTCTCTCTCTCTCTCTCTCTCTCTCTCTCTCTCTCTCTCTCTCTCTATGTATGTGTGTGTATGTGGGTTTCTGTCTGTCTCTCATGATTTCAAAATTCTCTTTCTTCTTTTAATTAAAAATAAATATTTTTTATACAGTATATCAGGACTGCTACTTACCCTCCTTCTACTCTTTCTGGTTCCTTCCCAACTTCCCTCCCATCTGAGACCAGCTTCTTTCTTTCTCTCATTAGAAAAGAAACAGTCATATAGGGGATAGAAATAAAATTGAATAAAGTATAATAAAATAAAAGCAATCACAATGCATTAGGATAGGACAAAACAAACAGAGGCAGCAGAGCTAAGAAAAGGAATAAGAAACAAATATACAAACAGAATGTGGAACCACTTATTTGTAAACCCAAAAAGCCCATAAAACTATGAAAGCAGAAGTCATATTTTATACACAAAGGACCTAAGTGTACTGAAATGCTGATGATAATTTCTTTAAAATCCAAAACAACAAAAAAACCAACAACAACAACGAAAAAAAAAAAAAACCAAAAAAAAAACTTTCTGGCTTTTTCTGAAGGTAAAATGTTGCAGGCTTAGACAACACCAGTAGCCTAAGAGCAGAGTGTTAGGTAATGTGACCTTTGTTCTATCTCAGCAGGAACTGTGTGGCTCTACTTAGCCTGCTAGCTGGAAGTCCAAGAAGAAAAAGGGACATTTTTAAAAGTGATTATAAAGTCTGCATGACCAAGGGGCCTCTCTTCCCACTGATGGCCAACTAGGCCATCCTCTTCTATATATGTAGCTAGAGACATGAGCTCAGGGGGTACTAGTTAGTTCATGGTCATGCAGACTTTATATGCCCTAATACAGGGGAACGCCAGGGCCAAGAAGTGGGAGCAGATGGGTAGGGGAGCAGGGCCGGGAGGGGGGAGGGTATAGGGAAATTTCTGGATAACACTTGAAATGTAAATGAAGAAAATATCTAATAAAAGTTGAAAAAAAAGTGATTATAGACTTTCTTACTAAGTTGTAAAAAGTTTCCTATGAAAACTATCTTTTTTTATTGGATATTTTCTTCTTTTTTTCCATTTTTTATTAGATATTTTCTTCATTTACATTTCACATGTTCTCCCCAAAATTCCCTAAACCCTCCCCATCCTCCACCCTGCTCCCCTACCCACCCCACCCACTCCCCCATATTGGCCCTGGTGTTCCCCTGTACTAGGGCATATAAAGTTTGCATGACCCAGGGACCTCTCTTCCCAGTGATGGCCAACTAGGCTATCTTCTTCTATATATGCAACTAGAGACCTTTATTTAAGTTTCAAATGTTATGCCCTTTCCTGGTTTTCCCTCCTAAAAACACCCTCCCCCATCCCCTCCTCCCTCTCTCTGCTCACCAACCCACCCACTCCTACTTCCTGACCACTGGCATTTCCCCACACTGGGGCATAGATCCTTCATAGGACAAAACGCTTCTACTCCCATTGCTGTCTGATTAGGCCAACCTGTGCTGCATATGCAGCTAGAGCCATGAGTCCCACCATGTGTGCTCTTTGGTTGGTGGTTTAGTCCCTGGTTGCTCTGAGGGTACTGGCTAGTTCATATTGTTGTTCCTCCTATGGGGCTGCAAACCCCTTCAGCTCCTTAGGTCATTTCTCTAGCTCCTTCATTGTAGACATTATGCTCAGTCCAATGGAAGGCTGTGAGCCATCCTCAGTACTTATGCATCTTTCAGAATACATGATCACATGTTAAAAAGTCCATCAGAAATCCAAACAAAAATCAAATCATAAATTGAAATAGTTTACGGCAGAGAAAGTTTGCATGCATATCCATTAGGAGCAATTATCTGGCTAAACATCCATCACCTGTACCGATCCACAGATTCATAAAAGGTTGAAAACCATAACTAAGTTATTAGTAATGTTTTGTATGGATAGACCCAGTCAATATTTTATCTTCTGTCCCAGCACCTCTCATAAATCATTAGTTCCCCTTTTATGACCTTTGTCTAATTGTTTTACAAGCTCTTGGAATGCACTCTGAGTAGGAGAAAGTCTGGTTACTGTTTAAGAGCAATTAACTGGTGATTCATGGGAAACCAACAGAGTTCTCATTGCAGTTTTGATTATCAGAAAAGGACCTAATAGCAGTCCCACTATAAAAGAGCTTAATAATCACTGATTCAATTTTAGGAATTTTTATAAGATCATCATTAAGACTTAAGAAATCATCATTTGTCTGTATAGCATTATTACAAGACATAGATCTGCAGAGATCTGCTCAAAAGGGGTGGGCTAATACCTAGTGATATATATGTTATTGTTATATATGTTTATAAGTAATAAGAAATGTATATTAATAGCAGGAATCTTTCCTAAAATGAATTCTCATGGTCCTTGTCTAGAAAAGTGAATGTGTAGCAGATTACATTATAATCCAAAGCAGACCATCTCAGTACAATCACTGTCTAGTTATTAGCTTGTCCTATTATGGTTGCTGACATTATACCCAGAAAAACTCAATCACCATAGATGGAAAAAAGATATCTTAAGACAAAACCAAATTAAAACAATATGTATTTACAAACCAGGCTCTAAAGAAAATTCTAGAATGAATACTGTATCCCAATGAGGCTAACTATACCCAAGAAAACACCAAAACACAGAAAATAAACAATTCCACACTAGCAAAAATAAAAGAAGGAAAACACACACGCATACACACACACACACACACACACACACACACACACGGCCCTGTACCACCATCAAAAAGAAATCAATATAACAGGAATTAACAATTACTGGACATTAATATATCTCAAAAATCAATGGATGCAGTTCCCCAATAAAAAGACACAAGCTAACAGAATGGATGAGAAAATAGGATCCATCATTCTGCTGCATATATGAAGCACACCCCAGCAACAAAATAAACATCACCTCAGAGTAAAGGGCTAGCAAAAAGTTTTCCAAGCACAGAGACACATGAAGCAAGCTGGAGTATACATTCTAATTTCTAACAAAATAGACTTTCAGCCAATATTAATCATAAGAGATGGAGAAGGACACTTTTTTTCGTTTTTCTTTTTCTTTCTTTCTTTTTTTTTTTGTTATTCTTAGGAATTTTGTTAAACAATGCAAACCAACAAATAACTGAATGAAGTGTATAAAAATATTCCAGAAATGGTTACAATAAGTGTCAGTAGAAAAATTAACACCAATGGACAGAAGTTTATTGCCTGGAGCTGTGTGCAGCATTTTCTTTTTTTCTTTCTTATTTTCTTTCTTATTTTCTTTCTTTCTTTCTTTCTTTCTTTCTTTCTTTCTTTCTTTCTTTCTTTCTTTCTTTCTTCCTTCCTTCCTTCCTTCCTTTTTTTTTCTTTCTTTCTTTCTCTTTCTTTTTACTTTCTTTTTTTTAGGATTTTTTATTAGATATTTTCTTCATTTACATTTCAAATGCCATCCCAAAAGTCCCCTATACCCTCCCCCCGCCCTGCTCCCCTGCCCACTCACTCCCACTTCTTGGCCCTGGCATTCCCCTGTACTGGGGCATATAGAGATTGCTAGACCAAGGGACCTCTCTTCCCAATGATAGCCGACTAGGCCATCTTCTGCTACATGCAGCTAGAGATATGAGCTCAGGGGGTATTGTTGTTCCACCTATAGGGTTGCAGATCCCTTCAACTCCTTGGGTACTTTCTCTAGAGGAGAAGGACACTTTATACTCAAAATCAACAAAGATGACATCTCAATTCTGAAAATCTATGCCCCAAATGCAAGGTAACACGTATGTATAAAAGATGAATTACAAAAGCTTAAATCACACATCAAACACCACACATTAACAATGGGAGACTTCAACACCCTACTCTTACCAATGAACATCATTGATACAGAGAATTAATGAAACCAACAGACATTATGAAATAAATGTGTCCTAATTACATGTTAGAGCATTTTCTGGGTATATGCCCAGGAGTGATATTGCTGGATCTTCCAGTAGAACTATGTCTAATTTTATGAGGAACTGATTTCCAGAAAGGTTGTACCAGTTTGCAGTCCCACCAGCAATGGAGGAATGTTCCTCTTTCTCCACATCCTTGCCAGCATCTGCTGTCATCTGGGTTTTTGATCTTTGCCATTCTGACTGGTGTGAGGTGGAATCTCAGGGTTATTTTGATTTGCATTTCTGTGATGATTAAGGATGTTGAACATTTTTTTTAAGTGCTTCTCAGCCATTCATTATTTTTCAGTTAAGAATTCTTTGCTTAGCTCTTTACCACATTCTTTAATATAGTTGGTTGTTTTTCTGGAGTCCAACTTCTTGAGGTCTTTATATATATTGGATATTAGTCCCCTATCAGATTTAGGATTGTTAAAGATCTTTTCCAAATCTGTTGGTTGCCTTTTTGTCCTATTGATAGTGTCCTTTGCCTTTCAAATACTTCGTAATATTATGAGGTCCCATTTGTCAATTCTTGATCTTACAGCACAAGCCATTGGTGTTCTGTTCAGGAATCTTTCCCCTGTGCCCATACCTTCAAGGATCTTCCCACTTTCTCCTCTATAAGTTTCAGTGTCTCAGGTTTTATGCACTCACTGATAAGTGGATATTAGCCCAGAAGTTCAGAATCCTTCTTAGAAGGGGAAACAATACACTCATGGAAGAAGTTACAGAGACAAAGTTTGGAACAGAGACTTAAGGAACAACCATCCAGAGACTGCCCCACTTGGGGATCCATCCCATAAACAACAACCAAACCCAGAGATTATGGCAGATACCAGCAAGAGCCTGCTGACAGGAGCCTGATATAGGGTTATACCTCCTTAGGGGCTCTGCCAGTACCTGGCAAATACAGTAGTGGATGCTCACAATCATCCATTGGATGGAGCACAAGTTTCCCAATGAAAGAGCTAGAGAAAGTATCCAAAGAGCTGAAGGTGTCTGAAGCCCCATAGGGGGAATATTAATTTGAACTAGCCAGCACTCCCCCAGAGGTCCTTGAAACTAAACCACCAATCAAAGAAAACACATAGTAGATCTTGTGATTCTAGCTGTATATGTAGCAGAGGATGGCCTAGTCAGTCATCAATGGGAAGAGAGGCCATAGGTCATATGAAGGTTCTATGCCCCAGTATAGGGGAATGCCAAGACCAGAAATAGGAGTGGGTAGGTTGGGGAGCATGGGGAGGACAGAGGATATAGGGGATTTGGGGAGGGGAAACTAGGAAAGGGGATAACATTTGAAATGTAAATAAAGAAAATATCTAATTTAAAAAAAATATATAAATGAACATAACAGATATCTATACAACATTTCACCCAAACATAAAAGAATATACCTTGTCAGTCCACCACAAAACCTTCTCCAAAATTAACCACATAGCTGGTCAAAAGCAATTTTTAACAGATATAAGAAAGTTGAAATAAATCCTTGTATCTTATCAGACCACTATAGATTAAAGGTTGACTTCAAACAATAGAAGAAACAACAGAAAGCTTACAAACTCAAGGAAACTCAAGAGCTCTCTATACAATAATCACTGGTTCAGGGAAGAAACATAGAAATCTGTTAAAGACTGTCTAGAACACAATGAAACTAAAGATATAACATACCTAACCTTTTGGGACAAACTTAAAGCAATGCTAAGAGGAAAGTTGATAACACTAAGTGCCTCTGTGAAGAAATGGGAAAGTGTCCATACTAGCAATTTGAAAATACACCTGAAAGTTCTAGACAAAAAGAACCAAATACACCCAAGAGGAGTAGATGACAGGGCTGATAATTAAAAACAAAACAAAACTGAAGAATGGATAAAAAATTGTGGTACATGTACATAATGGGATACTATTCCTCTATTAAACCACAAGTGTTACAAAATTTGCAGACAAATGGATCTAGAAAATTCCATCTCCAGTGAAGTAACCCAGACCACAAAGCCAATGCACGGTATGTACTCACATATAAGAGAATATCAACCATAAAATACAGAATACTTTTGCTACAAAGTTATTTATGGGAATAATGATAATTTTGAGAATGTTGCTAGGAAATGTGTTGCTGTAGTAATGTGGCTGTAGATTCCCTTCTAAGATACATGACATCTCTAGCCCTGGATATTTGCCACTTTCTAGTTCAAAGTATGATTTCCCTCATATCGAGTATGCATTAAGTCCACATTGACAGCTGTGTTTTTTACTGCCAATATCTGAAGATGAATAGTTATGATGGTCACTGTGGTGTTTTGCAGGTGTTAGAGCTGGGTAGGTATATGGACTGCTTCTTTTCTTTGACATCTTGCATAGTAAGTCCCGGTACTACTGTAAAAGCTAGACTGCAAGAGTGAGGTCTTCATGTTATATCCAGTTATTATCTTCTAAGTCCTGTGTCTGAAAAGCATTGGGTTTTCTGCCAAATGAACTAATCATTAGCCACCGAGTGACAACTAATAGCAACAGTAGCCTAGATTATTAAGGGAGTCACATGGACTACCTGGACCAACCACTTAGACAAAAGTTTCTCATGCCTGATACTTTGTTTTTTGGTTGTTGTTGTTGTTCTTGTGTAAGATAGTGGGAGGGTCTACTTGGAACATTCTCAACTCATATGTAATGATTCATTTAATTTAAGAATGTGTGTATGTACTAGATAATTTGATACAATATACACTTTGTATATAATTTTAGGAAAGATATTTTCTTCAGGCTTTATCAAACATTCCTAGTGCTAATTGTGCTTCCCCTCATCCTCTGCTATCTTGATGATGGCTAATTCAGACTGGGGTGAGAATTCTCAATGTAGCTTAAATTTATAATTTCCATATATTTGTATTTAATTATATTAAACATTCTGAAAAAATATGTGATAGCCATTTGTATGTCTCCATTTGAGAACTTTCTATTCAATGTCACTGGAGTATTTGTTATCTGATATTTTTTATTACAGACCACAGGCAAATCAAGGCCAAACATGAATAACAGATTCAAAAATTTATAAACTATAGAAAAACCTAAGGAAAGAAAAAAATCTCTTCAAAATATGCAGATACTTATTATTATATTATTATTATGAATGGTAATTATTTTTATTCTAATGAGAGTGAAAAAATAGGCATGAATTTTGCTGGGTAAGAGACTGGTAAATACATATGAAGAGTTGGGGAGGGGCACAGAGTAATGAGAGCATATTTTTAAAAAAAATAATTTTCAATAAAAAGAAAACCTGTATTCAAAAGAAAATAATTAAAATAAAATATGCAGTGAATGCAAATAAATGTATTGAAATTCTATGCAGTCATGCTTTAATTTGTAAACAATCTGATAAATAACCTTCCAAAGCATGTCATTCTGTGTCACCAGCTTCCCTGAGGTCTTCTCATTTCCTCCCCATTTCTCACTGAATAAAGCCCTAGTCCTTTATTTTAAGTTGTAAGGCTTCATTTGATCTGAGTTCTATCCTTTCTGGACTCAGCACTTACTTAAGATCGCCACATTCCTTCTCAGACTGTAGCTGTAATTGTCTATTTTGTTTTGTAGAACTTATCGAGCTTATTCCTGCCTCAGGATGCATGCTGATTCATGCTATTTTCTTGAAGAAGAAAGAGAGAGAGAGAGAGAGAGAGAGAGAGAGAGAGAGAGAGAGAGAGAGAGAGACCCATTCTCCATGAACTTTTGCATGAGTTACATTTATATCACTGTAGATTCCCTACTACATTTACTCCTTAGAAATGCTTTCTCTGAGAACTCAAACAGCCCCATTTCTCAGTGACATTACTGTGCCTATCACCATTACTGAATTTGACACTTTGTGAAGCTATTGTTCATTTACTGGCTTCCTGTTTTACTTGTCTTCTTTGTGCTAAGTATTATGACAGTTAAGGCATTACCTACTATAGCTACTACTATTTCTAAATATTTTCTTTATCCACTCCTCCACTTTCCTTCAACATGACTCGTAAGCTCTGTGCCTTATAAAGACTGCCATTTGGAATGTCTGTGATTGGTGTGAGTTGGTTGTACAGGCACCATGAACTCCAAATCACTGGTTGCTTTTGCTTGTTTGTTTGTTTGTTTGTTTGTTTTAAAATCACACTTATCTAGTTATATAAATATGGAATGTTTACCATTCAAGCTGCATGAAATATTTGATCTAATTTTTAAAAGGAGGAGAATTGCTAGTTTTATTTACATGAGCCTAGTTACTAGAAAAATGGTCAATTTAAAAAACATTAAAAAAAAAAAGCCGTTATCTAAAAATTAAGTAGCTAATACATCTGTACATACCATGTGCTCGCTCTTTAAAATTTCACAAAACAAAATATTCAAGATACAGGTTAGAGAATTTGCTCTAGAGTTTGAGATCTTCCCACAACATCTGATTTTGCTGTGGGAATGTTTATTTTCTTTTATGGTATCATGGGACTGAAGAAGGAAAACAATTCAAAGCAAGAGCCCTTACTTCAAAACTGGACAAGGCAACTTAACAGGAGGAAAAAAAAAACAACTTAAGAGTAGGCAAAAGAGTTGGAGACCTATCTGCTCCTACTCTTAGGAGTCCCACAAAAACACCAAACTAACAACTACAAGATATATGCAGAGAACCTACGGCAGACCCATGCAAGCCTTATGCTTCACTTCAGTCTCTGTGAGCCCATCTTGGTTGATTCAGTGGGTATATTCTATTGGTGTTCTCTATCCTTCTGAATCCTACATTTTTCTGCCCCCCCCCCAATGTGGTATTCTCTGATCCCTAGAGGATGGACCCAATGGAGACCTCCATTTTAGAGCTCTGCATCTGCTGCTATTTTTTGCTAGAAGAAACCTCTTCAATGACCACTGGACAAGGCCCGGATCTATGAGTATATCGAAATATCATTAGGAATCCATTGATTATTTTTTAAAATCAGTCATGTTCTACCCTAGGTCTCTGAGCTATCCTGTCTCCAGTGACTGGCCTTCTAACCAGTGCTAGATATGGCTCCCTCTTGTGGAGTTGGCTTCAAATTCAATCAGGCACTGGTTGGCTACTCCCCTTCTAGCCATTAAAGGCATCATAGTGCATCAGAGAGCACGCAGGCAAAACAAAATGTAAAAGGTATTTTAAAAAAGTATATAAAAGTATTAAAAACAACACAAACTTATTTAGAAGACATATTATACTATGTCTGTTAAAAAAAAAAAAAAAACTAACATCATAATAGTACCTATTCTAGGGTCTGTAACCCCTCCCCCTTTGGGATATTGAACAGATTAATAGTTCTGTCCGTTGGAGTAGGTCTTACATCTAATCAGAAAGATGGTAGTTTGGTGACCCCCATAATATTCATGACACCGTTGATTCAATGGGCAATTCTTGTGAGGGAGATAGTTACTTTAGGTTTATAAGTGTTTATAAGTTTGGAGGAGGGCTGATAACTTTTCTCCTTCAGTAGTGTATACACCTCAAAAGTACTAAAGTGTGTGAACCAGGCTAATAACGATGTACTTGCTAATTAATATTATTTTAATTTCTCTGTCTTGGGACCTAGTATTTTTTTTTCTTAATTCATACTGACCAAATCGCCAAATAGAGCTGTTGTGAACACAGCTAATGACAAATACTAGTCTTCTATTAGATAGTATTCTGTTCAAATTTAAACCATAATATTTAACATTAGAACTTACCATATACAGTTAAAACGATTTGTTTTATATTAAAGCAGCCTAACATAAACATTATAATGACCCGCATCATACTTTAAGACTATCCACCCCAACAAACACAGCTCCTTCCTATATCATCAGGGATGTAGCTAAAAAGTTATCCATTCCACAGTTTGGCCTTTATATGAAACAGCTTCTAAAGTAATTTGCTAAATAATTCACCAGATACAAAAGTCACACAAATACAAACCAGTGTTTTAATGGAAAAAATAAATTATAAATGGTACACTTAGGATAGCAATTCTTTTGAAGCACATGTCACCAAAAATCCATCTTTAGCCAGTACAATCTTCAACATTGTATTTATACATTTTTGGCTTTAGAGCCAAACAGAATAAATTCAGTACTGTGTGTGTTATATGAGCATATAAATTAGAGTGCTACCAGTAATTCCTCATTTAAGCTCAATTTAATAGCATGGTATTTGCCAACCAGTGACTGTTATAGCTTGAGGCCCAAGCCAGGAGAGGAAGGCCATGCAAGACAGTGCCTGGATGTCCAGGAACAGGAAGCCGGATGACTTAGAGAACTAGGGTAGAAACAATACAATTGGAAAAAAGTCAATGAATGATTACAAAAGGTACTCTGCTATACTCATAGATCAGAGCCTAGCCCAGTTGTTAACATAGAGGCTTCCTCCAGCAGCTGGTGGGAGCAGATTCAAAGAAGAGGAGCTGGGGGCACCCCATAGAAAGAAAAAAGGAAGTATTTTAGGAGCCAGAGTGAAAAAGGCCCAAAGAATCAATTTATCAGAGATTATATGGGTTCCCAGAGACTGAAGTAGCTATCAAGGAAGCGGAATGGGTCTGAGCTAGGTAGGTCCTTTGCATATATATTATGACTGTTAGTACGGGGTGTTTGTGGGACACTTAACAGTGGGAGTACGGTTGTTGTTGACACATTTGCCTGACCTTAGGACACTTATTTTCCTACTGGGTCGCCCCTTGAACAACCTTGATATTAGTGTTTGTGCATAATCACATCACATCTCATTAGGTCATGTTCAATTGATATCCCAGGGAAGCTGACTCTTCTCTGAAAGGAGACAGGGCAGGGATAGATACAGGGAAAGGGCAAGTTTTAGGGTCACTGTGAAGAGTAGAAGGAGGAGAGACTACAGTCAGAATGGATTGTATGAGAAGAGAATTAAAAAGAAAAAGTAAAAAAGAAACTAGAATAGGATTTTATTTACAATAATAGCAAGCCATTTAAATGCATTACAATTTAAAAGTTAAAAAATACAATTTAAGCTGGGCAGTGGTGGCCCATGCCTTTAATCCCAGCACTTGGGAGGCAGAGGCAGGCAGATTTGGGAGTTAGAGGCCAGCCTGGTCTACAGAATGAGTTCCAGGACAGCCAAGGCTATACAGAGAAACCCTGCCTTGAAAACCCCATCCCCCCAAAAGAAAAGAAAATGGAAAATTAAAAAAAAGGGATTTAAATGTATTTTTTAACATATACGTTGTTAAAAGCCTATTACCTTACCTTTATGTTCCTTTATACTAAATCCTCAGAAACATAAAACTTTGGAATATATGAATAACTGAAGTTGTGTCTACTTGGTACATTAAAAAATACTCCAAAAGCTACTTACACATTCAGGTCTCAGAATAAGAAAATTTTGGTTAAAAAAGGTACAATATTAAAGTTAATATCAAACTATCATCCACTTGTTCTGTGTATATGTATTCAAACTCAAGGACAACATACTTTCTGTCACATTCTCAGGATGAGGACAAGATTACTTAGATGTGCAGGTCTTCCATCTTATTAAAGGTCAAGGAATTGTTTCATTATTCAGTCCCCTTTGAGTGAAATTTACTTTGTCAGTTTGTACTTCATGTAGATAAAACCCTAAGGGTCAGAGTATGTGAAATAATGCTATGTAGAAGATTTGGGCTGTAGTCAGTGCTGAACAATTTAGAAACTTCTACATGTATGAATTTCTTGTATATATCTTTCCTTTATATTCATTGCAAGCAGTGTTTGTTATTTTTTGTTTGTTTTTGTTTTTTGTTACCTGCTCATTCATGACCTGTTTAAGCATCAGCATCCGTATTTGTGTCTTTTAGCACTGCTTCTGAGCTTTGGTTGAATCATTTCCAATATTCAGGTTAACTTCTTTCCTCTTTCACCCATCTGAGTCTCCCAAGATCTATCTGCTGTGCAGACTGGACTGTGAAATCTTTCTTTATTATCTGCACCCATGACATTCTTGCTCTTCTAAATTCATTGTCAGCATGAACCCTGCCATCAAACAAGTCTAAAATCTCCTGGTGATTCAAAGAAAGCAAACTTCAAAAATAATAAATGGCATTACCCAGAGCCAAAGGACTCCTAGAAACTGTAAGTGCCTCTCTGAGGCCAGGGGATCACAAGGAGCAGGTAAGACATCCCTCTCCCTGAAAGCAATAGGAAATGGCACAAGTAAGAATCCTTTACCGTAGACTTTAGAGGTTAGATCAGGAAACAGTATGTTTTTAAATAGATATAAATGGGAGAATAACATGTATCTTGTCCAAAAATTTTTTTCAAAATATACATGAGGGTATAGTATATTAGATAAAGCATATAAAACTAGAATGTCTTTGGAAATAACCAGATTTCCTATGGCCTATACCCAAATCACATCATTTCATGAACTAAGGAAGAGTAAAAGTAAATGACATTTGAACTATTTTTACTTGCAGCAAGAGACATTTGCTATTTATTTATTTATTTATTTATTTATTTATTTATTACAGTGGGAATTTGTATTGCATTGAAAAACACTGCAAATAGAACTTTTGTGGTAAGGTTTCTTGAGGTTTCCTGTCATCATTCAAAAGAGAAATAATCCCATTCTGCATGATTCGTCCCAAGTATTCAGAGAGAAAATTCTCCAGGGCAGGGACAGGTGATTCGTCTCTGTTCTACAGCATGATGAAAATATTTTTTTAAAGAACATCCCGCTCTCTGTGTTCCGATTCAGTGCTCTCCAGGTAACACTATGATCTCCCATTTATATTCTGGAGAAGAAATCATCAACCTGCCAGGACAGTTTCTTAGGAGCCACTTCAGTTAATAGGGTACCATTACCAGTTTAAGATTAATACCCAAGTTTTGCATTTCATTAATCAGTACAACATGGAATTGGATTTCTTGTTTGTTACCTCCTTTCATCAATACGGTGAAATAAGTTAATACAGCAAAATATTAAAATGGCATGTCAGAAAAAAACTATACCTACTCTGGGTTCTGAATATGAATTAACTGCAGCAATTTGGTTCTAAAAACCACCACTCCAGTAATTCAAACTTAAACATATAATCTGTGAAAAATAATATTTAATTTTATTCTAAATTTAAAATGTATAAGTTGAGTGCTAAGTTTTTAATTAATGTCAGAAGGAGAAATAATTTCCAAAACAATAAGTTTTAGGTGTTTTATGAGGATTTTTTTTTAAATCCACTTTATGTCCTAATCTCTGAGAAGGTGATGTTCCTCACCCCCGGGCATCCTCCGTCTCTGGGACATCAAGTCTCTACAAGATTAGGCACATCCTCTTCAACTGAGCCCAGACAAGGCAGTCCTTCTCTCCATATGTTCCTAAGGCCTTGGCCCAGCCTCTGTATGCTCTTTGGTTGGTGACTTAGTCTCTGGGAGCTATCTCCAGGATAGTTGAAACAGTTGGTCTTCCTATTGGGTTGACAGCTACATCAGCTCTTTAGACCTTTCTCCTAACTCTTCCCTAGGGGTTCTATACCTCCATCCAATGCCTGGCTGGAAGAAATGAAATGGTAACAAATTAGTAAGAAAATGTTTTATACAATATTTAATAATTTTTGAAAATTACAAACTAAAGTAAAAGACCATATAGGGTATAATTCAATACTTATCAAAGTACAACTCACTGGTTATAGTATATATGTGTAACAAGTTCCCTTTCCCTCCAAGTTAAAAAGGGCAAATGTAGATGCATTTGTGTGGTGCATATCTGTGTATATATATATACAATATAAATGTTCATGCAAATAAATTTCTATATAAATAAATTCTATAGATCATGCATTATAGTATTATACTATATATGGCATATATGCTATTTTGTAATTTATAGACTACATATAGCATAATTTATGTATATACTTTTGCCCTTGGAAACACATTCAAATTACATCTAAAATATTTGTTAAAAAATTTCACCTTCTATCATTGCCAATTTTCTGTATTCTGTCATTATGTCTTTATGACACAGTTAGAGAAAATGTCATAAGCAATTTACATGATTTGCTTGTAAAGCTTCCTGGGGAATTAATTACTAAAACAGTGATCTGTCATTACTACTATTTCCTTCAAAGTAATTATAAATACTCTTGAGACCAGCAATATCAGGATTAAGTGTAATGGAGCAGTGATTCTGGTCTTAGAGTGTATCTAAGATAAAATATTCTCTGGTAGTAATTTCTCCTAGTGGCCATAGTGAGGTGAATATTACTAAGAACATATTTATGAGGATGCTTCTGCAAATTCACTAAAGAACCAAATTCAAGTAAGACCACAAAGAGAGACAGAGAGAACAAGAGAGAGAGAGAGAGAGTGAGAGAGAGTGTGTGTGAGAGAGAGAGAGAGAGAGAGAGATAACTAAAGGTTGCAAAAATCACAATAGTTTATAATACATATTAAATATGTCCCTTTTTTTTGTTTTGTTTTTTCTAAACAGGGTTTCTCTGTGTAGCCCTGACTGTCCTGGAACTCACTCTGTAGACCAGACTTGCCTCAAACTCAGAAATCTGCCTGTCTCTGCCTCCCAAGTACAGGGATTAAAAGTGTATGCCACCACTACTGGGTTGTACTTTAATTTTCATCCCCACTAACTTAAATGATGTCATTTTTCCATGGGTCATGGACATTAAAAACTTAAAACCCTTAAGCACTCCATGAAATCATCAAATATTACAATGGTTGAGTCCTGAGTTCTCTTCCACTAACTAACTCAGAACTTCGGTCTTTAACTGTAACTGAAACCACTGGACACTGGAATTCCACAAGTGAAACTTACATGTGGAAGAGAATCGAACGCATATTAATAAAGAGGATAAGTGAAGAGTAAAATTTCAGAGATGTGTTTTGAAAAGCTCATACTGAAATTCTGTTGACCTGAGTAGCTAGACCTAGCTTTGCAGGGATCCAAGGCTAGATGGTTTAGTATAATTGGAAGCTAAGAGTTCAAACTCATCCTGAACATTGCAGTGAGACTGTCTTAAAAATAAAAGTAAGCAAAGACAGAGTGGGAGGGGAGAATGGGAAACAGAGCCAGGAAGGCAAGAAATTTATAACCTACATGAGACATCCTGATGGAATGAGTACACTCTCTTTCCTAAGTTTTGGCATTCCCAAGATCAGGCTCACCAAACATGTTCGAATAGATTATTTGTGTGGAAACATTTAGCATCTCTGTGCTTCTCCCATTGCTGTAAGGAAAACTTATTTGAATAGCTACAGTTTAATCATCCCAGATTCCCATTTTACAAGACTTTGGGCTGACCTGCAGACTGACTGGGAGCAGTCAAAGCTGATATTAAAAGGAGAACTGACCAGACAAAATCAGCCATTGTCAGATGAGCCGCAGCCAGTTCTTAGAAGGACACAGGTAATTCAGCTAAGAAGGGAAACCTGAGGAAGCCGACCCAAGATTGTGGTTGTTCTCTGAACAGTTTTCTTTCAGAAATTTCCAAACAGGACTCTCTTATCTAAAAAACAAAAGCCCAAAAGCATATAATAAACTCTCCAATATGATTTACAGTCTTTTGCTGTTTAAACACTCAACTATTACATTTTGTTTTTTCTTTTAAATTCACACAGAGAAGGTTGGGATTTTATTCTTCTTTTGTCACTATAAATAAAAATGTTGATTTGGGGGGATAAAGGAATATCACATAAAAATACCCTAAAATATTAATATGAGCTACAGAGTCTTTTGTTCCTTAACAATATGAATACATCATGAGCAATGCATTATTAGTGCATTTTTCTCATTTGGAATGTGAAAAGTGACAGAATGGGCAGTCATTCAGCCACTGTGGCCTCAGTATAATCATGGGAACTCATACACACATGTATGAACCTATACTTGGGGTTCTTATTCCTACTTATTATAGTAAATGTGTTAAATATTAGTAAAACTAGTACACATTAAATAATGATAGTGTATTACTGCTACCAACTTCTTGCTCTAGTATGTCTTTAGCTAGACATGTTATGGGGCACACTATAATGCCACCTTCTCTTTACTGAACTTTAGACTATAAGTCTAGAAAACAAAAACATTGAAAATAAGGCATCTCTTATGCTTACACATTTATATATGAGTTCTAATTACATCTCTAGCATTGAATTTGATTACATATACACAAGCCTTTAAGTGAAGAAAAATAAAACTGAAAAACTTTTTCTCAATTGAAATTTCTCTTGTGTTTTGCAGGATGACGCTAATCAGAAGTGAAGCTCAATGTTTGTACTTTATAAAAATGACACACTAGAAATACATACTTGTGTCTGGAATTCTAAATATTAAAATGTTCAAATTTATTTTCAGAGACTCTGTTCTTTAAACACAAAATAAAGTGTGGAAATTTTAAAAAGATAATGTGATTCTCCTTTAGTTTAATCTTATGAGTTAAAATATTATTAACATTATATGTTTTCCAAGTTTTCCATTTCCTATTGGGTAGGTATCAATGTACACACACACTCACACACACATATTCACACACACACGTGTATGCACATACACACAAACACACAAACACACAGACACACGTACCACTAATAAATGGGCAATTGATGTCTTTTAATATTTCATTCATTCATTCATTCATTCATTCATTCATTCATTCAAAGTCTTTGGCTCAGAGTGATTCTTATTAGTCCTTAAGAAACATAGATGAATTCCAATACTCATGAGACTTATAGAATAAACAGTTTTATTATTTTCATTATCTCCATTTTATAACACTGTTCCTTAAGTTTCAAGAATCAATTTGCACTCACAGTTGAAATGAGGAAATGTAAAGTCATGTGGAAAATAAAATAATACAAAACAGAATTTTTGGATAAGCTGTGTAAAGTGATTGATGACTTCCTTCCAGGAGGTTGTTATCTAAGAACTACAGAGCATGAAACTGAGCAGGAGGAGTTACTTTGCTTATTCATTTTGACAAAAAATTAATACTAATAATAACTTTATCACTGAAGGTCCGTGTACCATTTTCAATCAGAAACTCAAATGCAGGAACACTGGTTCTTCTCGGTATAACCAAATTGATGTATATAGTATGACTCCATCTGAAAGTCTAGATTTGTGTATGCTTGAAGCAGTTTCCACCAGTGTGGTAGAATGAACTGAACCAGCAGCTCAAATAAATTAGTGTAACTGGGTGTGGGGTTTAGAAGGAAAGTGACACCTATTGGCTCATAAGTTTGAATGTCTGGTCCCCAATTAGTGGAAGAGTTTGAGAAGGATTAGGAGATAGATAGTCTTTCTAAAACGGTTGCGTCCTGGTTTGAGGATTGCCGGTGGTAGGCTTTGATGTTTCAAAAGCTCACATCAAGTCTAGTCTCTTTCTGTCTTTCACCTACATATCAGGAAGGAGGGTTCTCAGCTACTCTTCCAGCAGCATGCCTGTATGCTCTCCACCATAGTGACCATAACCAAGTGACCTTAACCCTCTCAAACTCTAAGTAAGCTCCCTAATCAATGTTGTCTTTTATATAAGAGTTGCCATGGTCACGGTGTCTCTTCACATGGATAGGACAGAATCTGAGACACACAGTACAGCCATCATTATGAGAATAAACACCAAAATTTATTATTTATAAGCTATGCTATGTAGTCTAGTTATTTGTACAAACAATCGTCTAAATGTTGTCAAGAAAGTATTTTTTAAGTGTTGATTGTTACATTGATATCAAATAAAACATAATACTCTCCACAATATGGTGAAATTTCTTTTAATCATCTGAAAACCTTAAACAATTTCAGTTTCCTGAGGATGAGAGAATATGGAGGAAAGAAAGAAAGAAAGAAAGAAAGAAAGAAAGAAAGAAAGAAAGAAAGAGAAAAACAAAACAAAACAAAACAAAACATAAGAATCTTCCTTAAAGTCCAAGCCTTGCTTCTTTTCTGAATTTCCAAGCTGATTGTTTTTGTTCCCAAAGGTTTAAGTCTTCCAAGCCTACAAAATTCTGTGATATTATATGAGACTATCTTATTTAAATAAATTAATAACAAATATGTCATAATTTACATTATGGATTATGTTTGGTCTTTAAACATATTCACCTCCAGAGTGAAAGCTTTAAGAAAAATTACAATACAAGTACAACAATATTTTGATATTTTTTTTCTTTTGCCCTTAACATCATTTCTGGGATAAGAAGTATGAGTCCTAGGGAAACTTTATAGCATTTACACCTACTGCATTCAGACTCTTGTATCCAGTGATTAGGGTTGATCTCATTGATATTAGTTCAAATGATTCTGGAATAATGAGCTCTGGCTCTTGGAATAACTCAACCAGGGGAAAGGAACAGCCTCCAGTGTCAGTGAGCTGTTTCAATGAAACCAGCAATACACACACCATTAGGTAGCTGCTGTGATAGAGAGCAGATGTTGATAAAAGATCTCAGGAATCAGATGTAGCTGTCTGCGCACTTAGAAGTGTCAATCTTTTAGCACACCTCTCAGATTATTCTCACTTCTGTCCAAATCTCAGGAGAACACATATGCATTCAAACTGCAAGACAATCTAGACAGCCTGTTCAGTTACTGATGCCTTTTGAAACTTCTATAATGGACACAGGAAAACAGAAGATTATAGTATGAGTCTCTCATTTAGCAGCAAAGTAAATTCTTTTTTTTTTTTTTTTTTTTTTTTCTGCACCCTTGGGGATTTTTTTCTTTTTTATTTAATATAATCTTTATTTACATTTCAAATGTTATCCCCTCTCCTGGTTTTCCCTCTGAAAACCCCCTGTCTGATCCCCCCTCCCCCTACTCACCAACTTACCCACTCCCACTTCCTGGCCCTGGAATTCCCCCACACTGGAGCAATAGAACATTCACAGGACCAAGGGCCTCTCCTCCCATTGATGACCGACTAGGCCATCCTCTGCTACATATACAGCTAGAGCCATGAGTCCCACCATGTGTTTTGTCAATTTATTTTATCCCATATAAGAAGGACAAGAAAATGTAGGCTTATTAAGGAAAAGTAAGAAAGAATTAATGGGCGATACAAAGATGGGTTACCGCCAAGTGGCACTGATTGGTGCTTTTATAGCCCTTATGCTGGGATTTATAGAGAGACTAAAGTAATATTTGCTGAGATTGTTCATTTTTGAGCACTTGGTTAGTAAGTGACCTACTTGCTTTATATGCACTCCTTTATCCTAACTGTCCATTCAATGCAGGAGTACTCTGCGGGATATACCATGAGACTAGAGCATGGTCTTCCACGAGCCTTTTCCTAACTGCTTTAGGAAATCTAGTTACTGTCTTCTTAACAATCTCACCATCTTCTCCTGTTATATAGAGTTGTGCTCTTGATAGATCTTACAATAGAAGATACTAACTTGAGCATGTGGATAATACATTTTGTGCCAAGATTCTTCACGTTGTAGTCATTTATTTTCTTTCTTTGCAATTAGCCACTCCTAGGAAAAGCTATTTATTAGGTATGTGAATACATATTTTTATGTTTAGAAATGCACTTGCTGATGTTTAAAAGACACTGGCAGGTCTCAGCTTCATTCATTGATACTAAAGTGGCATCTTTCTCTGAACCACGGTTTTTTTCAATAGTGGGAGATGGCACAAACTCTGAAGATTCAGGAATTTTTCTTTGTGCTTTTTTTGAGATAACAAAATTATCCTTCTCTTACTCTTCTATCGATCCGGGATTAAAAGTTATCCATGATGTCACTTATGGGTCTCATTTTATAAAACAATATAGTTGTGATTGTTCTTTTGTTATAAATGATTATTTCTTTTATAGACCTGGGAATGCAAGATCAAATAGTCACAGGATAAGAATAAAAATTTTTATTGAGTATTTTTTTATTTACATTTCAAATATTACCACCTCCCCAGGTCTCTCTTCCTGAAACCCCCTATCCCATCCTCCCTCCTCCTGCCTCTATGAGGGTGCTCCCCAGCCCACCCACTTCTGCCTTCCCACCCTGTCATTCTGCTAAACTGGGCTATCAGTCCATCACAGGAGCAAAGGCTGCTCCTCCCACAGATATCCAAGGCAATCCTGTGCCAGATATGTGGTTGGAGCCATGGCTCCCTCCCTGTGAACTCTGGTTGATGGCCTAGGCCCCGGGAACTTAATGAGGTCTTGGTCCCTCTTCTAAGAAGCACTGAAGCATCCAGAATATGGTCTTCCTTCTTCTTGATCTTCATATAGTATGTTAATTATATCTTGGGTATTCCAAGCCTTTTGGGTTAATATCCACTTAAGAGTGAATGCATACCATTTGTGTTCTTTTGTGCCTGGGTTACCTCACTCAGGATGATATTTTCAAGTTCCATACATTTGCCTGTGAATTTCATGAAGTCATTATTTTTAATAATTGTTCAGTATTCCATTATATAAATGTAACACATTTTCTTTATCAAGTCCTCTGTAGAAGGACATCTGGGTGCTTTCCAGGTACTGGCTATTATGAATAAGGCTGCTCTGAACATAAGGGAGCATGTTTACTTGTTATACAGTAGAGCATCTTTTGGGTATATCCTCAGGAGTGGAGTAGCTGGGTTCTCAGGAATTACTATGTCCAATTTTATGAGTAACTACCAAATTGATTTTCAGAGTGGTTGTACCAGCTTGCAGTCCCACCAGCAATGGTGTATTCCTCCATTTTCACATCCATGCCAACAACTGCAGTCACTTAAATTTTTGATCTTACCCATTCTTACTGGTTTGAGGTGGAAACTCAGGGTTGTTTTGATTTTCATTTCCCTGATGATTAAGTATGCTGAACATTTCTTTAGGTGCTTCTCAGCCATTCAAGTTTCCTCAGTTGAGAATTATCTGTTTAGATCTGTTTCCTATTTTTAATAGAGTTATTTAGTTCTCTGGAGTCAAACTTCTTGAGTCCTTTGTATATATTGGATATCAGTCTTCTATTAGATGCAGGATTGGTAAAGATCTTTTCCCAATCTGTTGGCTGATGTTTTGTCCTATTGACAGTGTCCATTCCCTTACAGAAGCTTTGCAATTTTATGAGGTGCTATTTATCGATTCTTGATCTTAGAGCACAAACCATTGGTGTTCTTTTCAGTAAATTTTCCTGTATTCATGATTTCAAGGCTTTTCCCTACTTTCTCTTGTATTAGATTCAGTGTATCTGGTTTTATGTGGAGGTCCTTGATCCACTTGGACTTGAGCTTCGTACAGGGGGATCAGTAAGAGTGGATCCATTTGCATTCTTCTACATGCTGACCTCCAGTTGAGCCAGCACCATTTGTTGCAAGTGCTACCTTTTTCCATTGGATGGTTTCAGCTCCTTTGTCAAAATTCAAGTGACCATAGGTGTGTGGGTTCATTTCTGGGTCTTCAATTCTATTCCACTGATTTACCTGCCTGTCACTGTACCAATACCATGCAGTTTTTATCACTATTGCTCTGTAATATATCTGAGGTCAGGGATGGTGATTCCCTCAGAAGTTTTTATTATTGAGAAGTTTTCGCTAGCTAGGTTTTGTTATTCCAAATGAATGTGAGAATTGCTCTTTCTAACTCTATGAAAAATTGCTTGGAATTGTGATAGAGGTTGCATTGAATCTGTATATTGCTATAGGCAAGATGGACATTTTTACTGTATTAATCCTCCCAATCCATGAGCATGGGATTTCTTTCCATCTTCTAAGGTCTTCTTCAATTTCTTTCTTTAGAGACTTGAAGTTCTTGTCATTTGAATCTTTCACTTGTTTTGTTAGAGTTACACCAAGATATTTTATATTGTTTGTTACTATTGTGAAGAATATTGTTTCCCTAATTTCTTTCTCAGCCAGTTTAACCTTTGAATATAGAAAAGCTAATAATTTGTTTCAATTAATTTTATATCCAACCAATTTGCTGAAGTTGTTTATCAGGTTTAGGAGTTCTCTAGTGGAACTTTGGGGGTCACTTAAGTATATCATCTTATCATCTGCAAAAAGTGATATTTTGACTTCTTCCTTTCCAATTTGTATTCCTTTGACCTCCTTTTGTTGTCTAAGTGCTCTAGCTAGAAATTCAAGTACTATATTGAATATATAGGAAGTTTTCTTCTTTGTTGGGTCTTTTTGTGGGTTCAGTATCAGTGTAACTGTGGCTTCATAGATGAATTGGGTAATGTTCCTTCTGTTTCTATTTTGTAGAATAATTTGAAGAGTATTAGCATTAGGTCTCTGAAGGTCTGATAGAATTCTTCACTTAACCCATCTTGTCCTGTTTTGGTTGGGAGACTTTTACTAACTGCTTCTATTTCTTTAGATGCCATGTGACTGGTTAGATGGTTTATCTGATCCTGATATATATATATATATATATATATATATATATATATATATATATATATATATGTGTGTGTGTGTGTGTGTGTGTGTGTGTGTGTGTATTCCAATTCCACACATCACTTGTTATCCCTCTTTTGTCAATATTTGTAATATTTGAAACACCATTTTTAAAATTTATTTATTTTTGAGCATTCTCTTTTTGTGTTTTCCTGTCATATTTCTATCAGACACAATATATGAACTTTGAATTCGAATGCTCTTTGGGGGAAATTTGTACCACTCCCTCAAGGTGACTCCTGTTCTGGGTTTCAGCTTCACACTGATAGCAATCTCATTAAGGCAGAATGCAGTCATGTTGATTTGGGTTTTAGGTACTAGGAATAGAAACTTGACTCTATGAGAAAAAGAACACACAGGGAAAACATAGCAGGGGCTACAAGACCATGTCTGCAAAATGGACTAGAACAGAATCAAGCAGCATAGGGAACTGGCCAAGCCACTGATGTGGTCCTTCTGCTGCTGTTGAGCACACTGAACCGCCTTTTGCCTTGAAGCACAATTTTGTTAAGCTTCTACCTCCTTTTAAAGCTATGGTGAATGTTCACAAAACATTGAGTTATGTAAACGAGTCAAAGGTGGGATCATTTGACCTATATTGGCCTCCCGTGACCTAACTCTTCTTAGTTACTGAACCAACTCTTCCATTATTCAAGTAAAGCAGAAGAAGAAGAAGAAGAAGAAGAAGAAGAAGAAGAAGGAGAAGAAGAAGAAGAAGGAGAAGGAGAAGAAGAAGAAGAAGAAGAAGAAGAAGAAGAAGAAGAAGAAGAAGAAGAAGAAGAAGAAGAAGAAGAGGAGGAGGAGGAGGAAGAGGAGGAGGAGGAGGAGGAGGAGGAGGAGGAGGAGGAGGAAGAAAAATAGAATTTGGAGTAGGGAAGAGGGAGGGGAGGGGGAGGAAGAGGAGGAAGAGGAAGAGGAGGAAGAGAAGAAGAAGGAGGAGGATGAGGAAGAGGAAAGAAACAGAGAGAGAGAGAGAGAGAGAGAGAGAGAGGGAGAGAGAGAGAGAGAGAGAGAGAACATCACACATCCAATTGCTTTAACTGTGTAAGCTATTATAGGGAATGATATTTTCAGGCATTTTCTGTGCTCTTCAATACTTCATTCACATGATAATGAAAAACCTTTAGCTATTGGATATCAGAACCACAGCCTAAACATGGAATACTCCATTATGGACTCTCCAATTCTATGATGATCTTCATCATCTAAACCATAAGACTTTTTCCAAATGGTACTCTACTCAATTCAGTCCCTTTATTCCTTTCTGTTCAGTGGCCTTCTGCAATTCTCCCTAAAATATGGTTGCAGAATTCACCCACATAGACACCTGTCCAAATGGTATCCAATAACGTATATACTTTGTTGTGCATTATTTCTGCACACTGCTTTGCCTCAATTTATGGCATGATTTCTTAACATGGCAAACTTCCACCCACCTGGACATCACCATGCTTACTTTATGAGCTTGGAAGGATATTTTTTTTCTGTTCAGAGCATCCCCAAAATTAATAGAAAAGGTAATAGTACCTAGTTGCACTTAAGTGGTTTAAAAAACAAAAACACAAGGACAAGTTTATAAATCTAAAAGAGTAAATAACAGAAGACCATTGATAAATCTCTCTCTCCTAGTACCATAAGAAAAGTTACATACTGTTTGAAACATCAGAGTTCCTAATGGCAATAGGAACATACCATATACCAAACAAAGCAGCCTTATTCAGAATTCAGGAGAGTACCAGATCCACAGAAGAGAAAAAAAAAAAAAAAAATGGCAAGAAAGGAAAAAAAAAAAACAAAAAAAAACAGCAAAAGCTTTGTGTCCTCATACTTCTTATGTTAATTCCAAAGTTTCATAAAATATACAAATGTAATTTTCATTTGTTCCCGTGTTTTATTCCAGAGATGTTATCTCTATGAGTCATTTCTGAAGTTTCTGTACTGGAACAGAAAAAAAAAAATTAGCACAAACACTTTTGCTTATTTTCTCTAAAGTACTGAAATGATAGGGGGAAAAAGGAAATGAAATGTTGATTATATGGTAGTGGGAGATGAAGCAGGAAGAAGATGATTTCATGAGCTCATGTTCTCGCAACCCAATTCATCTTTTGAGATTCCACAACATGTCAAACAGGACAATTTCTGTTCTGCTGTTACTTGGAAACACTACAGCTATTGATTTTTAAATTTAGTTTCTTTGTCCCATTTTTTTTCCCTCAGAAATAGACTGAGTTTAGTAAAATTTACTGCAATTTTAGTGTGAAGAAAATGACAGTAAATACAAGAAAATAACTCAAAAAACTATTCAAAAAGTATTTTTCAGAGGATTGTGTATGTCGACAGGAAGATGCTTCTGTCAGATTTTGTCACCAACCTTGTTATAATATTTTTTTTTTCTGTGACACCACATGGGATAATATATCCCAATTTTTAACTCAGAAAATTCAATTAACAAATGTATGCTTTGCATGATTGCTAGGTAAGAAACATTAAATATTTGAATATATATTATGCTCATTAAGTTTGTTAAGTTTACTTATGTGTTTGCATAATCTCAAAACTTATATCCAATTAGGTTACAACTAAAATTAATGTAGATATATGCATAATTTGAAGTTTAATTGTAGTAAATTTGAATTATATAAAATTATGTAATTCAACAGATAGATTAAAATAACTATACATATAAAACCTAAATATCATTGATATGACTTAGAGAATTGGTAAAATTACAATGAAAGTTAATGGTTTCTAAAGAACATATGTTTAATTTTATTTTTGTTTTGCTTTGTTTTTGAAATAATTATATTTTTGAAATAATGATATAATTACAACAGTATTCTCTCCTTTTCCCTCCCTCCAAACCTTCTCAAATATCATTTTTTGCTCTATTTCAAATTCATAGCTTTTTAAATTATTTATTGCTACATGTATAACATTAGCTAAACATAATCTTTCAGTTATACATTTATATCTCTGATAGTATATTTATTATTATATATATTATGATTGGCCTGTACAATGCTATACCCGTGCACAATTTAAGGGCTGGGCATTTTGTATTTGATACCAATTTCTATGCTCTTCCCTGGAGAAGACTATTTCTCCCACTATCAGAATTCTTTAGTGGCCTATTGGTCTTAGTATTGGGTTGAGCACCTATGGTCTTTTTCCTGTCCACAATGGTTTATATATTGATGCCATGTTTGTTCAGCTCATGACTAGGCAGCCATATTGGTAAGCCTTTATGGATGTAGCTTTTGACATTACTAGTAGGTATTATCTCACAGCAAATGTCCTGATCATCTAGCTCCTACAACCTTTCCGTTTCTACTTCCACAAGAAATGTCTTGTAGGGAGCGAGCTTTGCATTTTTATTTGTTGTGGTTTTCTATAGTGGTCTCCCTCTGTTGCAAAGAGCAGTTTCCTTGATGAAGAAGCAGAAACTGGAGGTGGTTTGGACACTTTGTTACATATAAATATACATAGTTATATTATCCAATGTCATTCAGTACATTATTATTAAAATATAATCTCGTAAGATTATTTGGAAATAATACTACCATTCTGTTTGGAAATAATTCAGGGTCAGGTAACTACTTTGTAAGAGATTCAAATAAGTCCTTGCAGTGAGTCTTGGATAAGTTAAGCAGAAATCTTACAGAATACTTCCAAGCTTACCTTCCATATATGTCCATTTTTCTATGCTGCTCACTTCTACTGAGAGCTGTTTATTCATTCTAATGGACTGATGTGGCCTGACATAATATAAGCCACATAACAGGAAAACAGAGTGACAAAAGGAAATAATGATAAATAAGTGGATAATTTAAAACAATCAATAACAGCAACAATTTTAAAGGATTCTTTGGCTGATGGCCAAAGAAAGAGTGAATCCTGTAGCTCAACAACATTTGATAACTGAATACAACCTACTACACCTAAGGGATCCTAAAATAGATATTTCTCCATCAAGACTTGAAATTATCTCTCTCTGAATCAAAATCTTGATTCAGTTTCTGAAAAATCAGAAAATATAATTAAGCCAGATGGTAAAAGACACTGTGTGTATCAAAGAGCCAGTTAAGGAGCCCAGAAAGTGATTAATTTTACTGTAGTTTCTAATCACTGACCCTGATAAAGGCAGTGAGATTAATTATGACCTCCTATTGGCCTCCAGATCTGATGTGTTTACAGGCAGATTTCATCTGACATAACTGGTTAGACAATCTGGCTTGACAGCATAACCAGAAGAGCATAAAAAACAAGTGAGGAGCCTTCATGCACATCTGAGCAGCTCAATATGGAAAAGCACAATTTGCATGTCAAAAGAACTCCAGAGCGTTTGTGTATAGATATTTCATATTCACAAGGTTATATGGACATTCTCTCTTTATGCATTACAGCATTTATCTTCATAAAACTTCCATGTGTACATTTGGTGGAGTCATTTGTGTCCTAGAAAGACCAAGTAAGAGAAATTATACTAGTTTTCAGCCACAGGCAGGTTTTTCTCAATTTGCTTGAAACTCTAAAACAAAAACAAAAACAAANATATATATATATATATATATTCTTGTCTCTAAAATGCCACTTTTTTGCATGTTTTCAGGGATGAGAATTTGTTATTAGATCACCAATTTCTATGTTATTCCCGGAGAAAACTCTTTCTCTTGACTTCAGTTGTTTGTATGTGTAGGGTTGAGGCTCCTGGGCTTTGGTTGCCCCCTTCCACATGTCTATGGTTTTCCACTCATGTTTTCATAGCTTTAAATTATTTGGGGTAGAGGACTTAATAAGATAATTCTCAAGTTTCAGATCACTAATTTGAAAATAACATGTGTGAATATGCAAAGATGTCATGAGAAGATGACTGGTATCAACTGAAAGAGGTATCAACAATTCAAAACTGTGAAGGAAGAGAGATAAATTGCTAATCTTAAACCACTCTGTTGACTGGTTATCTTCCTTCTTTTCAACACCTGGGATAACACTACTCTCAAAAAATGACACATGCCTAAGGGTGAAGGTGATATTTTAACAAAAATTGTATAAACGATGCAATGAGTGAAAGTAAAGTTTTTTTTGAATTTATATAAAATTTTATTTTATTATGGACATGACATCCGTCCCTGTTTTTCTTCAGAATTGTGTTGCTACCAGCCATATTTGCACTTGTAAGGATTATTTTACTTTGGAAGAACATTTGGGAAAGAGATCCATATTTATTCAATTTAGAATAATAACATTTCCCATAAAATTAGCATGTAAAGGACAAAAAAGTATTAACTTTTAATACTAGGTTCTCTATATCATAAAAATGTGAATCATTAGGTTTGACTGCCATCTCTACTTTTTAATATAAATAAATTCTGTCTACAAAATGCAGCCTAGATGATTTAAAGAGTAATGATTCAAGAACGTGGAGATATTTATGGATATCTTTAATAATTTGCTGCTATACTTCAATGACCAGGACTAAGAAATGACCCAAACAATTCCAATATAACCAATTGTAACTTCAGCAGGATTTAAAATAATTAAGACAAAACAAGCATACAAAAATGTTTTTAGTGCTGGGCATGGTAGCGCACGCCTTTAATCCCAGCACTTAGGAGGCAGAGGCAGGCAGATTTCTGAGTTCGAGGCCAGCCTGGTCTACAAAGTGAGCTCCAGGACAGCCAGGGATACAGAGAAACCCTGTCTCGAAAAAACAAAAAAAAATGTTTTTTAGTAAAAAAAGTGGTAATATAATCATTACATTTCAACTATGAGGATGTAGATATTGTTTCTAAGAATTTGTAAAATGCTATACTACACTTTATGCAATCAGTTTCCATTTTGGAAAATTTTGCTCTTTAAAAATAACTCAGTTTGTTAAAATTTTAACTGACACACAATAATAGCTCAAAATATATTATAATATGATTCTATAAATGCATATAGTGTAAAATGAGAACACTGAGATAATTAAGAAAAGGGCCATTTAAATGATTTAAATTCAAAAACCATAATAGTTATTTTGGCTGCTGTTCTGTCTTAATTCTGTGTCTTAGATACTTTTTTTATTTCAATGAAGCAACACTGTAACCAAAGTAACATACAGAGCAAGGCATTTCACTTGTTACTTGCTTAAAGTTTTAGAGGGGAAGGGCATGAACATGATGGTTAAGAAAAGAACAGTGGGCAGGCAGGTGAGTACAGCACATGAGAGGTGTCTGAGCTTGCTTAGATCTGATTCATAAGCTTGGGCATTGAGGGGAGCGTCTCAAAGTGATGTTAGTTTTTCAAACCTCCAAGCTCAAGCTGAGTCACACAACTCCTCTAACACTGCCACACCTCCTAACTTTCCCAAATAGTTCAACCAACTTCAGGACAATCAATCTAATATATCAGCTGATGGGGGCCATTCTCATTCAGATCAGCATAGCCGATTATCACTGTACCCTAGAGGTGAAGGCCAGAGAATTGCCTTGATTGCCAGAGTTGCAGAGTGATATTCTTTTTCAAATCAAAATTGTAAATTAGCACAAAGCTTAGTAAGAAGAGGAAAAGTATTTTGAAACATATTATGACGAGATTTTGAGAATAGGAGCCAGGCCACTGAAAAAAATCAGTGATGTTCATGTTTAAGAAGCCCCGTGATAAAGATTTATATTGATTTAAAATATGCTACCAGGATACTTGATTTTTATCTGGTTATTATGAAATTCAATCTACTATAGATAATGACTCATTGATTTCATTGATAATAAGAAAATTAAAATAAATGATCAAGGAATCCAGCAGCTGACACTGGGCATAAAATGTTCCACTGAGATTAAAAAAAAAAAAAATTGGTAGCTTTTACAGTATTATACAGGATCTCTCATTATTCAGGATGAATCCATTCAAAAGTTCATGGCTATAATTTTATCATAATATGGATTTTAAAAAACTTATATAACCAGAAAATATATCTTCACGTTCTGTGTGTACTGGTCAAAATTGGTAAGCACTATCTCTTTACTGTTAATAATTCTTGCAAAATTTATCTTTGTCATGTTGAAAGTACAATAAATACTACACATACCTACTCTTCAAATTGATAATTTTCTGGAGACTGTCAATACATGATAAAAAGAAGCTTTCATGAGGCTAACTTCTTCAATGGTCTATGCCGAGTACAAAAGCTCAATTTGACCTTTATTGACCCTTTCTTTAAGTCAATTCATCAAGTCATTTCTTTAAGGCAATTCATCCCAGTGATATTATTTAATATGGTAATAAAGTAAGAGAACTATATTTGATAACAGTTAAGGATTCAGCTGTGTTCCTGTTGGGTTTTTAATCACTGAGTTTCATAAACAAGAAGGAAAGAATATGTATCTGTATCTCTATCTCTATCTATCTATCTATCTATCTATCTATCTATCTATCTATCTATCTATCTCTATATGTGTGTGTGTATCAGTATATTTATATATCTATAAAATACATTGTAGATAAATTCCAAAATCTATGAATAACTATGCACACATATTTTCTTTTTCATTTCACAACTTTATATTTACTTTAGTAAATAACTTAAGCAAAATCATGCTTACTGATTAGCCCATTCATCTTTTTGGAAATTATGGTGTGTGTGTTTCTGAGTGTGTATGTGTTTGTGTCTGTTTACCTGTGCATATCACAATGCAATGCACTATGAAGCCAGAGGCCAGAGGACAACTTGAGTGAGTATGTTCTTTCTTCTACGATGTGGATCTTAGGAATCAAACTTCGGTTCTTAGATTTGCCACAAAACTTCTTTACCTATTTAGAAGAGTCATCAGGCATAGTATTTTTATTAATTAATTGGAAATTCCATACACTGAACCCTGATCATACTCACCATTCCTCCCAGGTCTGCTTTCACATTTTTGTCCCCCATCCCCACCCACCCTGAAAAATATAAAAAAACAAAATGATTTTTAAAAAGATAAAATGTACTCCAGGTCCAATTTGTGTTGCCCTTAAACTCATTGGAGCATGGTCAAAGTCCCAGTGGCCAAGCCCTTAAATATAGCTGAGTTGAGGTGTGGTAATAGCTGGATCTTCAGGTAAAACTATTTCCAACTCACTGAGGAAGAGGCCAGTTTGATTTCCTGATTGTACACGTTTGCAATCCCACCATCAAAGGAGTGTCCTTTTTTCTCCAAATCCTTGCCAACAAGTGTTGTCACTTGAGATTTTGATCTTAGCCATTCTGATTGGTATAAGTGCAGTCTCCAGGTCGTTTTGATTTGCATTTCCATGATGACTACGGCTGTTGAACATTTCTTTAAGTGCTTCTCTCCCATTCAAGATTGCTCTGTTGAGAATTCTCTGTTTAGCTCTCTACCCCACTTTTTAATTGGGTTATTTTTTTTTGTAGTCTAACTTCTTCATTTCTTTATTATCTTGGAAATTAGCCCTCTATCAGCTGTATGGTAGTGAAGATCTTTCCCCAATCTATAGGTTGCCTTTAGTCCTATTGATAGTGTCCTGTGCCTTACAGAATCTTTTCAGTTTCATGAGTTCCCATTTGTCAATTATTGATCATCTGTTCAGGAACATTTCCCCGATGCCAGTGCATTCAAGGCTCTTTCCCTCTTTCTCTTCAAACACTAAGTACTAGGAAGTTGGAGAAGCATAAGATAGATTTCAAGGTCATCTTTAGCTAAGTAGCATGTTTGAAGCCACTTGCAATAAAAAACAAAAAAACAAAACTAAACAACAACAACAAAAAATCTTGTGTCAGAAGTAAATCAAATAGTTATGGGAACTTATTCCATATACTTTTTGTTTATTAAGTAAGTTAAATATGAATTCACTCAGTTTCCCAGGAATATTACTTTACATAATTACAGAAAATGGAAACAAATGTGTATATAAATATCTATATTCATGTATATACTGTAACTATTCACATTCCCTAAGTCTGCAGATAATCTATTTGTTCATGTTGTCAAAAATTGTGAAGGACTTTCTGTTACACACGTACAATAGAATAGTGTCTATACACAGTGAATTATCTATTGCTGAGGCAATAAAGAACTGGAAGTCAAAACCAACATGATGAATAAATCTAAAAGATAAGAAAATGAACTTTAAAGGGGGGTTGAGGAACTTTAAGGCCATGTAAATGATTTATATTTTATTTTAATGGTATCTTTATGACACTTTCATGCTTTTTAAACTGATAAACCTGAAAATCTGAAAGGAGTAAATATTTCCACATAAAAATAATACCTTAATATGAAGAAACTGTTAGTCAACTCTAAACTGTGACAGACAAATGTGCAGGCAGCATATGATTTAAAGTAGGAAATTAATTAGAACAGCGATTATTTTCACTTGTCCAAGCACAGAGTGATTTATGTGTACGATTCTTTTGAACAAGTATTGGAAGTAAGACATCAAATTTGAAACTCTTGTCTTATTTATAAAAATGAATCTATAAACTTGATGAGTAGATATGACTTAAATTGGAAAATGACAAATAGGTTTTTCTTTCAATGACTTCAAGTTATGCATTCAAGTTGCAAGCATGAAAATTTTTGGTAGAAGTGCATTAAGATAAGACACAGACAAACCAAAGTTTTCTTAATATAGATAAAAATCAAAGATGTACAAGTAAATAATAGGAAATGCCACATTAGAAATAAGATAAATTATCCTACAAAAAAAGTCATATATCTGGAAATAAAAACCATTCCAAAGATTTTCTCATTTAATACATCATTGACATATGTTAGAACTCTTTATGCCCAGAAATTTATTTGCTATGCACAATAACATTTCATTATCTGAAAACTTTGAAGATATAGCTCTCTTAAATTGACTCATTTCTTTTTGCTTTTCCCTTTCATCTCCAATTTATTTCTCAGAGAATTAAGAGCATTTTGAGGATGGATGCGAAAAGTGTAGACAAATAGAATATTGAATAATAGTTAAGTATTTGATTCAAGACAATTATTTGATAAGCATCCTATTTGCACTTCTTATCCTGAATGATATATAGCACTTAAATGACAGTACTAAAACTTGTATTTTACCAATAAGAAAAATAAAAATTGGAGAAAATAAAAATTCCCAAGTTCAATTGCCTATTCTTTTCATACTGGTACAATTGGGAACTGGAGACTTAGTTTACCAGATCCTTGCAACTTGGTTATTAATTATGAAAAGAAGTTTATAAATATTATGACAAAACATGTAGAACACTTTAAATATTTATTTAAGCCTCTATGACCTGGCAACAGCTCTGCTTCCTTTTCCCCACACTTTGAAAACATATGCCTGCTCCAAGTTTGTCTCTACCTGAGAGATGATCAGGAACATCTCTTAGTTTCTCTGTAGTGTATCATCTGCTGCAGCGTTAAGCAAACCAGAGACCTGACGTAGGAGGGTCTAAGGAGCTTGGCAGTCATGACTCCCATGATGTTACTCACACCTACCTGCAGCTTCTAATCCAACACCATTTCAAGGTACATCTGAACAAAGCTCACAGGAGTTGATGCTATCATTGTTCAGCTGGCTGGCCCTGAAGCTAGGTATAGGACTGATTGCAGGGGACTCTCCCTTGCTAGTTATGAGAGGAACCATTCTCTGACCCAACAACACTTCAGGGTTCTAAGCTTTGCCCTCTTAGAAGCCACAGGGTTTTTTTGCCTAATGTTGGCCTTTGTCTTCATCCTGGGAAGCAATTGTCTCCACTTCTGCCTCCCTTTGGCTTTGTTTTATCCAAGCCTCCTTGACCTGCACATTCCTTTTTTATGAATATCCCCAGGATGTCTAACGAATGTTGTTGGTTTACTGTTAGATATTAAAAAAAAAAGACAAATATTGTGCAGATAAGGGGGAAAAAGATTAATTCTATTTGCCTCTATGTGTATTCTATCTAACATGTGTTATTTTGCAAAATAAAATGAAGTTAATTCTGTTACCAATTTATATCAGATAAACTTTCATATCTTGCTAAATACAGAGATGAGTAAATTAGTATTTTGGCAATTTTATTTTATTAATGTGTAGGATACTGTTGTGAAACAATGGAAATATGACTGCTATGAAACTATAACTATAAAAGTTAACAAATCACTATTTAATGAAAAAAATCAGAAATACTTAGAGTAATTTTGTGAGTAAATATTACTACTTTGTCTTTTGAAAGCCATTTATATTTTTATTAATAGCAGTATTAATATACTTGAAAGATCTGTTTCTATTAGAAGTATCTTATGATTTCAAATATGCTTATATAAGTTTTTTTAAGAATTAAAACTGAATCATAGTTTCTTTTCCAAAGTGTTGATAAAATTATTTGACTACCTCCACATTTTATATTTTTCATATTGAATAATAAACAAAAATGTTATTTTATGGTTAATTAATACTACATCATTCAAAACACTAATATTGGAAATTTTTTAATGGGTATGTGTATATAGCTTCTTTTACGTGTGCTTACATGTATGTTGGTGTATATGTATGTTCACGTGGACATGGACTTTGTGTGCCTGTGTGGAAGCCAAAGTAAACATGAGAGTTCTTCCTTGTTTGAGCCCCACTTCATCTCTTGAGGTCCTGTCTCTTGCTAATCCAGGAGTTTCTCTCTTTAGAACTCCAATGAGTCTAACTGTCCTACTTGTTCCAGAGATTCCATTCTCTACATCCCCAAATTTGGTATTTGAGATGTGCTAGATGCCTTTCTAGTTTTTATTTGGGTTCTGAGATTCCTACTCTTTATACATATTGAACAAGAGCATTAGCCACTGAGAGAGCTTCTCAGTCTCATGTGGTTTGTTTATTACTTTCTGTTTTTTTTTTTTTTTTTTTTTTTTTTTTTTTTTTTTTTTTTTTTACTTTTCCTTAATTTCTACTTTTTTTTTATTACTATCTGTTAAAGGCATGCTCTGAAGTTTTTATTAATTATACCTCTGTCATTCTTCCTTTATAAACAAACTGCCTATCTCTAAGGTCCCAGAAAATAATGAATAATAGTTTTCTCAAAACGTTATACAAATAGAATATAAATACATATATTGAGATAAATTCATTCTTATTTCCAAATGTTTGTTAGTAGACAGTCTTTAGGTCATATATCAAACTTTGTAAATCAAGTTTAAAACCACTTAGTTAATGTACTTATTAGTGAAAGGACTATCACAATTATCCTTTTTCTTAATGTATATATATGATATACTACATATGCCAATATAATTGCCTATATCTTGATTTGAATTAAGAAAATGATATGACACCACAGTATAGAAACCTTTATTTAATTTCAGTCAGCATAATATAACTACTCAATAAACATTTACTTGTTGACAGGGGCAAATTTCATATTTGAATAAAAACTTTTATCCTTCCTTAAAAGGAACACACTTGAATTCAAGTGGATGACACATTTCTCCACTTGTGTTAACCTAGCATTTGAATATATTAAGACAGAGAAATGAAATAGGCTATTATGAAACCAAATAAATTTGTACAAATATATATTGATGCACAGAAATGTTAAAATAGGGATTCTGAGGAATCAGTCTCTTGTGTTAATATGGCAAATTGTATTTTTTCTTTGCTACATATAAGTCCTCCTAACTACAGTCTTTATGAAGAACATAGCCTTTTAATAAGCCCTATGTTTATCCAAGTAAGAGTTAGCAATATTAACAATATTAACCAGTGTTAACAATTATACAACAAAGCTATGAAAATGGACTAAGAACACACAATTAGCCTCATAGGAGGAACAACAATATGAACCAACCAGTACCCCAGAGCTCCTAAGGACTAAACCACCAACCAAAGAGTACAATAGGAGGGAAGCAAGGCTTCAACTGCATATGAAGCAGTGGATGGCTTGTGGGACATCAATGAGAGGAGAGGCCCTTGGCCTTGTGAAGGCTCAAAGCCCCAGTATAGGGGAATGCCAGGACAGAGAAGCAGGAGTGGGTGGGTTAGTGACCAAGATCCGGAGGGGTAGATGGAGGTATCGTTCAGAAGGGAAATGAGGAAAGGGGATAAAATTTTAAATGTAAATAAAGAAAATATCTAATAAAAATGGGAAATAAAGAAGAGTGATAGTTAATTATTTAATTTAAATGAAGAGAACTTGAAGTGATAAGAAGTAGGTTTAGCTTTTTGATCTGCATTGATTTGAATTCTCAACTGAGGAATACCGAATGGCTGAGAAACACTTGAAAAAATGTTCAACATCCTTAATCATCAGGGAAATGCAGATCAAAACAACCCTGAGATTCCACCTCACACCAGTAAGAATGGCTAAGATCAAAAATTCAGGTGACAACAGATGCTGGCGTGGATGTGGAGAAAGGGGAACACTCCTCCATTGTTGGT
>LR750453.1:224184-238754 GCA_902729485.2 Mus minutoides | reverse complement strand
TATTTTAGGATATAATTATATATGACTTCTCAAAATTTAAACACTAGAAATTTTAGAATTTTGAAAATGGCCTCATAATGAAATTATCAGTTGTCATTTTGCTTCATAATGTTGGAAACACTTGTGACAACTGGATAATATTTTGTAAATTGGCAGGGGAGCCTCTTATTATTTTAAATTAATGATTAAAACCAGCTTTACAATTGGACCACCATTTCTTTATTTCAATAACTACTTTCTTTTGACTTACATAAAATGTTAGAATTAATCTCTAAAATAATACTACTCTTCTCAATTCTGAAAACTACTAGCTTGAATTTTTGAAAATATTTAGACTGCCACATAGATATTAGAACTTTAAAATATTTTACACATTCCAAATTTACTGCATGTCATAATAATGTGATCTTATGAGAAATAAAGTAAATAGAATGATTAGTGACACAAAAAGTTGTATAGAAGTGTGGATATTGACTAAGCATTAATGTGTATCAATCTCTCTATATTATTGCTCCTATCACTTATATACCTAATCTTTCTAAACATTACATATCCATCCTATACATTGCCAGTATAACTTACCTTTATTCTCTCTTGCTGATTTTATTCCCTTCCCTGATATTGGCATTCTTTTTAATCCTTTCATTAAATGTACATATGCCTGATATCTTGTTTCATAAAATATGATTCTGCACCAGGCCTTTATATATGCTATAGCTCTCAATTTAGTATTTCTATAAGATTCATTGATGAGTAAAAAAGGGAGTCTCAGATTCTTGTGCCTTCTCTAGGGACTCTTACTTTTCCATTGATTTTCAATATGATGGTTTTACTTATATGCTATTATAGTTTGTAGTGTTATGCTTTGTTATTATCTCTTAGAAGCCTGTTAGTCTATAATGAGAGATGAGACAGAAAGGGTGTAGATCTAGAGAGGTGGAGATTTAATTGCATAACCGTCCAAAATATGATTGGTGTCTATGATTCCTAATACAATATTTCATCTAAGATTTTATAATATTTTATATGTGACTAGAACAAACTATTAAAAATAGAGTATAGATTATATTTGAGTTTGTAAAATCTTTTTTTTCCAATTTTTATTAGATAATTTCTTCATTTATGTTTCAAATGTTATCCCGAAAGTCCCCTATACCCTCCCCCATCCCCTGCCCTGCTCCCCTACCCACCCACTTCCACATCTTGGCCCTGGCATTCCCCTGTACTGGGGCATATAAAGTTTGCATGACCAAGGGGCCTCTCTTCCCAATGATGGCCATCTAGGCCATCTTCTGCTACATATGCAGCTAGAGACACGAGCTCTGAGGGTACTAGTTAGTTCATATTGTTCTTCCACGTATAGGGTTGTAGACCCCTTCAGCTCCTTGGGTACTTTCTCTAGCTCCTCCCTTGGGAAACCTGTGTTCCATCTAATAGCTGACTGTGAGCATCCACTTCTGTGTTTGCCAGGCACTGGTATAGCCTCACATGAGACAGCTATATCAGGGCCCTTTCAGCAATATCTTGATGGCATATGCAATAGTGTCTGTGTTTGGTGGCTGATTATGGGATGGATCCCCGGTTTCAGCAATCACTGGTTGGCCCATCCTTTTGTTTCAGCTCCACACCTGATCCCTGCAACTCCTTCAATGTGTGCTTTGTTCCTAATTCCAAGAATGGGCGAAGTGTCCACACTTTGATCTTCATTCTGCTTGAGTTTCATGTGTTTAGCAAATTGTATCTTGGGTAATCTAGCCCTCAACAGAGGAATGGATACAGAAATTATGGTGCATTTACACACTGGAGTACTACACGGCTATTAAAAACAATGAATTTATGAAATTCCTAGGCAAATGGATAGATCTGGAGGATATCATCCTGAGTGAGGTAACCCAATCACAAAAGAACTCATATAACATGTACTCACTGATAACTGGATATTAGCCCAGAAACCTAGAGTTTGTGAAATCTTGTTTGCATATTGTTATACATTTACACTCAGATACTGATGTAAAAGTAAGTTATATTCCTTATTGTCATAAATGGTATGAGTAGAAAATTTTGTTATTTCTTTATTATATATTATTGACCCTCTTGTCACTGAGTTAAAGTGCATGTAAAAGTACCTCACTGACTTCAAAATAAATTCGAAAACAAACCCATCATTGTTTTCGGCTGTATAAAAGAAGTAGGGAAAATATGGTTAATTTAGGAAACATGGGTAGTTAATATTATAAAATAACCTTGACAGCATCTGAACTCAGTGAATTTACATGGGTCTTCATGCTTACTCATTTTGATGCTGATAAAATCAGCTATAGCTGTGCTCAGAGTTACGAACTTCACCAAATATGCTTCACTTCAATTTCTCTTTTCCCCCATCACACTCTTCAAATTCCTTCTCTCCAAATTTCTTGGATTAAATCCCAGGTAAATCAGCTTCATTCACGTCTCTGTAACAAGCACTAAGATGTTTCCAATGATGTCACAACATTATGGCAGACATTCTCACACATGTTCTTCTGTGAATTTAAGTTGGCTTGAGAATGGAAGACAGTGCACATCACAGCCAATGAGAAATATTTAGATTCTTGTCAACAATTAATAGCTCATATATATATATATATATATATATATATATATATATATATATATGTGTGTGTGTGTGTGTGTGTGTGTGTGTGTGTGTGTGTATGTGTGTATGCATATACATATATACTTTATATGAGCAAGACACTGTTCATGCTATACACACACACACATATATATATGTGTGTGTGTGTATATATATATATATATATATATATATATATATATATATATATATATACACTTTATATGAGCAAGAGACTGCTCATGCTATATTCCAGTGCCTTCCATTCTCTTATATCCCAGTAGGAGTAGATTCACCACACCTACAACAAAAGCACAGTTTAATTACTATGGCTATGTAATATTTCTCAAGCACATGGGAGAAGAATCTTCCTTTCCCCAAAGACTTCGTTATATAAGATACTATTGGTAATTCATGGACATTTATTTATACATAGTAATTTCAGAATCAGTTTACAGTGACTGTTTTAAATTTCTCTTGTCTGTGGAGAAAATTTTCATTATCCTTTTAAACATTTTGGAAAATATTCTCTATAATTTAGTGTCTATATAACTATAATAATAAACCCGATACTTTCAAGGATTATTTCTATAGTTTGTTATACATATAATAATGCCTATAGTGGATTTACATCATTTACAGATAATTTTCATGGGCTTCCTGGCAAATCACTGTATACCTTCTTCAGATATAGGATGTTTGTGTGAACTACAAATGTTTTTTCCAAGAGGAAGAGGACAAGTCTACTTTTATTCAAATGATTTCCACTCCTTAAGTAATCCTTTAATTTAAATGTAGTTTCTTTACCAAAAATAACTAATATTTGTCTGTTTCTATTTGACAGGTATGACTTCTACTTTGAGACTTACTATACTATTATTTCACATGTGAAGGCCAGCCTTTGACTTACAGTATATTTCTTTATCACTTTCCTTCTTATATTTTGAAGTAATGTCCCTCACTTAACCGGTAGCTGAGTATTTCAGCTATATGGACTGGTGAGCAAGCACAAGGCTGCCCCTACCCTCAACCTGCCACCAGAGCAAGCATTTTAACCATATGTTAAATGTTCCAATATGATTTAATGTGAGGATAGTACAGTTTGTCATGTTAGCAAATTACCACCATTAAACCCTTTCTAAAATTATAGATGTTTGTAAATCTAGGAGCTTACTTAATAATGCTAAAATATTACTCAAAATTCTAAACTCCAAAGGATTCCAATATATAATTCACCAGAGGATTATCAATTATAGATTCCATTTAGAGAAAAAGAAAGTGTAACTTCTTTTAGCTTTTATGTTCAGTCCAGTTGTTATTACAGAAAAATCCATCTTACATGTTCTAGAATGGCTAGTATTGAAAACACAAGTGACAGCTCATGCTGGCAAGGATGCCAAACAAGGGAACACTCCTCCATTGCAGGTGGAAGTGCAAACTTATATAGTCACTTTGGAAGTCAATATGGCAGTTTCTCAAAAATTGGTAATCCATCTACCTCAAGTCCCCACTATATAGTCACTCTTTAGCGTATACCCAAAGGGTACTCTACATTGTCACAAAAAGACTTACTTGCTCAACTATGTTCACAGCAGCTGAGTTAATAATTTCCAGAACATGGAAACAACCTAGATGCCCTTCAACTGAAAAATGGATAAATAAAATATGGCGCAGTTACACAGTAACTTATTACTCAACTGTTGAAAAATAACAATATGAAACTTACAGGCAAATGGGTGAAACTAGAAAAACTCCTCGTGACAGATGTAATTCAAACCAGAAAGACACACATGGTATATACTCATCTATAAGTGGATATTAGCTCTAAAGTAAAAAGTAATCATGCTACAACCCACAAAACTAGAAAAGGTAAGTAAAAGGAGGCCTCAATGGCCAAGACATGAGTCTCCCTGGGAGGCAGAAATAGAATAGAAACTGTAGGGATATAGCTGCTTAATAGTACAAATGCTAATTATGTTCCCCAGAAAACTTTGCATGAGAGTGTCTGCACAAGAGGGTCTGCAAGTAGCTTCTGGGGGCCAACCCCCAGATGGTTCTGGTTGGTAAATAAAAATGTCAGCAGCTAATAGCTGGGGAGGACAGACTGAGGCAGGATTTTAGAATTTCTGGGCTTGGGACTGGAAGGAGAGAAGAGAGGGAGATCTGCCATGCTTTAGGTGAGTGTGGATAGAGGAGAGACACAAAGGCCACCGTAGAGTAAAGAAGCAAGGAGACCTCTTCAGACTCTGGGGTGAGAAAATGTGGCCCAGATCAGGTAACTAATTGGAGTTAAGATCAGCTAAGTTGGAATGTAGAAATTAGTAGTAACTCAGAATTATAGGTGGGGGGTAGATTCTATCAACACAGAGGCAAGGAAGTCACCCAACTATTTTGCTGCTTAAGGCATATTAAAATATAAAGGGTGTGTGTGAGTGTGTGTGTGTGTGTGTGTGTGTGTGTGTGTGTGTGTGTGTGTGTGTGTGTTTCATTTGGGAACATAAGTCATTGAGCAATGTAGCAGCCCCACACCAGTTATAATTAATATTTAATTCTACATAGGTGGGCTAATTGTGCATGGGAACAAGAAGAGAAATTTGGTGTGGAAAGAGAATGGAGCAAGAAAGTATTGTCAGAGACAGGTGCTAATGGGGGGCTCTTCTGAGGTGAGATAGAAACCTAGTTCAATTGAAGGTCTTATGAATCTACAGGGGTGGCAAGCTAAGACTCTTAGTAATGGAGGCCTCAACCAATCATATGCTGTAAGCAGGCAAGACAGCCAATGGAGGAATTGTTCCACCAAGCCAGCCACAAAACCTGTGACCTACAATTTATCCTGCCTCCAAGATATGCGTAGTTAAAGGTGGGTCAGGAACTGTGGGAAAATCCAAATAATGTCTGTTCCAGCTTGAGAGCCATGCCAGGAGAGGGAGCCCACCCCTGGCACTTCCTGGCACTGCCAGGAAACTTGAGAACTAGAGATTGAGTAGCTCAGAGACCTAGGATAGAACCAAATGAGACAAAAACCCAAAAACAATTTAAAAAAAAAGTCAATGAAATTGCTCCTAAGGGTATTCTGCTATATCAGTACACAGGACCCTAGCATAGTCATCATCTAAGAGGCTTCACTTAGCAACTGATGAATCAGAAGCAAAGACCCACAGCCAAACATTAGGTGGAGCTTGGGGAATCTTGTGTAAAAGAGGGTAGAAGTATTGTAGGTGCCAGAAGGGACAAGGACATCACAAGAAAACTCATAGAATCAACTAACCTGGGCTCATGGGGACTCTCTGAGCCTCAACCTACAATTAGGCAGCCTGTATGGGTCTGACCTAGGCCCTCTGCATATAAGTTAAGGTTGTATAGCTTGGTCTTCTTGTGGGACTGCTAACAGTTGGACTCCTAATAGTGGGAGTGGGGGCTGTCTCTGACTCTTGTACCTGCTTTCAGAGACTGTATTTAACCCCACTGAATGGCCTTGCCCAGCCTGAATATGAAGGTATGCCTGTAATCTTATTGCAACTTGATGCCATATTTGTTGATATCCCTGAGATATCTGCCCTTTTCTGAAGGGAAATAAAGAAGGAGCAGATTTAGGGAGAGAGGAAGTTGGGGAGGAACTGGGACAAGAGTGAAAAGAAGAAACTCCTCTGTTGAGGGACATCTGGGTTCTTTCTAGCTTCTGGCTATTATAAATGAGGCTGCTATGAATATAGTGGAACATGAGTCTTTGTTAAATGTTGGAGCACATTTTGGGTATATGCCCAGGAGTGACATTGCTGGGTCCTCAGGTAGTACTATGTCCAGTTTTCTGAGGAATCACCAAACTGATTTCCAGAGTAGTTGTACCAGCTTGCAATCCCACCAACAATGGAGGAGTGTTCCTCTTTCTCCACATCCTTGCCAGTATATGCTGTCACTTGTGTTTTTGATCTTAGCCATTCTGACTGGTATAAGGTGGAATCTCAGGGTTGTTTTGATTTGTATTTCCCTGATGATTAAGGAAGTAGAACATTTCTTTAGGTGCTTCTCAGCCATTCAGTATTCCTCAGTTGAGAATTCTTTGTTTAGCTCTGTACCCCATTTTTAAATAGGATTATTTGTTTCTCTGGAGTTTGACTTCTTGAGCTCTTTGTATATATTGGATATTAGCCCACTATCAGATGTAGACTTAGTAAAGATCTTCTTCCAATCTGTTGGTTACCTTTTTGTTCTATTGACAGGGTCCTTTGCCTTACAGAAGCTTTGCAATTTTATGAGGTACCATTTGTCGATTCTTGATCTTAGAGCACAAACCAGTCATTTTCTGTTCAGGAAATTTTCTCGTATCCATGTTTTCAAGGCTTTTCCCCACTTTCTTTCCTATTAGTTTCAGTGTATCTGGTTTTATGTGGAGGTCCTTGATCCACTTCGACTTGAGCTTTGTATAAGGAGATACAAATGGATCAATTCGCATTTTTCTACATGCAGGTGAAACAGTACCATTTGTTGAAAATAGTGTATGTTTTCCACTGGATGGTTTTAGCTCCTTTGCCAAAGATCAAGTGACGATAGATGTGTGGTTTCATTTCTGGGTCTTCAATTCTATTCCATTTATCTACCTGCCTGTCACTGTATCAATACCATACAGTTTTTATCACTATTGCTCTGTAGTATAGCTTAAGGTCAGGGATAGTGATTCCCCCAGAGGTTCTTTTATTGTTGAGAATACTTCTCACTATCCTAGGTTTTTGTTGTTGTTGTTGTTTGTTTGTTTGTTTGTTTTTTGTTTGTTTGTTTGTTATTCCAGATGAATTTGCAAATTCTTTTTTCCACTGTGAAGAATTGAGTTGGGATTTTTGATGGGGATGGCATTGAGTCTATAAATTGCTTTTGGCAAGATGGCCATTTTTATTATATTAATCCTGCCAATCCATGAGCATGGGGGATCTTTCCATCCTTTAAGATCTTCTTGGATTTCTTTGCTCAGATACTTGAAGTTCTTATACAGATTTTTCACTTGCTTAGTTAAAATCACACCAAGGTATTTTATATTATTTTCCCCTAATTTCTTTTTCAGCCCATTTATCCCTTGTGTAGAGAATAGTCGCTGATTTGTTTGAGTTAATTTTATATCCAGCCACTTTGCTGAAGTTGTTATCAGGTCCTTCATTCATGAGAGGAGAGTCCCTTGGTTCTGTGAAGGCTTGATGCCCCAGTGTAGGGGAATGCCAGGACATAGAAGTGAGAGTGCATGCGTTGGTGAGTGGGGTAGGGGGGTCAGATGGGGGTTTTCATAGGGAAAATGAGGAAGAAGAATAAAATTTGAAATGTAAATAAGAAAAAATATCTAATTAAAAAAAGAAGAAACTCAAGTCAGAAAGTATGTAGTTATTGATAGAATAAACTTTTAATAAAATGAAAACAAATACAAAAGAACCCACTCCCTCTGTATATGCTATTTATTATTAGGATTCCTACTTGCATGTACTGCCAAAGACAGCTCATTTTAATACCAGTATTCATGGTTTTTTTTCTTATGCTTAACATCCAAACTTCAAAATATAGAGAAGGTAAAGAAATAAGTCAATCATCTTAGTAATTGTTTCCTCTTCTATAAATTTTAATTTTGAAATATTGTTCTTTCCAGATATCTTAATTTTTTATTCATTTTATGTAATTTATCCCAGAATGCTTGAAAGTCAACAGAGTTAGTTTTATGTCTGGGAAAGAGCAAACCTTACAAGAACTGATTTTGTGCAGCCCTTGAATAACTCTGAATATAATTTTCAGGTAACTCATTTCTTTTTTATTTCTCTCATAGTTTCTTCCTCCTTCCCCTACACCAGATGTCTCTGTTCTACTATAATTCATATATTCTACAGGGCAGAAATCACTACAAATTCTGCTTGTCCCCTAGCCCTTATCCAATATGCTGCTTAGTCTCTGTGGGATACAGATGCCATTTAGCTTTGTACCAGGCCGTTCTCTGTCACATTCTTACAAGAATATTGAACCAAAACAGACAGCCATCAACATTTAATAGTAGCCCAGGAAAACAGAAACAATCACAAAAATGTCAAATTATAGATAATTAATCCCTAAATGAAAGGTCATATATAATTGAGGAATATGAAAGTGACATTACTAAAATTAATAATCAGAACTTATTATACAGGATCCATTTTCTGAAACAATAAATAGCCTATATGAACTTCAGTTATATTATTATATTATATTAAAGATAATGTTGATAGCCTTAAGGCATGGTGCAGGATGATGTGAAATATTGCCTGAGGTTAACAAATGATAGTGCTTGATTTTTAACAGTCATCCTAATAAAATCAATTACCTCTGCCCTAAATAAATTCTTAGTGGCTCTATAAATCATTTAAACCAAAGGCTATATAGTACCATAATGTTTCTATCAAACTCAATAAGAATTCTGTCACTGCAGTCTCATTTCTTCAATATAGGACATTTTTCATAAAGTTAAAAAGTGGTAAATACAGTGAATAAAATGTAATGTCACAAAGCATGGCTTAAGTAACTTTCTAGAAGGTTCAACTTATACAATGTTAACATAAACTTAGTCGCCAAAACACCACATCTCAAATTATTTCAATTAACCTGATTTACAGGAACTAACTTATATTAAGCATAGAAAATAATATTATGACATAAGGAAAAGGTTATTGTGGCTTCTGAGGTGAATCAACCTTTTTTGTTTGTTTGTTTGTTTGTTTGTTTGAGACTGGGTTTCTCTGTGTAATCCCAACTGCCCTGAAACTCACTCTGTAGACCAGGCTGGCCTCTGCCTCCCAAGTGCTGGCATTAAAGGTGTGTGTCACCACTGCCTGGGAAATCAAACTTTTTAAAGGAATATATTTGTAATATTTTCAATTATGTGTAAATGTGTATATTTATATGTAACTATATGCCCATGAACTCAGGTGCCTATGGAGGCCAGAGGCTTTAGATTCTATGGTTTCAGCTGCCCGCAAAGGTTCTGGGGACAGAATTCTGATCTCTGGAAAAGCCTCAAGCATTCACAACTATGGATTCACCTTGCTACATCCCTATAACTCAAATTCAGAGGGAAAAAGACTGTTAGAATAACTTCAGATTGTCTAGCTCCATGATTCTTTCTGAATCATGATATCTGTTGGATTCTCCATCTTTGTATGCCATGATCCGATGACAATGAGTGGCAGGCAAGGCAGTGTGGGGAAAACCATTTGTACATAAAGCTTTGAACTTGGTGTATTTTCAATTCTTCAAATAGCCTTTAGAATTTAAACGTGCAATGTTTAATATTTATTAATTCACATTTATCACAGTCATTTTCTCTTCCAGTCTTCAACTTTGTATGACATTAAAACTGTAAGTACTAGATACAATATACATGTGGACTTAAAGCCTGAGTTCTTGTGAAATTTCCATTCAGGATTCTGAGAGTAGGTGCACTAGATTAGGTAAGAAGTCTTCTGCAGCTATAAAATAGGTATGGTTAAAAATAATGTCTAGGACAGCCAGAGCTATACATAACAGACAGCTTGTCAAATGACACCACAATTTGAGGGATAAAGTGTTGCTAAATAAGTAGTACCATAAACAAGGCATCATATTCAAGGAGGAGATTAAAATATTTTGTTATGAAGCCCAGTTCCAGGGGATACAACTACATGATGACTTCCACACCTAATCCTCAGAGATCTTTGCAGAATACTGGGCAAAAGGATTCTAAGAACCAGTGGAACAGGGAGTTTACCCTGTGATTGTGCTCTTAGAAAAGTCAGAAACTACACCTATAAAATCTCCCCAACATGACCACATAAGCATGAGCTGAATATGGACAAGCATAATCATGCTAATGAGGAAGAGGCTGGAGAGGGGGGCTCAGGAGACCTCACTCAGCACAAAGAACTGCAGGCAACTAAGCCACAGGAAGAACTTGAGTAATAGTCTTCTGCAGGGAAGAGCATTGAATTGGTTATTCAATACCAGAGTAGAGCCCTGAAAATATACAAGTCACATTATAGGGACTGAACAAGTTGTATGTATGTATTTAAGAAAGTGTCTGTGCATGTGCTTGTGTGTGCCTATGTGTGTGTTTGTGTTTATGTAACAACAGCTAATGAAAAGGAGGGCAAAACTTTTGAAGTGAGCCAGGAAGAGTATATGGGAAGGTTTGGAGGGAAAAAAGAAATTATGTAAAAATATAATAACAGAAAAACATTTTAATTGTTTATAAAACCATAGCTTTATTTTAATGGGAGGTAGTAAATACACTGCATTTCAGAGTCTCAAAGGATGATAAGTTATTGATTACCAGTGTTTACTAAAATAGTAAATCAATAAAATAACAGGCAGTTTATAAGGAGTGTGTTCTTCCAGAGTGCCCTGTGCAAACATGGAAACTGTGATCATCAAAACTTGCTAAGCATTGTTGTTTAGCATTGGAGTGTTTATTTTACAGTTTTATTATAGGAACTTCAGCATTTTGCTGTTAGGGAAGAGGGGAAAGGTGTAGGACTTACAGCTGTGAGCTTTAACAAAAACTTGAAAATAGAAGTAAAAGAACTGCTCGTTTCTTTACACTAAAAATTGTGCTTCCATCTAGTTTCTAAGTAAAATTTGTAGCAAATTCCGAAGCATATGATCAGCTATAGGAACTGATTTATTCATGGCTTGGATGGTGCAGGGAAGGGGGAGAGTGGGCATTTAGTTACCAGACATCCAGGTAGTAGTTGGACTGTAAATATCTTATCATTTCAGGGCTTCTCTCTCTTCTGAGAAACACCTTACAGTTGGATTTTATGTTAACACTGGTAGTTGATAAATACTGTCATAGTTTGAAAAGTTGTCAAGGTAAAAGGCCCAGTGATTTATATATTAACTATTACATACTAATTAGATGTTAATTTACAAATCATGAGATGGGGGACAATGTATTATACTAAGCTACTCATTTGTTCTGAAGTTATTTCAGTGAGTAAAATACCTGTTTTTACCATTTCTTACTGCATAACTTTAAAGGATTTTTCTTTTGTCACTTCTATAGATGAATTTACTAATAGGAATATTTCCCTTGGTGAAAGGTAAATAAAATGTTGCATTTTAAATTCTCAGAACAAACCTACACACACACACACACACACACACACACACACACACACAGACACACACACACACACTTGAAAACAGATGATTGTAAAAGGAAAGACAATGTAAATCACTGAAAGAAAAAAAAAAGAAAAAAGAAACGTGCAATTTAGCCTAAGGATTCCTTTTTCTCACCACTCCCAACTGCACTTCATCTCCTTAATGCTTTTGCATTTTATAAAAATTGCATGCATTACAGATCCATTTCAGGCTTTTCTATCCTTTGCAGATTTTGTTCTACTACTGGGCTCAGCTAAGCCATTTTCATTTCATACAAGTCCTGTCCTGAGCTTCCTGATGAATTAACTTCCTCTGTAAGTCTCCAGTGAGTCCACTCCTATCTAACCTGGTCAACTCTTCATCATGCACAACTCCTCTCACAGCTGAATATCTCAAGAGTGCCTGTCCTTCCTCAGTGGTCTTTTTATCTCTTACATCCATTGACATTTCAACCACTGACAAGCAAGTATCCCTAATGGCTTGTATGAGTTAGTCCATCAGTGAGTGATTTCCTTCACACTGCCTCAGATTATGCAGCCTTTGTCTCAAGGAGAATCAAGTATTCCTAGGGCTTTGATTCTCCATTCCTATAGCACCCTGGCATTAACCCATTCATGCCCATGTGTCACAGCTTCACGGGGTTATAATGCGAATATAATGCTATTTTTCAAACAGATATCGCCTATTTATAGATTCTCATAATTAGCAAGGCTGAACCATGATCAAGGTCTGGTCTGTAGGCTAAGTGTTGGATTTCCCCCATTATTCTATAGAAATCAGACATTAAGAGATTATTCTATCATATCCCCTTTTCTCTCCCTCTTGACACTCCAGCATTCACTGGTTTCAAATTTCTGGATCCCAGCAAGCACTTTTAGCACAGAATTAACTTGTATGCACTTTCTCTTCTGTTCTAGCAGCTGTAAGGAACAGCGGGCCAAGATCTCTATGCAATCCTTCCTTTTTAAAACTCCTCTTGCAAAAATAGATAATAATACAGAGGAAAGCATCTGTACGTAGTTTTTTTGTTTTTTTGTTTTTTTGTTTTTTTGGTTTTTTTTTTCCCTTTGCAATCTCTCCCTTGCATGGGAACCTTCTTTCTTAGCAGAGACCTGAGGCTTGGTTGCATGTTTTACCATCCACAACAAAGGGAATACAGTTTTCTCCACAGCCTTCTCACAACGCCACTCACTCTGTAAGTTCTATTTTTAATGTTGATAATGCATTCTATATTCCACAAGCAATTTGTTTCATGAAAGGCTGCATAATCTGAGGCAGTGTGAAGGAAATCACTCACTGATGGACTGACTCATATAAGCCATTAGGGATACTTGCTTGTCAGTGGTTGAAATGTCAAAGCATTCACTTTGTTTCATGATAGATCCCATGTAAGGAGGCAAGCTACCTCATACCATGTAAGGGAAGGCAATCACACATACTATGCTGAGGATGCTTCAATCGCCCATGGCAACAATCACTCAAGAGCCTCAACCTATAGGAACACACTGCTCCATATCAAGATTGCCTCGTGTGCCATCCTCAGACGACTCAATCTTAATGCATGTCTTAAAACCCTCTACAGGAGCTGGGCAATTCAAACCCATCTTTATTTCTATCAGTCCCTGTCTAGGTGTCAATTATGTTTCATAACTTGGTTGGGATTAGATTACCAGATATTCATTTACATCAAATAGGGAGCTGAACGCAGAGCAAGTAAAATAATAATTCTACTTAGCTTAAAAATTTAAGACATCTATCGTATTATATATAATTATAAAATTATTATATAAGCATAATTATATAAGTATAGATGATTCAAAGAGAACTAATTGAATTTCCATGACCTATTTGTAAGCAACTTTAGCAAGGAGTCTCCTTCCTAAAAAATTATTTATGGCATATATCTCAGAAAGTAATGTCCTACCTAGGGTTTCATGGCTGTGAAAAGACACCATGACCAAAGCAATTCTTATAAATGAAAACATGTAACTGGGACTTGCTTACACTCTCAGAGGTTTTATTCATTATCATCATGGCTGGAAGCATGGCAGCATGCAAGCAGGCAAGGAAATGGAGTAGCTGAGAGTTCCATGTCTTGATCACCAAGAAACAGAAGGAGACTAGGTGTAGCTTGAGCATAAGAGACCTCAAAGCCCACCCTCACAGTGACATACTTCTTCTGATAAGGAAACACTCCAACAATGCCAGACCTCTTAATAGTGTCTCTTCCTATGACCATTCATTCAAACACATGAACTGAAAGGAGCTATGCATATTCAAACCACTAGAATTCCCTCCTGAATGTTGAAGATATCTGGAATCTCTAGTGTTTCTCATTTTGTGAGCTCAGTGCTTCATAACTTTTATTTGCTTTCTAATTCATATGAGCCTCTCTCTTCCTTCAACCAGGGACTGTTGCAAATTGGAGAAAATAGAAAAATAACATGCTACTTATTGGTTATTATACTTGTCTTCTACTTGGCAATGGTGGTAAGTAGTTGTTTGATAATGGTATGGACACAGCATTTTTTTACTGTTTTTTTTTCCAACTTTTATTAGATATTTTCTTCATTTACATTTCAAGTGTTATCCAGAAAGTTCCCTATACCCTCCCCCCTCCCGGCCCTGCTCCCCTACCCACTCGCTCCCACATCTTGGCCCTGGCGTTCCCCTGTACTGGGGCATATAAAGTCTGCATGACCAAGGGTCCTCTCTTCCCAATGATGGCCAACTAGGCCATCCTCTTCTATATATGCAGCTAGAGACATGAGCTCAGGGGGTACTAGTTAGTTCATGGTTATTCTTCCACCTAGAG
>LR750453.1:140816-224084 GCA_902729485.2 Mus minutoides | reverse complement strand
GCTTTGTTCTTAATTCTAGGAAGGGGTGACGTGTCCACATTTTGATCTTCCTTCTTCTTGAGTATCATGTGTTTAGTAAATTGTATCTTGGGTAGTCTAGGTTTCTGGGCTAATATCCACATATCAGTGAGTACATGTTATGTGAGTTCTTTTGTGAATGGGTTACTTCACTCAGGATGATGGCCTCCATATCCATCCACTTGCCTAGGAATTTCATATATTTATTGCTTTTAATAGCTGAGTAGTACTCCATTGTGTAAATGTGCCAAATTTTTTGTATCCATTCCTCTCTTGAGGAACATCTGGGTTCTTTCCAGTTTCTGGCTATTATGAATAAGGCTGCTATGAACATAGTGGAACATGTGTCCTTATTACCAGATGTTGAAAGTTTGGAATCTTGCATGGCCAGAAAAAATAAAATAAAATAAAATAAAATAAAATAAGGCATATAAATCAACCACAATATATTTACAGTGGTCCTACAGATAAAAGTTAGGTATTAAATACTTGATCAACAATGGTTTGCTCAAAAAAATCAGAAATTATTGTACTAGTGGATTTGAAAGCCATAAAGAAATACTTTATTTCAGATAATAGAAATTATCACAGTTAACAAACAGAAATAATCTTCCTTCTTCTTGAGTTTCATGTGTTTTGCAAATTGTATCTTGTGTATTCTGAGTTTCTGGGCTAATATCCACTTAAATGTGGATATTTCGTTCCTTCATAGAATGGGGAACAAAATACCCATGAAAGGATTTACAGAGACAAAATTTGGAAGGACCAGCCAGAGACTGCCCCACCTGGGGATCCATCCCACAAACAACCAGCAAACCCAGACACTATTGCATATGCCAGCAAGATTTTGCTGACAGGACTGTGATATAGCTATCTCTTGTGAGGCTATGCCAGTGCCTGGCAAATACAGAAGTGGATGTTCACAGTCATCTATTGGATGGAACACAGGGCTCCCAATGAAGGAGCAAGAGAAAGTACCCAAGGAGTTAAGGGGGTCTGCAACCCTATAGGAGGAACAACAATATGAACTAACCAGTACCGTGCAGAGCTTGTGTATCTAGTTGCATATGTAGCAGAGGATGGCCTAGTTGGCCATCATTGGGAAGAGAGGCCTCTTGGTCATGCAAACTTTATATGCCCCAGTACAGGGGAATGCCAGGGCCAAGATGTGGGAGTGGGTTGGTAGGGGAGCAGGGTGGGGGATGGGAGAGGGTATAGGGGACTTTCAGAATAACATTTGTCTGTAAATTTTCAAGATCAATATATATTTTAACACAAATCAGAAGCTTATATAAAGTGATATGTATATTTTATCAAAATAATTCTTAATATCATATACATATGCATACACAAACACATGCACACGTATGTATAAATGGTACCATAAAGTACTATATAACAATGTTAGCCAAACAATTGCAGGGAAGTGCTGTGATTGGCTGAAGATATGGCTCAGGTGTTAAGATTGCAAATTGCTCTCACAGAGGATCTTCATTCTGTCCCTAGAACCTATGTTGGACTTGGTATTTTCAGCTGTAGATGCTTAACACCTTCTAGATTCTATGAACAACTTCATTCAAATGCATATGTCTACACACAGACATTCACACACAAATAGGTAATTCAAAATAAAATAAATACTGAAAAATGTGTTCATTTTATTTCTTATAAGTATTCTCAGGATTATAATTTCAGCAACTCACGCTTCCCTTTCTTCTTCCTCTAAGCCCTCACATAAGCCTATTTTTTTTACTCCCTTTCAATTTAAGTTTCCTTCTTCATTAATGTTTATTACACGCTTATATGTATCTACATAAATATTTCTAAATATAGCATGATCAGTCTTACAGTGTTACTTGTCTGTATGCTTTCATTTTTTTTTTTTTTGAAGATAAGACAAATGCAAAAGCAGAACCTGCAGTTTAAACTTCTACATTGTGCAAGCCAGTTAGGTCCTAATAGTTTTCTTGTAGTGACTATCCAAGCAGGTTTCATTTAAAGTTAATTAAAAATACCGACGCCCCATGCTTATAGTTTTAATATGTCCATCTTTCAGTTTCAATGAAATATTGAGTTTCTTAAATTCTTTCATTAGGTTTTATGTACTTTTGAGGGTCACTAGGCTAGCAGAGGTTTTGTAAACATGGAGATTAAATTTCTACAAGAAAATAAATTAGTCAGTTAAATCAGAGTGTGTAAGTTTGGAAGGATGTGTGTTAGTAACTGGTTGTGCTAGGAAGACTAAAGAGAAATGTGTGTGAGAGTCATCTTGAGAGTAGGTAGTGGGCCATAGTTGGATGACTGCCAATAAGAAGGCAGTAAGAAAAATAAAAATATCAAGAGGTTTTGAAAGAATGGGTAGAAATAACTGAAAGCCACAGCACAATATTATCAGGAATGATAACACTGAAGTAGAAATATCATGGCATGCGTGCTATCACATTTGTCCTGTGCTTTGTAACTCTCCAGCAGACGGACACCTGATGTATGTGTTTAAGAGCAGAGGTCTTGGTTTGAGAACTACAGCAGTAGTGAGAGGTATACAATAATGGCCAAATGTCATGCCTGTGCTTTAGCACAAACAAAAGCAAAAACAAACAAACCCTGAGAAATCTAGTAGCTATTGGACAGCTCCTGGTGACCTATGTCATATCCTAAGGTGTGCCTGATGGGGCCCAGCTTTTTACACTTCTGTTGGTCATCTTAATCAAGAACTCAATTTTCAGATCCCTTGGAGGATAGAATGAATTCTACCCAAATAACCATCTCTTGCTTGCCATTTTGTTTGTTGCCCATGCTTTAGGAGATAATCGATAGTATTAGGTTATCCAGAGTCTATTTTTTTATAAAGTATATGTGTATATAGCTCTTAAGAACATATTTCTTTCTACAAAATACTTCAAGTTCTTTAATACAATGTTAGTTAACTGTACACTTCAAAGGAAAAGGTGACCTACTCTACGCTGTCATTCTTTTGATCATTTAAATTTCATTGTTCCAGAAGTCAGGTACTCTTTTTCTTGTGTAAAACCCAATTATTCTTTCCAATTTGTAATTTGTGTGTATTTGGGGGAGGTTTGATTCTCCTGAGATATTACCTATGGGAATACTATACCATGAAATCTCAATTACTCCTGATATTTGAAGATAGGTAGTCAGATATGTTATAAAGTGCCCCTTGTTTTGAGTTTGGTATTTCCTGGTATTTTCTTATGACTACTCTTGAGACTTTGATTTATTGTGAACCCAGAAAAAAATGCATGAGAAATATTTATGGGAGAACAGTAAAAAGCCTGATGAGTGAAGGTTAGCAAGCCACAGCAGCTTGCAGGAAAATAAATTATACTGAGTATGTCCTAAAACCTAGGAATGCATTGTACTTCAATGATTCCTTAATTTTTTTACTAGACCCTACATGTATAAGCAATTCTCCCCAGTGCAAGGAACAGAATGGAATACTATCCAATGAGCTTTAGCAGTCACTTGCCATAGACTAGACTCACCTCAAAAAAAAGTCTCAAATGAGAGTTTGCACAAATCACGTCAGCTGGTAGGAATATCAGTGGGGATCTTCTTGATATGTTGGAACTTTAGAATACTCAGGCATAATGGATGCACAACCCTACACACTGAAAAAAGCAAGTATTGGTTAGCCTGTGGGTCAAGACATGAGTGTTCCAGGAAGGGCTTTGACAGAATGAAGAAAGAAGGTTTCTGAGGCCTTTATTTGGGAGTGAAAGTGGAATGTTGGCCCAAGAAATCTGGGTATAAAAGAGAAAAAGGCATTAAATAACCTTTGTATCTTTAATCCCAGCACTCGGGAGGCAGAGGCAGGCGGATTTCTGAGTTCGAGGCCAGCCTGGTCTACAGAGTGAGTTCCAGGACAGCCAGGGCTACACAGAGAAACCCTGTCTCGAAAAACCAAAAAAAAAAAAAAAAAAACCTTTGTATCAAAAGTCTGAAAGTGGGCAGTAATGTTCAACAGGACTATTGAGAGCATACAGAAGACTGGTATTTTTCTGAGTATACTAACATTTGGTCATTGGTTGGGTCGCATACACTACTCTCCATAACTATCCCAGCTGAGGGTGGTGGACATCAAACTTCTTTAAGGAGCAAGTGAGCATTGAAAAATCTCCGTCATGAATGGCAAATTTATAATTACCTGATTCCAATGTGTACACACTATAACTCTCACTTTCCCCCAAAGACCTTTGTTTGGACACTGCACACAAGTCATTATAACAGTTTTGTCTTAACATAGTTCAGATATCATTACTGGTAGGTCTTAAAAGCAGGGGGACTTTGTGAAATATTTGTTCTTCTGTTACACTTTTACTGTTTCAAGATCTACTTTCTAACTCACCCCTGGTCATTCTTAATCAGAATTTCATCATTGATTCTAAGCACCAGTGTGCTTGTATCCCAGCAACAAAGAGCTCAAGCCACGCATTTCCTGTCAGCAATCCATAGAGTAACTAGAGAAAAATGAAACTAGGTATTAGAGACACTGTATATTGACATCTTATGCAATATGGCTTGATTGTTTCTGTGTTTAAATGGATAAGAAGCCCGGCTTACTGGCATGGAGCCAGACAGGAAATGTGTAAGCCTAAGTCTCTAGGTGGTGTGTATATTCATAAAGATCTAATTGTACCTTGATAAACAGAAAGCAAGATATGATCAGCTGAAAGACACTGGCTTATATAATAAATTGCTGAGTAAAGCAACCTGCATATTTTATAAATGTTATAACATAAAAATGGAAGCCAGAAAATATGTTATATTGGGGAAGAGGTTTTGTCTATATTTCCACAGATGATCTGATCTAAATAAAAGAAACTTCTACATGAAAAGCAGGACACAAGGAAGGAACTAAATGAGACAGAAATGTAGACAGAACAGAGAGCTGAGCCCCTTGCTTGGGACACCTCAATAAATTAGCTGAAAAGGACAAATACTTCATCAGACTGGTAGACTAGAAAGCCATGATGCTGAAATGGACATTTTCTGTGGAATAAACGATCAGGACTGCATTTATAAATGACCATAGCATCAACAGATTTTCATAAGGACGGTCCGACTGTTAAGTTTGTGGGATTGACAAATGTTTTTGTTGTAAAAATTTAATTGGTTCAATTTTTAACTTCAACAGAAAAGGTGAAGATATAGAATTTTAGTCCAGCAATATGGCTGGTCTCATAAGGAATCACATAAAAAAAAAAATCTAGGACTGTGTGATCCAACTGGAATGTAGACACACCTGCCACATACCATTAATCCCTCTGGCTGGAATACAGACACACCATTAGTCCAGATCTTTAAGGTTAACTTCGTTTATAAAAGGAAGCAGTCATGTTTGAAAGTGAGGGTCTCTAGAAAAATCTCTAGTGTCTCCCTGCTTACAGTGCCTTTTCAAATAACCTTGTCTTGCACAGCCAAAATAACTGACAATTTTATACCTAGTATTATTGGCAATTGTTTATCCAACCACACAGACATTAGAGTCAATATCAGCAGTAATTTTTTAAGAATCTGTGATTGATAGAGAAGAATGATGCCCCAGTCTCAAATAGTATGCAACAGCAAAAAGTGTTTATTCTGCAGAGAACTTGCATGCACGATTCTACCACACTTTGGGATGGAAGAGGGAGGTGTGAACTTTGCATGGTCAACTTAAGCCTGTTAGTGTAGGAGTGGGTGACTTTTACATTTCTTTTCCATAATTGGTTGGTTTCAGGTGTCTGGGTCCCTTTGAGATTGATTAAGGCTATGGAGCATTTGAGGAACTTTTGCTGATTAATTATATTTGGCTCAAGCTAGGTGGTGGGACTGGTTCTACAGATCGTGATTGGGTAAACCTATAAGTTTGGCTCAAGTTATGTCATGGGGGAGCATACTGATTGGCTGCCCACAAGGAGTGATTAAACCTGGAATTGACTTGTTTGGCCTTTTCCATTTCTGGGAAGCAGAAACTTAGGCCTAGTTTCCCAACATGCCCAGTTGCAGCCTGTCATAGAGTCATCCTTGCTCTGTCTAACTCAGTCCTCTCAGTTCTAATCCATTCACTCATGAAGTTGGTAGAGGTTTACGAACATTTCTAAATCAGGCATTTGTATTTTGATAGGTAAAGTTTAAATTACTTCCTGTCTCACATCTGGATCAGATATTTTCCTGTTTATACCAGGTGCTAATCTATGCAAACAATCACTAAAAATCTCTCTGGGGCTTTGAGCAATGTTTGTGACTGACATAGACATTTTCCCTTGTTTCTCCACCATGTTCCAGAGTCTTAAAGTTACTGAAGTACATTATATAATAATAAAGTCATCAAATTGCATCTGCTATCTTAAATCAGCAAATTGACCTTAACCAAACAATTGGTCATTTACAATCATAATGGCTTTAAACCTATTACAATTTTCCATAATTGTAGTTTCTTCTTAACACCATGGCAGCCATTTTGAAAAACAGCTGCCAGTACACCTGGTTCTAAATCTTTCCAGACTTGGGGAATATTTAACATGTCTCTCACATGGGGTACATCCATTTCATAAGTTACTATAGATTTTTATAAAATGTTTATGATCTTGTATGTTTAGCAGAATTCCAGACTAATTATTCATTTTTCCAAATTTCACTATTTTCTGGCCTTAGTTCCTGGGTAACTGGGAAAACCAGTGGGGGTGGTCATCTTCCCTCAATTTCATTAAGAAATGTCATCACAAATTCAATAGACTATTTTGATCCTTAATTTCATTATGTACCATAGGTTCACAATTAGCCACTTCCTGTTCTTTTACTTTGGTCTTTTGTCTCTCAACCCTTCGTACTATCCTAGTTAATTCTGATTTTTGTACAGATATTTGTTCAATCTTTTTTGAGATGTAATAAAGATTGCAATTGAAAGTTAGAAGGGCTTACTTACTTCAGTGGTCACAATTACAGTAAGTACTGTGAAGTTTTTTTTCAAATAACATTTCTCATGTCAGATCTTCACTCTCAATGAATCTGAAATGGGATATACCATGTTTAATGTAGGAACAGTCTGTTTATATAATTAAGATTGTCTTTCGGGATACTTTCTTGTGATGTCCTGTCTCAGCATTTCATTGCTCTGGGCCATAGGCTACAGCTGCTTCTCGATAGTGTCCATTCAAACTCAAAGAACTGATGCTTCCTTTGGTAAATTTCTCCTCTGTGGCTTTCTGACACATGTCTGTTAACCTTGGTGATATTTCTGTCTTATGTCCCCTGCTTTCTGCAACATTGGTGAGCTTTCTTATTCTCTAATCATGTAGACATAAAAGTAACTTTTATTCCCCAGAGATAATTTTATCTTAGGGTTTAGTGCTGAATATTCTCACCCTCTCAATTTTGTTTTGAGCTCTGGCTGGCTGATATGGCTCAGCTATTCTGGCTCAAAACCCTTTCCAAGCTGGCTGATTCAATCTTGCTTTTCTCAGCTTTTCATTGAATTGCTCTGCTTTGCCTTAAACTAACACTGGTAGACTGTTTTAATCTTCAGGCTCCTGCTTATCCTTCTGGCTTCAACTGCCTCTGTTGACCTGCATAGAACTGCATGAACTCACTAAGAAACTGAACTCCACTGTACTGACTCCCATTCCATTCTTATCTCCCCATGTTGCTCTTAAGAAGAAGATCTGTATGATAAGAACTTCAAGTCTCTGAAGAAAGAAATAGAAGAAGATCTCAGAAGATTGAAATATCTCCCATTCCCATGGATTGGCAGGATTAATATAGTCAAAATGGCTATCCTGCAGAAAGCAATCTACAGATTCAATGCAATCCCCATCAAAATGTCAACTCAATTCTTCACTGAGTTAGAAAGGGCAATTTGAAAATTCATCTGGAATAATAAAAAACCTAGGATAGCAAAAACTATTCTCAACAATAAAAGAACCTCTGGTGGAATCACCATGCCTGACCTCAAGCTATACTACAGAGCAATTCTGATAAAAACTGCATGGTACTGGTACAGCGACAGACAGATAGATCAATGGAATAGAATTGAAGACCCAGAAATGAACTGACACACCTATGGTCACTTGATCTATGACAAGGGAGTGAAAACCATCCAGTGGAAAAAAGACAGCATTTTCAACAAATGGTGCTAGCATAGCACAACTGGCAGTCAACATGTAGAAGGATGAGAATTGATCCATTCTTATCTCCTTGTACAGAGTTCAAGTCTAAGTGGATCAAAGAACCCCAAATAAAACAAGATACACTGAAATTTATAGAGGAGAAAGTGGGGAAAAGCCTTGAAGATATAGGCACTTGGGAAAAATTCCTAAACAGCAATGGCTTGTGCTATAAGATCAAAAATTGACAAATGGGACCTCATGAAATTGCAAAGCTTCTGTAAGGCAAAAGACACTGTCAATAATACAGAAAGGCCGCCAACAGATTGGGAAAAGATCTTTACCAATCCTAAATCTGATAGGGGACTAATATCCAATATATACAAAAAGCTCAAAAAGCTGGACTCCAGAAATTCAAATCACACCATTAAATAATAGGGTACAGAGCTAAACAAAGAATTCGCAAATGAGAAATATGGAATGGCTGAGAAGCACCTGAAAAAATTGTTCAACATCCTTAATTATCAGGGAAATGCAAATCAAAACAACCCTGAGAGAAAAAAAAAGGAAAAAAAAAATAAAAAGAGGCCTCTTGGTCTTACAAACTTTATATGCCCCAATACAGGGGAACACCAGGGCCAAAAAGTGGGAGTGGGTGGGTAGGAGAGCAGGGCAGGGGGGAGGGTATAGGGAACTTTCAGGATAGCATTTGAAATGTAAATAAAGAAAATATCAAAAGAAGAAGAAGAAGAAAATTTCCAAGACAAAAAGAAAAAAATAATCTTGTCTTGTCTTGTGAGACTGTCCTTATGAGACTTGGGAGTATCCTGTCTCTTACTCATTTTGGCAAATCTTTCTCTGATTTGTCCCTTTGTTTTTCCTCATTTAGACTTTACTTTAAAACATTGTGTTTCCTACTGCAAATCAGTTTAATTAAAGGTATGTGTTAATGATGAATCTGTATTCCAGCCAGAGTGATGAAAGGTGTGTAGCATGTCTGGATTCAGGCTGGATCACATAGACACTAGAATGTCTTTGGATGTGAGCCCTTGCCTGAACAATCAAATTGTTGGATTAAAATCATCTTAAGTGAGATAGCCCAATCACAAAAGAACACACATGGTATGCATTCACTGATAAGTAGATGTTAGCCCAGAAGCTCAGAATCCTTCTTAGAAGCTGACGGGGTCTGAAGACCCAAAAGGAACAACAATATGAACTAACCAGTACCCCCAGAAATACTTGGAACTAAACCACCAACCAAAGAAAACATGGTGGAACTTGTGGTTCTAGCAGTATATGTAGCAGAGGATGGCCTAGTAGGTCATCAACGGGAGGAGAGTCCCTAGGTCCTGTGAAGGTTCTATACCTAAGTATAGGGGAATGCCAGGACTGGGGAAATGGAAGTGGGTGAGTTGGGGAACAGGGGGTGGGAGGATGGGATAGGGGATTTTCAGTGAAACTAGGAAAGGGTATAACATCCAAAATGCAAATAAAGAAAACATCTAAAATAATAATAAAAAAGAACACACCTAAAAAATTCATCTACATCTCACTGCATGTTGAATAATTCATAAATTAATCTATGTACAATTGTTCTACTGTTTTCCATTACTATGACAATATAATTGACATAAACTAATTTGAGGGAGGAAACATTCACTGCTCATAGTATTTTGTTCCTTACCTTTGGGTTCATAAAGAAAAATGGAAGACAATATATGGTGGAATGAAACTACTCACTTCATGTTTGTAAGAAAGGTGGGAAAGTTGAGGAAGAGGAGCAGGAGGAGGGAGAGGAAAGAGGAGGGAGTGAGCACCCTGATACCTCCTTCAAGCCCATCTTCACACTGATCTCACTTTCTCCTCCTGGACCTCATTGCCAAAACTATGCACAATTTCCCAATTGTATTACCAGTTGGTGGCAAAGCTTTCAGGACATGGTCTTTGAAGATGTCTAAGTTTCAAACCATAACATTGTTTACCTGAGCAAATATTGACATCATACTGATTTGTTTTTTTAAAACCTACAGACTCTAACTTGCTATAAAGTGATACACAATTGGCTCTAGATGATTCAAACTATGGGACAAGTCAGTTTGGTGAGTTCTTAATGGACTTAAAAGATATACTGGTTAGAGTACTCTGAGTAGCTCCTGTCATCATTACAGACTTCAGTCTCTGAGTTTTTAAGCTGCCTGCAGAATATTTACATGATCTTTTCTTAATATTGTCTTTAGATTTCTAACATGAAAATGAAGGGAAATATTTCCTGGCCTTGACTCTTAAAGCAAAATCTTCATGGCTTCCTAGCTCTTTCCCAGCTCATCCTTGATTCTAAAAAAAAAAAAAAAAAAAAAAAAAAGACTCTATGTACCAGCTGAAGGAAAGCCAAAGAAATCAAATATCAGGGAAGAATACTTTTTTAGCATAAAAGGATATTATTTTTATGATTTGACTACAGCTCTTTCACCTGTGTGGCCACCAGTATTGAATGTGTTTTTTGAGTTTCTGTGATAGTTGCTACATTCTGCTTGAGATGAAATGAAAAGTTCAGTTTGCCATCTGATGTAATTCCCTTCTTCATCCCTGAGCAAAAAGTGTCATTTAAAGCTGCTGTACACTTAGTTGTTTTCTTTGAAAAAAAATAAAAAAATAAAAACAGCATGGCAAAATAAAGAAAGCTATAAAATCTAGTTGGAGACAGTTTTTCATGCATTAGGGGACATTTGCTAGAATTCAATTGTTGCATAAAAACATTCATAATGAAACCCAAAAAGTCAAAGATAGCCTAGCTCAGTGCCTCTGTCACGGTGCTGCAGTGCCCTGGTAGTTCTGGGCAGCTGTTAAGTAGCCCAGCTGTGAGGCCTTTACTGAGCCTGGGGTCTTCGTTAGCTGAATCTTCTTGCACAACAGTGTGTTAGTCAGTTAAAAACTCCTAATTATAATGAGGTTCCAGTGTCCAAGTCATGCTGAGAAAAACACTTTTCGCTCACTCTATCTCCTCATAAGCCAACAAAATAATCAAAGTCTCAACTGGCCTAATCTTTTTATTTTTTATTTTTTTTTCTTGAATAAACCCTGTTTCTATCACTGAATTTGGGCAGGTACTCGGATATAGACTGATGCCCAGTGTTGCTTGGTCTTGGTGTTGGTGACATTCTTCATTACTTAATATGGGACATTTAGTATATATATATATATATATATATATATATATATATATATATATATATATATATAATAAAAGCCAAGAAGCAAATTATGTGAGTTAGTCTCTCTCTCTCCCCCCCTCTCTTATCCTCTCTCCCAATTTTAGAAAATAACCACTACCCTGCTTTGATGTTTTTCTCCAAGTTTTGTACCATTTTGTGAATTATCTTAACACATATAAATATTTATTTTAAGTTTGAAAAGTCCATCGCTATCATAATATTCTCCATTCAGTACATCAAACCTAATAAAAACCATCTACATGTAAATTCACTATAGCTCATCACAAACTGTCAACATGAGGCTATATGACACTGTATTTCTTCCCACCTGGACAAAATTTAGCAAAGCCCTGATCATATAGAGAGATACATAAGGTAATTAAAACTAAGTGGTCCAAAGATTAATAAACCACTCCATGTCCACATTAAATTCTAGAGGTTTGTGACCTAGAACTGGAAAGGAAAGTTTAAGGTCATACAGTAATTGTGGACTTTATCCCCCACACTACCATAGTGAATCTGGGGCTTTTATTTTAAATGCATTTGCTATTTGCACTATCACTTCCTTTTGTCTTTTGTTCAGTCTTATAAAGAACATATGGGTTGTGTATTTCTAGGTCACCTTTTTGTTTATTAATGGAAACATGCATTTTACCCATTTTATTATTCTTTTTAATATCATAATACCCTTATTTATTTATTTATTTATTTATTCTTTACTTTTTAAATATTTTATAGGATATTTTCTTTATTTAAATTTAAAATGTTATTCCCTTTTCTAGTTTCCCTTCCAAAAATCCCCTATCCCATCCCCCCTCCCATTGCTCCTCAACCCACCCAATCCCATTCCCAGTCCTGGCATTCCCTTATACTTAGGCATAGAACCTTCACAGGACCTAGGGCCTCTCCTCCCATTGATAACAGACTAGGCCATCCTCTGCTTCCTATATAGCTAGAACCACAAGTTCCGCCATGTGTTTTCTTTGATTGGTGATTTAGTTCCAAGGAGCTCTGGGGGTACTGGTTAGTTCATATTAATGTTCCTCCTATGGGGATTCAGACCCCTTCAGCTCCTTGGGTACTTTCTCTAGCTCCTTCTTTAGGGACCAAAAGACAACCAACAGATTGGTAAAAGATCTTTACCAATCCTGAATCTGATAGGGGGCTTTTATATATATATATATATATATATATATATATATATATATATATATATATATATATATATATATATATATCTCAAGAAGTTGGACTCCAAAAAATAAAATAACCCTATTTTTTTTTTAAATGGAGTACTGTCGCAGCCCCAATCTCTGACCAGCAGAGAGTGGGAATAAACAACACCAACTCCAAAAAGCAGGTTCAGAGCAGCTGCAGCCGCTTCTCTTTATTAGGAGGTTTCTTGCAGTTTCCCCAGCTACAGTCAGTTCTCAATCAGTCAGTCTTCAGTCTCTCCAATAATCATCTCCATCTCATCATCTTCATCAATCTCTCAATCTCTGGGACTGTCCACACTTATCCTCTTCCATTCACTCACGTCACCTCACACCACCCAATCATAGACGCACACATCCAAGGCAGGATTGGCTGATAGAATGGTCTCTCGAGATGTTGTACTAACTCTCTAAGGAGTTACACGTGTGCATGATTGAGACCGAGGTAAACAAGCGAGGTTACCGGGCTTTAGCACAGAGCCAGGGCACCATCTTTGGCCCATGTGTCCACATCCGCTCCCCACAGGGTACAGAGCTAAACAAAAAATTCTCAACTGAGGAATACTGAATGGCTGAGAAGCACCTAAAAAAATGTTCAACATCCTTAATCAACAGGAAAATGCAAATCAAAACAACCCTGAGATTCAACCTCAATCCAGTCAGAATGGCTAAGATCAAAAACTCAGATGACAGCAGATGCTGGTGAGGATGTGGAGAAAGAGGAACATTCCTCCATTTCTGGTAGGTCTGCAAGCTGGTACAACCACTCTGGAAATCAGTTTGGTGGTTTCTTAGAAAACTGGACATAGTTCTATTGGAAGATTCAGCAATATCACTTGTGGGCATAAACCCAGAAGAAGCTCCAACATGTAATAAAGACACATGTTCCACTATGTTCATAGCGGCCTTATTTATAATAGCCAGAAGCTGGAAAGAACCCAGATGTCTGTCCCTCAACAGAAGAATGGTACAGAAAATGTGGTACATTTACACGATGGAGTACTATTCAGTTATTAAAAACAATGAATTTATGAAATTCTTAGACAAATAGATGGATCTGGAAGATACCATCTTGAGAAAGTTAACCCAGTCACAAAAGAACACATATGATATGCACTCAATGATAAGTGGATATTAGCCCAGAGGCTCAGAATCCTTCTTAGAAGGGGGAACAAAATACCATGGAAGGAGTTACAGAGACAAAGTACAGAGCAGAGACTGAAGGCGCAACTATCCAGAGACTGCCTCACTTGGGGCTCCATCCCATAAACAACCCCCAAACCCAGACACTATGACAGATGCCAACAAGAGCCTGCTGACAGGAGCTTGTTATAGCTGTTTCCTGTGGGGCTCTGCCAGTGACTGGCAAATACAGAAGTAGATGCTCAAATCCATCCATTGTTCTTTACTTTTAAGAAATATGTAATGTATAGCCATCTCTATTCCAAGAAGTCTAATAGCAACACTCTGGAGGAAATAAGCATGATTCAAAGCATTTCCTGTTAGTTTTGAGTTATTGTTGCTGAAATCACTAGATTATTAGATTAAAAAATCATCTAAGTGTGAGTCAAATGGTTGTGTGCTTCACAACCAAAACACTCCCATTCATTTTCTTGTATTAGACATAACATCACCTCAAAACAGTTATTTTAAATTTTCAGTCATTTTCTTACTCTTGAGAAGGAGCCACCAAGGAACTTAAATTTGATAATGAAAAACATGTGATTAGCTAGAGGCCACCAAGTGTAACCCCTGCTCATAGCATAGAGATGATCCTCATTTGCTTAAGCTTTAAAACAGCAATTTGGTCCTGAGGTTATTACATAGATTTATTTTTTTGGCCTTCAATTTTACTCTTAGAAGCCACAGAGGGCTTGAAAAGGCATCTCTGCCCAGATGCTCTGTGTCTGCCAAGGGAGTTGAGAACCTTAAAAGCTCCCTTCAACACTCTCCTGTTTATTTCCCAGCACAAGTAATAATTAGGAGAGTGACATCTGCTTCCATCTATTGCTTCATTGTTCCAGAATTGTGCGGGACAGAGATGATAATACCCTCCTTATTACCTTTATATGGGACATGTGTCTGAGCCTGGAAGAATAAAAGGAAAAATACGATAAAGGCATCTTTCTGGTGCTTGCAGAATTTGAAAGACCCAGTAATTTCCACAACTGATTAGGGCTGCAGGCATCTAGGAATGCTGTGTCCTCTGTGATACCAAAGGAGAAAACATAAGAGATGTGGATAATAATGAAGAAGAAGAAGAAGAAGAAGAAGAAGAAGAAGAAGAAGAAGAAGAGGAGGAGGAGGAGGAGGAGGAGGAGGAGGAGGAGGAGGAGGAGGACACATGCTGCCAGGGCAGAGTGCTTTTAACACACCAGTAGTGACTGCATGTGTTTGACATACATGCTGACAGACTGAAAGGCTTTTTAAGTTCAATGCATTTTCATTAAAACCGTGCATGTAAAACTAGACATTCTATTACCAGACCATAAAACTAATATATTCTTGATGTTTCTTGAAACAAGATTTTCACAAGATTTGTAACTGTAAGAATGTAACCTTGAGAAAGGTTCTAGGAAGCTAATCACACATTGATTCAAAAATTGTATTGGAGGAAAAGTTAACTTTAAACGTTTTTGTTTGTTGGTTTGTTTGTTTTTATTTTGTCTCAAAACAACATTACTCAATAGAAATAAAATCACCAAATTTGCATGATGCTAGGTAACAATTAGTTTTATTCTTGATATCAACTGTATTTTTGTAATAATCACAATATATTGCATTTTCAGTTTATAATAATGTCAGTATAGAGAAGAAAACAAATACTTCCAAATCAAATTTTAAAGAGAGAGAGATAATTAAAACTGTCAATTACAAAATAAATTCAATAAATCTAGTTAGATTCTAGGTATGTGATTTTTGGCCCATCTCCCTGCAGAATCCTCTTTAATTTAGACTTACCTTGCATTCTTCTTCCTTTTGTCTCCTCTGCACCATAACAACCCTTTTTTTTCTGGTCAATAAACAAAAGGAATATGTTTTAACTAATGAAGATATCTGTAGATTTAATTAACAAACGCTGATATGTGAAAACAAAATTTTAGATTAACTTCACTCTTAATAAATACTCTACTTTCCTTTGAGTATAGGAAGGCTATGGGGACTGAACCACCAATCAAAGTGTATAAATGGAGGGACCCATGACTCCAGTCACATGCATGGCAGAGGATGTCCTTGGAGGACATCAGTGTGAGAAGCTGCCATTGGTCCTGTGAAGTCTTGATTTCTCATTGTAGGGCAATGCCAGGATATGTGGGGATACATGGGTGGGGGAAGGACCCTCATAGAAGGAAGGGGAAGGAGATGGAATAGGGGGGATTTCTGAGGGGAGACCTGGAGAAGAAGTAACATTTGAAATGTAAATAAAGAAAATATACAATAAATACCAATATATAATAAAAACAATATACAATAAAAGCACAAAAAGAAAAAAGGAAAAGAATTAGACTGTTGCAAGTAATGATGTCAGACAATGCAAATGCTATGCCTGATGAGACATACAGAGCAAAGTATGCACAAACAGGAGGCTAACGAGTGACTACAGAAAAGATGTACATATCTCCATGCCAAATACCCATCTAAGCATTTAGAATATCATGATGAAAACAAAATATAAATTCCTTTTTAAAACATAGTACTCTAGTACAATCTACATTTTGGTGGATTCACTTATAATTTTTAACTTTTGAAATACTCTTGTTATTTGATTGTTAACTCTTCCCAGTTCTGGACATTTGCAAAGACTAGGCATTGAAATGGAAGAGCAAAGGTAGCATGTCTTTCACAGGCTTTTGGCTTTCATTTTAGTGTAGAATGGTATATTATGAGACCCACTCCACACTACAGCCCCAGCTTTCAATTGCAGCAGGATCAAAGCTTTCATTTTCCTACATAATTATAATTTTATTTTTAAACTTATAATTTAATTTTAAATATATCTATATCTATATCTATATCTATATCTATATCTATATATCTATATAGATATATAGATATATAGATATAGATATAGATATATATACTCAGAACAGTTTTTAAGCTCCTTTTGATCAATAAGTTTTAAAATGCATTGAATCTAATGAATCTAATTTACTTTAAGTATTTTAAGATTCCTCTGATAATTATATCTATTTTTAAAACCAACATTGTAGAGATTATAAAACCAAAAATATGATTGAATGCTATGGAATTAGAAAAATATTGGAAAACTTTGCTACTCAAAAATGTGATATAGCAGCCTAGCATGCATAAGTAGGCTCATAATCTCTTGTGGTTCCAGCAACTTATATTTGGTTATTTCTATAGGCATTATAACATGGGCTAGAGCAAGAATTTAGGCAAGCTGAAGTGCCTTCCTCCATTGGGCTTCCTCCATACCATGATATGGCAATTATGTATGCATTAAACAACTAATGAACATAAACATTTTAAGCTATGAACAGCTGAGCAGAGAACAAACTGTACTCCCAGAAAAATAAGTTCTCTCTCTCTCTACTTCTCCTTTCCTGGGGAAAGTTTGGAAAGTATTTTACTGGGATAACACTCTACAGCATACTTTTGCATTTTTCATAAGAATTGAGGCAAAAATAAGAAAAGAGAATGGTAAATTCATAGGAAGAAGATGCAGTATAACTCTTATCCATTTCAGGAATGTCTACTTATAGTACTGGTGTTATGAAAATGGCTACATTTCTACGATCCAGAGCCCCTTAAATTTTTTTTTCACTTTTTGAATTTGAATATCATGGCTTAATTATTTTTTCTAGATTTCTCTCATGCCCTGTTTGTCTTGGTCTTTGGAACACTGTTTAGGGGCAGCCATGGGATGAAGAAAGGACTGGCATACATCCTTTAAGCTGAGGTTAAGCAAGGTTGGCTACCAACATAAACTGAAATGTCAGTGTGTATATTTGGTTCAGTGTGGGGGTTAGGTATGAGCTAATCCCATTAGATCACTTTAAGCCAGTACTTGAAGGCAAGGTAATTTCGATTGCTAGCTTTGCACATACTGACCACTTGTGTATAAAGGATCTTAATCAGACCTACATGGAATGCCATGCCAGGCCATTTCTCTTGAGCCTTGTCCATATGTGCAATGGCTTCACCAAGTTTCCCTGGCTATAAGACCTTAGAGATCTTTTCCCATAACAATAATATACATTCACGTGGTGCTTCCTCAGCTCCCTATACCTTTCCGTTCTTATTTCTTAGATGTACAAGATGGATCTTCAAGCCTACTTTGCTGCATTGCTAAACAGCAAACTGCAAAGATAAAAAGAAGATTATAACCATACTGTAGTGCAACAGAAAAGGATGTTTTAGCAACATAAAAAAGATTAAAGTTTCAAGCTCTGCAGGGATTCTTTTACTATATTATCTGGAGAAAGCCTCATCACAAGCTTCTTGCACTTCAAAGATATGCTGACATAATTGGACCATGGCCATGTTATTATTGTTGTAGGTACAAACACCCAGAAAGTTAGCCCTCAATGAATTCCCAAATATATTTATTCTCATTCTTTGGAGCTCTTATTATCATACATATGTGTTGGTAATCTGTGTGACATATTAAACTCTGTCTAAATCTCAGGGCTGTAGTCCATCCAGGATAGTTGAATAGAGGAGCCTGTTGGTACTACAGATTGTTAGAGAAATAAGCTCCAGTACAGAGGGAGGTCGTTAATATAAACAGATATGGAAGATTGTCATAAAAAGACATGATGAACAGGCAGTGGTCACAGGACAGAAATCCTGCAAGTGTTCCTCCTCCTGACCAGAGTTATGGATATGAATACCAGACCTCTTATAAATACAGTCCTTGGTTTATTTCACAATCTTAGGCATCAGCTGACTTGAAATCCATGTCTTCACTCAAACAAATTGGCAGACTCACACCTCCAGGGAAAATATAAGCATACATTCACATGCACATTAGCCCAGGAGCCAAGACATTTTCCCATCATGACATCTTCCCATTAGCATCTTAGACTTTATTCCTCTATTCTTTGGAAACCACTACTTTACTGTGGCAGTAAGATTTTCTTCTAAACTATATAAAACTTTTAATGTAAATAAGACTTTGTTTAGAAAATCACTGGTGATAGAGAATTCTGTTCCATTTTGTTTTTCTAATTTTTGTTGAAGACATCTGTAAAATTTTTCCATAGTTAACTGTCTTTCTGGGTTTTAGGAGATGCCGATATTGGGTAATAGTTTATGTTGAGCATAAATATTTTAAAATTTTCATGACATTACCAGACATTTCATGAATGCAGTCATTGGTTTAATTCACAAACATAGGCCTGATCATATTTGAAGTCAGTGTATTTCCTGAACCTAAAGTGGCAGCCAGACATTTTCAAGGAAGATACAAGAATACCTTTTCATCCCCAGTAGCACAAAGGCCAAGTAGAAAGTGGAATTTCATCTACCTTGAGGTATAAGTCAGTCCAGTCCTGAATGGAAAATACAGTCTTTTTGCTACATGGACAACAAGCACTAAGTTGTTGTTGTTGTTGTTGTTGTTGTTGTTGTTGTTGTTGTTGTTTCCATTATGTCCAATTTCCCCAAGGACTACAGCAAGTGCCACACCTTGAACTGGCTTTTATAATTTATTTTTAGTGAACCATTATAAGTACTTCTAACCTCTCTTGTTTCTCTCTTGCCCTCTTGGGTTATTCCCTTCCTCCTCCCTTCCCTATTCCCTAACCCCTCTCTCCACATGTTCAGGGCCTGCCTCTACTTCTCTACTCTCACCCTATCTCTGCCTTTTTCTGCCACTACTACCCTCTTGACTCCCCTCCCCTTGCCCTAAATAAACTCTATTCTATACTAAAAAAATAATAAATAAATAAATAAATAAATAAATAAATAAATAAATAAATAGAACTTCTAAGGGCTTCTTTAGCAGTCTTGTTTGCATTTTCAAATGTCAATTGATTTTTAAGCACCTTTTCTGTTTTGGGATCATCTGTAGGATGTCTTGTAGCTTGTATAAAATACAGGCCACAGAGCCTGTTTTCCTGTGTTCCTCTATGTTGTAGCCAGGGTTTCTATTCCTGCACGAACATCATGACCATGAAGCAAGTTGGGGAGGAAAGGGTTTATTCAGCTTACACTTCCATACTGCTGTTCTTCACCAAAGGAAGCCAGGACTGGAAATCAAGCAGGGAAGGAAGCAGGAGATGATGCAGAGGCCATGGAAGGATGTTACTTCCTGGCTTGCTTCCACTGGCTTGCTCAGCCTGCTCTCTTATAGAACCAAGACTATCAGCCCAGAGATGGCACCACCTACAATGGGACCTTCCCCCTTGATAACTAATTGAGAAAATGCCTTGCAACTGGATCTCATGGAGGAATTTTCCCAACTGAAGTTCCTTTCTCTGCAATAACTCCAGCCTCTGTCAAGTTGACACAAAACTATCCAGTATAATTGACCCCTTGTCAACTTGACACACAAACACATCACTAGTAAGCCTCAACCCTTAGTTCTTACTCATTCCCAAGATCTAAACAACTTTAAAAGTCCCACAGTCTTTACACATTAAAATTTCAATCCTTTTAAAATATCCAATATCTTTTTTTAGAGAATTTCTTCATTTACATTTCAAGTGTTATCCCAAAAGTCCCCTATATCCTCCCCACTGCCCTGCTCCCCTACCCCCCCACTCCCACTATTTGTCCCTGGCATTCCTCTGTACTGGGGCATATAAACATTGCTAGACCAAGGACCTTTCTTCCCGAATAATGGCCAACTAGGCCATCTTCTAATACATATACAGCTAGAGACATGAGCTCTGGGGGTTCCGATTAGTTCATATTGTTGTTCCATCTATAGGTTTGCAGACCCATACAGCTCTTGGGTACTCTCTCTAGCTCCTACATTGGGGACCCTGTGTTCTTCCCTATAGATGGTTGTGAGCATCTTTTAAAATCAAATTTTTTTTAAAATTAAAAGTCTCTTAACTGTGAGATCCACTAAAATACTTCCTCCAAGAGGGGAAAGCATCAGGGCACAGTCACAATCAAAAGCAAACTCAAACTCCAACTGTCCAATGTCTGGGATCCAACTCACGATCTTCAGGGCTCCTCCAAGGGCTTGGGTCACTTCTCCAGCCATGCCCTTTGTAGCACAAACCTTGTCTACTAGGCTCCAGCTGCCTGTACTCCACTGCTCCTGCTGTTCTCGGTGGTCATCTCATGGTACTGGCATCTCCAAAACGCTGCTGTCTTCCACTGTAACTAGTTTTCATCAATAGCCTCTCATAGGCTCTCTTCATGGTGCCAAGCCTCAAACCTTTTGCTTGACCCCTTCAGTCCTAGGCCATCAACTACAGCTGAAGCTATACATTCTCCAATGGCCTTCCATGGCCTCTCACAAGCCTAGCCTCAGCTGCTCTGCATGATGCCTTCATGCCTTCAAAACCAGTACCACCTGGGTGAATCTTACACATTACCAAGTCCAGCCACAGCACAAGGTACTACCTTGGCTATCTCTGAAACATCTCCTCTGTGCTCTCAGAAAACACTTTTCAGAAGATGTCACCTCAGTGATGCTGGTATCTTCTTAATCACCACTAATTTCTTAGCTCCAGCTAATCAGCATCAATAGTCCCAGTAATGCAAAGTTTTCACTTTAGTAGTTCTGGTATCTTGTTAATCACAGTGGATTCTTCAGCCCCAGCTAACCAGAACCACAGAATCATAACAATCAAAAATAGCAATGGCCCTGATAAGAGTCTTTAATCTTCCCTCTGGAATTTTCACAATCCAGGCCTCCATCTTCTGAACTGTTCTCAACATTATGTTTCAAGTTCCTACACAACATCCCACAGAGTTCTTAATACTGAATGGATCTTCTGGCCCAAAGTTCCAAAGTCCTTCCACAGTCCTGCCCAATACATGGTCAGGTTGTCACAGGAATACCCCACTATGCTGGTACCAATTTTTCTTAGTTAGGGTTTCTATTCCTGCATGAACATCATGATCAAGAAGCAAGTGGGGGAGGAAAGGGTTTATTCAGCTTACACTTCCATACTGCTGTTCATCACCAAAGGAAGCCAGGACTGGAAATCAAGAAGGGCAGGAAGCAGGAGATGTTGCAGAGGCCATGGAGGAAAGTTCTTTACTGGCTTGCTTCCACTGGCTTGCTCAGCCTGCTCTCTTATAGAACCAAGACTACAAGCCCAGAGATGGTACCACCCACAAGGGGACCTTCCCCCTTCATCACTAATTGAGCAAATGACTTACAGCTGGATCTCATGGAGGCATTTCCCCAACTGAAACTCCTTTCTCTTCAATAACTCCAGCCTGTGTCAAGTTGACACCAAACTAGCCAGTACACTTTAGGACCTGAAAAATCTCAAATATCTCTTAATTGTTCATTTGTTTTTCTTTATTAGCAGGAAACCTACTAGATTATTTAAGTAAAGTTGTTCAAATGCAAGATTGGCAGGCATTTAAAACTGTCAAGAATTTTCCCTTTGACTAAGTACCTATCTCAAGTCTTATTTTAAAAGCCAAGGACACCAACCCATTCACAAAACCTTCAACCCAAAATTTGACATGTCTGTGAGAAAAGGAGGGACAAAGATGGAGCAGAGTCTAAAGAAATGGGCAACCAATAACTGGCCCAACTTGAGAACCATCTCATGGGCAAGCACCAATCCCTGGTGCTATTAATAATACTAGGTTATGCTTACAGACAGTAGTCTACCATAACTGTCCTCTGAGAGCCTCTGAGTCACCCAGCAGGTGACTGAAACAGTTGCAGAGACCTACAGCTAAACATTGGGCTGAGCCCAAGAAGTCATATGGACTGAGGGCCCATGAAGAGGGTAGGAACTCCACAGTAAGGTGAACAGAGTCAACAAACCTGGATCCTTGGGGGCTCTCAGCAACTGAACAATGAACCACAGAGTAGATACAGGCTGGAAATAACCAGCACACACACACACACACACACACACACACACACGCACACATACACGTCAAATATGCATCTCGGTCTTCATGCAGGTTCCCTAAAAACTGGACCAAGGGCTGTCCTTAAAGATGTTGCCTGACTATGGTATCCTTTCCCCTAACTAGGCTGTCTTCTCTGGCCTCAGTGGAAGAGCATGTGCCTATCCCTGCAGAGGGTAGGTCCCCCCTGGGCATACCGCCTTCCTGGTTCATCAATTCTCTATAGGATTACGTGCATCCTTTCTCACTGGGGCCAGACAAGGCAGCCCTGTTGTGGAACAGATTCTATAGACAGGCTACAGTTTTAGGGACAGCTCCTGCTCCAGTTGTTGGAGAACCTCCAGGGAGAATAAGCTGCACATCAGCTACATATGTGCTGGGTGCCTGGGTCCAGTCAGTGTATGTTCTTTGGTTTAATCCTTATTTTTACCTTACTGCATTTTTCTTTGGAGCATTATCTCTTCTGACAGGCTGTGTGTTTCCTGTAGTTTCTAGTCCACTTTCAGCTCCTGGTTTATGAACTATTTATTGTGATCCTTGAGCTTGTGTCCAATGAACCTTGATTACAGGTGGAGAGGGAATGATGAAAAGACAGGAAATCAGATACAGGTACATGTACACCAAAGTTAAAATCAGGTGGGTCCTGCTACTGCTCCAGCCTATGACCTCGGCCTGTTTATTATGAATGGCTCAAGGTAATTACTTAACAAGTGCTCCCTAGGTGAGTAATCTCTGGTCATAAACACCCAGGAAGAAAAAGGTGCAGTTGATAGTCTTTTCTTGTACCAATCAGTCATTCATAAACAGTCATATCATTGACAGAAATGAAGGCTTTTTCATCACTCTTGATCCTGGCCAATATGAGTAAAGACTTTGCTAATCTCCCATGGATCTGAAGCCAAGGAAACCTTGACATGGGCATTTCCAAGCCTCAGTGCCTTCCACTACTCCCTATGAATTATTTATTTATTTATTTATTTATTTATTTATTTATTTATTTTACTCTAATGTAAACTGAATGAGCTAGAAGCTTTTTGGATGCACTGTATTCTCTCTACTTCTTTCATTAAAGTGACCAAAATAAGTTGAACAATGACATCTATATGTCTCTTTCACTTTTTAGTAAACATTCTGGCCTAATTGTTAAATAGCCTATTCATCATCCAGATTGCCATAAATACTAATTTCCCAAAACACATCGAAATGGTCTTGGCTTTTATACCAGCCTAGGAGTGGGTAGATGGTAGCATAGAGACATCCTGGTGAAAGATTCACTTTGAGCTGACAGATGTTTGCTTCATGGGCATGCCTCCATTTTATTTACAGCTGTGAGATGCTGCTTGTGCCGAGTGGGAACAGCAAGAGTGTCTCAGAAATATGGAAAGAACGTTATTCTGGAGCAACTTTTAAAAGTGAAAATTAAACAGGATTGAAATACCAATAGCTTTGTGGTATGTTTCATGAAGTTTTCAGAGGAACATAGCAGAAATGAGCCTCTCATCATGATGACCTCCGTGACTGTTCCTTGTATTGGATATTTCCTTTTCTCCAATTTTATTATCATCTCAATACCTATTTAATATATTTAATAATTAGATACTTTCACATGAGACCTTGTTTAAAGTTCTCTATTGACTAGAATACAAGTTCAGTAGTCATTAATTAGACTAACCTTTCACAGAATACACTAATGATTCTAGAAATGTTTCATTCATTAATGAGACTGTAGGAAAGTCTCTTACTGATGAAGAATACAGCTATGAAAAATTATAGCCCAATTATTAAGATTTATTCAGCAGTCAACTGAAAGAGTACAAGGGGAAGAGTATCTTTGAATTATTTACCTAAATAATTGATGTGTATTTGTCTCAACCTTTTTAAGTTTAAAAGTTTTGATAACAATTAAGTAATTTTTTAACTTCTTTAGAAAACCATGAGAATGAGAAGAAATGACAAGTTTAATCAAATATTAATTTGAGGGAATGCTTAGAAAATCAAGAATTCTAAGTGACAGTTTAAAAAGATGGATATCTCACTCTTCTTTGACAATCTATAATGTAACAGTTCATTTATAGGGAGGCAAAAGTATTGGTATCTGATATTAACCTATTTATATGTTCTGGGTTATGAATTGCTTGTTTGGTTATTTTATTTTACATTGAAGTTCAGGATCCTTAAAGATTTTGCTAAATGAAATTTAAAACATGGATAGAATCACAAAAGAAGACAAAAGACACATCTTTGTGAGTGTCTATTAGAGATTATTCACTCTGTAAGAAGAACATAACAGCTGACTAGGTATAGTAATTAGTCTTTACAGCAAGCATCATAGGGTCCATACTTCTATTACATTTGTAATAGGTCCTTTAAATGAGTAAAAATTGTAGGAGTTATACAAAATCTATGAATTTGTAAAAGAGAATGGGTTGTCCTAAACAAATACTCAAATCAATACTGATGCTTATAAATGCTTACTTTCTCATCAACAGAAATAAGGGATATGACATTCTTCCTTCATATAAAATAACAAAATATAGCATATGTAATAACATGATATATAGAGATTCATGTTATGAAGAGAACTAAAAGGAACATCTAAGAATGTAGATTTCTTTGTCTTTCCATCTTCATGAAAAAGGCAATGGTAAAATAATTTATAATATGCTGATTTCTTGACTGTTTATAATATAAAAATTATAAGATACTTAAATTTTTAATGATAACTAATAGAATCTAAATGACTATATAAAGATGTCTCATTGTGGAATATTTTACTTATGTGATGATATTGCTGTGAAGTGAATGTTCAAAATCCAAAACCTGAAAGTCAAGATCCAAAACGTTTGCAAACTATGCAATACAAATACATACTTTCCTGACTAATACTAGTTTAATGCACAGAGTTAAACTATTACATAAAGCCACCCATGAGTAATTTGTGTACAGAGTTCATATTTAAGCTTGAGGCTCATCTTGTCATGTATGTTCCACTATGCCGACATATGAATACATAAAATAAAATTAGATATTTCTGGACCTAGTGGTTTAAGATTTTAGATAAAGGACATTCAGCCTATGCCAGATATAGAAAATTTCTCCAGTAAAGTCAAGAGAAGACATGTACATGGTTTAGACCAGGTAAGTGTAGGAAAAGTGGTGAAAGAAGGTGATTAATTCTAGATGGATACATGTACACACACATACTTCACACATATCAATGCACTTATTTGTAAGTGCATTGACTAAACTAAAAACACCATGAGAAAAGATGCATTTGCAAGTCAATTTCAACTCTCAAAGAAAACTCATGGTGGGACTCATGGCCCTAGCTGCATATTTAACTGAGGATGACCTTGGCGGTCATCAGAAGTAGGAGAGGCCCTTGGTCCTGTGAAGGTTCTATGCCCCAGTATAGGGGAATGTCAGGGGTAGGAATTCGGAGTGGGTGGGTTGCTGAGCAGGGGAAGGGGTTAGGGAGTTTTCAGAGTGTAAAACCAGGAAAGGGGATAATATTTGAAATATAAATAAAAAAATCTAATAAAAAAGTAAAAAAAGAAAAATGTGTCAACTCTCAAATATCCTGCTAATATATTAACGGTATTAAACAGAAATAAAGTAGTTTTTTTTTTTTTTTAAATTTTACACTCATATTTTATTAACTATTTAGTTACTACTCACAGTAATTCATAACAAATATATGAGGAAGAATAAGATTCATTTAAAGTTGGGAAATTGCTTTGAAAACAGACGTAATCCTACAGGATTTTGGGAGGTGTTGGTTCTACATCACCATTATAACACAGATGCTTCCAGAATCTACTGCCTCTTTCTCCACATCCACACCAGCATCTGCTGTCACCTGAAGTTTTGATCTTAGCCATTCTGACTGGTGTGAGGTGGAATCTCAGGGTTGTTTTGATTTGCATTTCCCTGATGATTAAGGATGTTGAACATTTTTTCAGATGCTTCTCAGCCAGTAGGTATTCCTCAGTTGAGCATTCTTTGTTTAGCTCTGTGCCCCATTTTTTAATGGGGTTATTTGATTTTCTAGTGTCCACCTTCTTGAGTTCATTATATATATTGGATATTAGTCCCCTACCAGAAGCTGGAAAGAACCCAGATGTCCCTCAGCAGAGAAATAGATACAGAAAATGTGGTACATTTACACAATGGAGTACTACACAGCTACTAAAAACAATGAATTTATGAAATTCCTAGGCAAATGGATGTATCTGGAGGATATCATCCTTAGTGAGGTAACCCAATCACAAAAGAACTCACATAACATGTACTCACTGATAAGTGGATATTAGCCCAGAAACTTAGATTACCCAAGATACAATTTGCAAAACACAAGAAAATCAAGAAGAATGAAGACCAAAGTGTTGACACTTTGCTCCTTCTTAGAATTAGGAACAGAACACACATTCAAGGAGTTACAGAGATCAAGTGTGGAGCTGAGACAAAAGGATGGACCAACTAGTGACTGCTGCAGCTGGGGATCCATCCCATAATCAGCCACCAAATGCAGACACTATTGCATATGCCATCAAGATATTGCTGAAAGGGCCCTGATATAGCTGTCTCATGTGAGGCTATGCCAGTGTCTGGCAAACACAGAAGTGGATGCTCACAGTCAACTATTAGATGAACATAGGGTTCCCAATGGAGGAGCTAGAGAAAGTACCCAAGGAGCTGAAGGGTTCTCCAACCCTATAGGTGAAAGAACAATATGAACTAACCAGTACCCCCATAGCTCGTGTCTTTAGCTGCATATGTAGGAGAAGATGGCCTAGTAGGCCATCATTGGGAAGAGAGGCCCCTTGGTCATGCAAACTTTATATGCCCCAGTACAGGGGAATGCCAGGGCCAAGATGTGGGAGTGGGTGGGTAAAGGAGCAGGGCGGGGAAAGGGGGAGAGTATAGGGGACTTTCAGGATAGCATTTTTTAATGTAAATGAAGAAAATATCTAATAAAAATTGGAAAAACAAAACAAAACAAAACAGAATCTACTGCCAGATACAACATCATGATGTTGAAGAGGCCATAACTGAGCCACAATTCACTTATGCATAGAAAAGATGTCCTTATCCTCTATACTAAAATTTACTGAAAAAAAATGTTACAAAATAACATTTTTCTTCTATTTGTAACGTATTTCCCGTTAATGTTACAAGTGGTAGCTCTTTTGCTTTGTTTTCGGGTTTTGTTTAGTTGTGTTTGTTTGATAACTAAATTCACTTTTGGGGCCACTTCTACACAGATAAGATATCAAATATGCCATTTCCCACTTACAATAAAGAGTGCATGGTGGCTTTTTTGTGCCAGATAGAGTTTTCTTCAACTATGACCTGTGAATTCCTGGCCTCTAAAACTTCTCGGAGACTTCTTAGAGGCACAGCATCCCTTGTGGTTTCTTCTATCCCTCCTCTGCAGCTGCTGCTTGTGTGCTTTCTCTCATTCCCTGATTTAGCAGATGGAGAAATTAAAAAATAATGAATTCATAGACTTTAACCCATCACAGTAATGAAGTTTCACATAAATGCTCCTTACACCAAAATACAATATGCTCTATTAGCACAACGGACACAGTAAACCTCAGAAAAGGAAGCCAGCATCTCTTCTATGTGTATTACTTCTAAGTAGCCAAATAGCATTTGAAACTTGTTATATCTTTTTCCTTTGTTAATTAGAATTGGCTACTATATGTACATATATATATATATATGTAATATTCACACAAAAAAGACTTAACTACTAGTGAAATCACTTGCTCTGTTTGTAATGTTTCAAAAATGCATTAGATTGAAATATAAAATAGGTTCAACTCAAAATTTGATATTCAACTAAGAACACAATACTCAGGGAGATGAAGTGCCCTGTTCAAGGACAGATGGCTAATTATCTGGAGGGTAGAGACTAAAAATCAAGTCCCTTAGCTATCAATTAAACATCTTTCATCTACAGTGTCACAGTCACTAATTGATTAGGATTTTCAAAGATGAGCAAAATCATGGTTTGTCTTTGAATAGTACAAATTTGTAAGTACAAATTAATAGATAAAGCACCCACAACTTACTAGTAAGAAAATACTATCATTTCATGTAGCATATATGTATGCTGTATTACCTATAAAGAAAAAGTGTCTCATAATATTAGATTCATGCTTCAACTTGTAAAAGCTGATAAAGTGTCTAAAGTCTATATTCTTCTTCAGGGTAACGTTGCATCTGCTGTAAAATGTCACCATTCTCCAACTTCAGATATTTGAGTTATTGTCCAGATAGGTAATGATCATTCACTAGAAGTACCCCTAAAACAAGGTGTCTCTCTGGATAATGCATAAATATTAATAAAGACATTTTTTCAGCAATCAATTCTAAGATCAGAGGAATATGAAGAATCTATATCAATGGAGTGGCACTAGCCTAAGGGAAAATAGAAGTATATAGGCTATGATGAATCACCTTAATAATAAATCATGAAAGGAGATAATGTATCTCTGAAACCTAGTAAACAAGATTTACTAAGGACAGAAGGACTCTAAAGGTAATGGGGAAAACATGGATATTTGCTTTTGAAGTACAGAGAAATGAGACATAAAATTAAAGAAATATTCTAAACACAAATTTTAGGTAAAATTATTGCAAGAAAAGAACAAACAATAAAAACTGAATATTAAAGACTATTCATAACCCACATAAACCAAAAATTTTCTTGTACATGTGTAGATTTGACTGATTTCAGTATTTTTAGTTTAAACAAGGTACCAAATCTCAGACTATTTTATGATTAAATGATGACTCAAATCCGAAATTGAGACCTTTATATTTTCTGTGAATATATGACATTACATTTTCCTTTATAACTATAGGGGCCTTATTTCTGTTGGTTTTTTGTTTCTTTTTTTTTTGTTTTTTTTGTTTTGTATTTGTTTTTGGAAATGTGTTCATATGGCATTTCAGCCTTGTATTCGTAGTTTCAAATAAATTTACTACCCGATTTCTGGACAACTTGAATGAATGTGACTTTTGAAAATGGGGCTGGGGCAGAATGTAGATATAGATGTGAGGTAAGAGAGAGGATCTGGAAGAAATTGGGCAAAACGAACTCCTAATAAATATATATCCTATGGGGAAAAATCTTGAAAAATAGCTAAGAAGATAGTAAACAGAAAAAAAAATATAGTCTGAACGACTTTTAAAAACTCTAGCAAAACTTCAAAAGTTGTATATGACAATGTTGGCTTCTCCTGAAGAAACCCAGGATTTATTTCAGTGTACACAGAATTCAAGCTTTGCTAGTGCTTCAGTGCACGCCCTAGTTTTCGTGATTTGCAGTGTTGGCTGATGCTTTGAGTGATGCCTTGTTTTCACATGCATATATTATCTTACAGACATCACTACACACATTACCTTTTACCCCATCTTTGTAGTGATATAAAGCAATAGTTTTAGTTTCTATGTTTTTTTTTTCTTTTAATCCTGGAGGCTGGAGAGATGGTTCAGTGGTTTAAATACTTTCTATGAAAGTATAAGGACTGTAGTTTAGATACTCAGCATATATATAAAACACCAGGCATAGTAGCATACACCTCATAAGCACAGACACAGGGAGAGATCCTGCACCAAAAAGTACGTGGAGAATGATTCATAAACGTATATAACATCTACCACCAGCAGTTAAACAAACACATACATGTACACATTTATATACTCACATGCACACACATATATATTTGTTCTGCAAACTCACGAAAAAAATTACCACCAGTTTCCTATTCATATATGTTGAATTTTCCCTTTTGTAATTTTTATTTATTAAAATTAATATATAATTTTATAGTTGTTGCTAAGTTATAACATATATGTATACATTCATATATGACTGTATTAGTTATTATTAAAATAAAACTACAATTTTATAAAAGTAGTATACTTAGAAAAGTATATCCACCAGCTATAAGCCATTAATTGCTAAATAGATCACTTATGGAAAAAGGAATTGAAATTATCTGGACAATTATATTCTTGGGACTGGAAAAGAGTAACTTCCAGTACTGTAATTATTGGCTAATGGGTTGGAACACTTTGTGGTCTCCAGGCCAAAGCAACAAAAACTGAATCACAAGCAGTTCAGGAGAATAAATACATAGTTTAAATGATAATAGTAAGAAATATTTCTCTGGCAAGAATCCTCATGAACTGTAACTTCAGCCTGCTCACGAGAGCCCTTGGGAGAAGTCTGGGATTTCTCAGCAGGCATAATGCCTATGCTCACAAGAGGACTCCACTCAAAACTGGCGGAGTGCTCACCATGTCCACGTCTCCCCTTACTTCCCTGGCTCATTTGGACAATCTCTCTCCTAGGTATCTTGAAACCACCTGATAAAATTCTGAGGCAGTTTTAAAAATGATGGTGCCAACACCTTTATTGAAGCATACCTTCTGTCTGGCTGCCAAAGCAGCTGGCAACATTTTCCCCTAGCTGTGGAATTGGTGGTCATAATACCATGGTGTCCATAATAGAATGGCTTCCTTATGCTTTCAGTGGCCCATGATGATGCTTAAGATTATACTCATTTGTTAATTATAGGCCTTAAAATCTCAGACATAAACTATGGGGAGATAGGTTTAAAATATGCTGGGAATACTTAAGTATAATTTTGGATCTTTATTACTCACTTACAATGATGATTTTTGGACCAAATTTTTGCAACATTCATATTCTTAACTTGCCTCACCTTCCACACTACGCAGCGAAATCTTAAATCTTAATTTTGTTTGTTAAAAATGGTTACTTTTTGTTTGTTTGTTTTTGTTTTTCGAGACAGAGTTTCTCGGTATAGCTTTGGCTGTTCTGGAACTCACTTTGTAGACCAGGCTAGCCTGGAACTCAGAAATCTGCCTGCCTCTGCCTCCCGAGTGCTGGGATTACTTCTTTTGAGATTTATCATTTTTACAAAATTCTCCTTTCCTTTTCCCTAGGAAAAATTCACTAATTTAGGCCTCCTTGCTCTCTTCATATTTATGTACCCTTTTCTTTAAATCAAATTTTATTGGAAACATATGTGGATTTATATGTTGAAGGTTTGGTCTTGTGCTATGTGTATCCAGATGCTGATTCCTGTGTCCAGAAAACTACACTTGATCTCAGTCAAAAGTCCGAGAAGCGATGTGCGCAGAGAACTAATTACAGTTCTGATGGGGCATTGTCATGAATATTGGAGAATCTACTGTATCAACAATTTAGAATTATTTAGCTTTCTTACTCTATATTTGTAATTCTCAACATATTTTTTACATTGACATTTTAGTTGATTCCGCTGTGCTCTGAGAAACAAATGGTTTAGTTTATATTTATTTTAATTTATTAAACTTAAATAAGTTGAAGTTTATTGTTCCATACTAAATACCTTCCCATATCAGCATTTCACTTAATTTTGCATGTGCACCATAAATTACTGGGATACAGTATTGAGTATCCACTCTTTAGAGTTCAATTTAGGGAAAGAAAAATGTAAAATTACAATTGAAAATGAAAATGAAGCCACAAATCAGCAATTACTGAACAAGTAACACAAATGAATTCTCCTCTCTGGGAGGAATCTTTCTAGTCAGTAGCTGCTTGATTTCTCCAAGATCTAGGACTGAATTGTGTGGTGGTTTCAACAATGTCATTTCTTCATATTTTGGAAGGCAACCTAGGAAAATGGGTATTACATATAATATTTGGGGTGGAAATCATTTTAGACCCTGCTGAACAAAGCTTGAATTGAGTTTTTCCATTTCATAAACATTGGACAGAGGTCTGGGACTCTTATGGAAGAGGTGATAGAAGGATTGAAGGCCCCAAAAGAGAAGAGAATCCCATAGGAAGACCAACAGTTGTCAACTAACCTGGACCACTAGTCTCATAGATTGAGACAGCAACAAAAGAGCATACATGGGCTGGACTGAGACCCTGGCACACAAGAAGTAAACATGCTGCTGGGTCTCCATGGTAGTCTTGTCTGGGCTCAGTAGGAGAGGATGTGCCTAATCCTGCAGAGACCTGATGTGCCAGGGTGGGGGGGATACCCAGAGAAGGTACCCTATTAGAGGAGAAGGGGAGGGAAGATGGAAGGAGGAATATTCTGTGAGGGAGGGACCTAGGAAGGAAGGGTGACATTTGGTTGAGAGAGAGAGAGAGAGAGAGAGACTACATATTATATTATTTCCTTCTTTATATGTTCATATGTGTTCATGTATATGTGTGTTTAAATAACATTATTAAGTAATAGGTTTCCATATATATTGTTTATATTCATAGTGATTTTTACTCCTCTCTTTCTCAATATTATTCTTATCTCCAGGATAAATATCACCCAGCCACCCCAGCTTGTCTCTTTCCCTTTCACAAAAACCTTTGTCTTATTGTGCCTGTTTCCAAAGCTAATTACCTGACGTCTCACACTTGATTCTTCTAACTTCCTGGCTTCTACACTGGTTTCAAATTATTGACTCAAGCCTAAAAGTTTGGATCTAGGATCTACATATGACTGAGTACATGATGTATTTGTGTTTTTGAGCCTGGGTTTCTTCACTCACTGTAATATTTTCTATTATAATTTTTTAGCAGTAAATTTCACTTTTCCTTACAACTGAGAAGAATTCCATTGTGTATCTGTTGTAGCATGTTTTTATTATTATTATTATTATTATTATTATTATTTATTCATCAACTGAGGGATATCTCAGTTGCTTCCAAATAGCGATTATGTTCATAGAAGCAATGAACATGATTGAGCATGAATCAATAAACATCAATGAGCAGGAATCCCTGTAGTACAATATTGAGTTTTGGGGGACATATGCCAAGGAAATGGTATAGATGGTCACAGGGTAGCTCTATTTTTAATTTATTTACAGCTTTCTACACTGATTCCATAGTGGTTACACCAGTTTTTAACCCCACCATCTAGAAATAAGAGTTCCCATTTTCTAACTCCTTTCAACATTTGATCTTAATGTTTTATTAATTTTAGCTCTTGTGGTTGGGGTAAGATGAAATCTCCGTGTAGATTTAGATTGCATTTCCTTTCTTGGTAAGGATGCTTTTATCTTGTGAGGCAATACTTAGCGGATTTTTATTTCTTCTTTTGGGGCTTCTGATTGTTTTCTTGGCTATATATATGAGCTATTTAGTGTTCTTAATGAAATTTATTAGAAAATAGATTTTAAATTCTGAAAATAGCAATAAATGAAACATAATGGTATTATTAACAGTAGTCTTTATATACTATTTGAGAAAAAAATGTATGTCCAATTTAAATAAAAAATTAATCTGCAACAGGGAATAAACACTGACATTAGCAGCTTGCTTTACAGGAATCTGTTTTCCTTTGTATTTAGAAGACATTGTGTTAGTAACCTTTCCGTTGCTGTAAAAAAGAACCTGGATAATCACCTTGAAAGGTGGAATATTTATTTTGTGTCATTGATTACATCCATAGTCACTTGGCTGTGTGGTTTCTAGCCTGTGCTAGGGAATTCTTCATAGAAGACATCATGGAAAAATATGATCATCTCATAGCCACAAAGAAGCTAGAAGCAATAATGTTTTGCTGAGTGTGCTCCAGTGACCCCACCTCTTCTAATTATCCCCACATCCAGAATTACCAAATTCTCCCAGTAGCATTACAGAATTATGACCAAAAGCATCAATGTTGGGGAGACTTTTGGAAACAAACTTCAAGAAAGAGAGGTGGCAGCCTTCCTTTGTAATGGCAAGGTCTGTAACACATTGCTGGGATGGGTGTCTATTTGATGCTCCTGGAGAAAATGAACAATGGTCTTCGTCTACATTCATTCAGACACACCTTGTAATTCAAATTTCTGAGAGTAGAGCTAAAAAGAAAAATAGTGATAATATAATTCTTTCTACAGTCCATGCCTGTGCTACAAATTAGAGGTATCACTCAACAATTGCCACTATGATATTCAATTTAGAATACTTCATGATATAATTAGCAATGTTTGGCTTTTTTCAATCTTAAGGAGTGTGAATGTCATAAAAATCTATAAAGGTCTAGATATCCATCCATTCTTACATGTATTATACCATAATATCTTTTTATTTTATGACTGTTTTTAGTCTGAAAGAGTACTTTTTAGCTGCATCAAAACATGTTTTCAAATGAAAGAACAAATTATGCTCACTTCAGTCAGAACACTATTGGAATTTTTATAAGAAAATAACTCTGAAGTGATTACTAGATTATATACATTGGACTTAATTCTAATAATAGTAGTATTGGCAAAAATATTCATATTTTCTTGAAACTTAAATGTTTAAATACATGGCAGTTGTTCATCAAGTGAACAATTTTCTTTAGTTTCTTAGTCTATCTTACTCCAGTACTTCTCTATTTTAATGTAAAAAGGTGCATACGATTCATATTTTCAGGTAATTGATTTTAATGAATTCAGTATACTGGCATTATTAGATAATATCTTTGTACTCTCTCATCTCTCCACTCAAAATACAATTAAATTTCTTTTATCAATTATTTTGAAGAGTTATTACTATTTTTTTTTTCTTTTTAACTCTCAAGAGGGTACCTGATAGTACATCAACCTCAATTCCATTGGGAATTCAGAAGAATAAGAAAAGAGAAAAGCAAAAAAGAGAATTTAAAGTATCCTACACTTGTTTAATTAAAAGAAACAAACAAGAACAACAAAAATGACTGCTGCATTAGAATTGACCATTTTCCAGTCATGTGTGTATTTCTAAACATTTCTCAAGAATATGCTTGACATTTTCTGTGGGTCAAATAGCGTCACTTGTTGACAAATGTGAGTTAATTTATAAATAAGTGAAATCCGCTGTATATTGTATACATAGTCAACATAACATAGCAAGAAAACACTCTTGGAACTCTGTTACTTATTAAGTCTTCAGCCTCAATGCTTTTATTTGCCAAGCTAAGAAGAATGACAGTAGTTATCTTTCAATAGCTTAATAAAATGCTTCCTTTCTGCATTTCAGTTTGGGGGCTTCACTGAGCAATGGGGAGGGGCAGAATACCATGGCTAAATTGCTTACTACGATTAGGAAAGTTTTCCTAGGGAAAAGGGTATAAAAAAAGCAGTCAACACACACTCATCGTGAATCATTTCACAGTATTATACCTGATGTGACCACTAGGTTTAATGTTGCATTAACTTCATTTTGCATTAACTTCAGATCCATTAGTGACTTACGGGTCCACAGATATCCTTTCTTTGCCAGCATTTATTTGTAAGTCTCTTCAGCTTGCACTGAATTTCCTGTGCTGCCTTCCAATAATGACATTGTTTCAGCTGTGAGAACTTATTAGAAAATATATGATGCTTGCAGTTTTGCAGAAGTCAATTCCCCCCTGTGGAATAATCTGCACTCTAATGTGACTGGAAAATCCCCATAAATTATTTCCATCTCATTTTAGACTGGGACATCTTTCATTGATTGGTAATAGCCTTAAATTACCTTTTATTGTGATTGTAATGTTTTCTTGTCAAATGGCAGGAAACAGTAAATTATAGAGTAATTTAACAGGTGGAAATATACACAAGCAAAAATTGTTAGGAACAAAGATAAACCATTAGAACAAATTGCCGTCTGCACATATCTAATCAGTTCTTCCGTGTCTGTAATGGAAGGAATCCGCTTTTTCTACCACGAAGTTTAATTAATCTGAAATCCTGAGCTTGTATGCAAAATAAAATGTCTGTGTTTGGGAAGCACAGAACGAGAAAATTAGAAAAACAAGAAAATATATTTCATGACATTGATTTGGCTGCATGAGACCTTAACTGTGTTATCAGAATCTCCTAGTAAGGGTTCAATGACAAACTCTTGTTAGTGATGAGGAAGTAAAGACTCTGTGACCTGAAATAGCTCTTCTCAGCACACTCAGACATGATGTCATCATTCAGTCTTAGAGAAGTGGGTCAAATACAGAAGCATAATTGCACAGGGAGTGTTGTAAACACAAGGCTTTCATGGAAATGGCCTGGCTCCTTCAGATGGAAGCCCTCAGGGGTTTCTAGTGGGCTCTAATCGGAAGTGAACGTTTATGAAAATCAGTGTTCTTTGTAAAAAGGCTGAGTCTGCAAAACCTCTGAGCTACTTGAGTGGCACTGTTCTGGAATCAGATGTGAGGACTCTATTTCTAAATCAAAATCAGATACATTTTTAGTGTCCTTAGAAAATTCCCTGACTTTTCCAAAGCCAGTGACACACTGAAGTGAAAATTCCTTTTGGTGAATCAATAACCTCTTTGTAATTGTGAGAGCCAAATCTACCTTTACTAGTGAAATAGAAAATAATTTTATTTGTATTTTAATCCAGTTGTATGAGATACCCATATGGGTGATAAGCAAGCATGTGAAGAACAGAATTCAGTGAGGATCCTGTGCTGTGAGCTTGTGGAGAAATCCCCAGGCCTGTACTGCTCAGACCTCCTGTCCCTGTTGGCTTCTGAGCATGTTGTACTCAGAGACTGAAAGTTCTTGAGGATCCTGTGGTCTCTTTTCCAGGGTTCTACTGATGAGCAACTGATGTGTATGTGTGTGTGTTATTTGTTTGACATTTGGAGTTTGTTTTAGTATTTATAATTTCTAATTCATTTTTGAGAATTTTATACATATAGTCAATAAAATGTTATAGTCACCTCACGTTTCCTTCTTTTACCTCCCCAGAATATATATGTGTGTGTGTGTGTGTGTGTGTGTGTGTAATGTATGTATTTATGTATGTGTATGTGTATGTATATATGTGTATATATGTGTGTATTTGTTGTAGATATCTTTTACTCCAAGCTGCTCCATATTATTTTCTTTAAATCCAATTAGTACTGCATAATAGGTACATGGATGTAGCTCTGTCCAATAGAACTACGACAAGTTATATAGCCACAAACCCCCTAAAAACTGATTATCCCTTCCCTAGCAACTGTCAGATGACCATAATACCTCAGTTCAGGTTTTAGCCTTAAGAGCCTCTCCCAAACAATGCTAGCATTTTAGCTGTCTTGACCTTGTGAAGGTCTTGTGCAAATATGAATTAATGAATCCTTATCCATGTGATGTCAGGAAGACAGCATTTTATAGCACACCTCCAAAACCCCTGTTTCTTACAGTCTTTCCATCTCATCTTTGATGTTCTCTAATCATTGAAGTGGGAATGGAAAGTTGATAATGTTCAGAGTTGGGTATTCACGATATACACCATTATGTCTTGGTCAAGTGCTAGTCCTCAATAGCACCATTTTGTTTAATGTATGAATTGTGGGTTACATAAGTTCTTAAATAATTTTTAAGTGAAATTGCCTTCAAAATGTTAAGCCCTAAAAATAACATATCAATAAAGGTGTCAAGTATAAACAGTTATGACTTAATTGATGGCTTTGAAGTCAGTGATAATTAAGTCACTGTCATCTGGCCATTTGGCCAGTAGCAAATATGCAATAATGATTTTTGATGAGTTCCTATCTAATTATGAACATGATATAATGAAAATATGTCTCAGAAAGTATACAATATAGAATTTTCACTATTACCGAATATGAAGCTTATTAGTTATTATCATGTTTTATCATTTCTGTTTGGAACTGTTCTAAATATTAAGAGGACACTAAAATTGAAGAAAAGGCGGAGGAGGGAGAGGAGGAAGAAGAAGGATTGTTAGTTCCCACAATGACACAGTGAGCCATTGCGTGGCTGAAGATACCCTCCCCAGCTCCATAGTCTCACAGTGTGGTTTCCTAAACAGGACTTTGTCCAGAAAACAGAATCTAAAGACAGGTCAGAAAGCAAAATCTCCCCTAATCTGCCCGCACAGGTGAACAATCTCCAGCGAGGGCATTTAGTTTTCTGATGGATTCTAACAGCATGCATCAGTTCAAAGGTCCCCACTGTTAGCCCTGAAAATTCTGCTTGCTTTTTCCTCATCTTGCCCCCCCTCCCCCCGTAGGCAGTTTGACCCTAAGAAACCTTTCTTTCTACCCATGGGATGGTCTAGTTCAGTGGTATCACTGTGGCCTCACTTACAAAGATAAAATTATTTCTATGACCTGAGGGTGCAATTAGAATGTTCTTTCATGCTGTAGTAACATCCCAACCCTCTGTTGCATTTAGGTTCATCATAAACCTCCGAAAAGCTGATTACTGGGAAAGTGAAGTACAAACCTTTTTTTTTTTTTTTTTTTTTTTGTAGTTAGGTTTTTCTTCTTACTCTAGACTTGCCCATTTGGTAAAGGAAACATTAGAGCACATTAGATTAACAGGAAAATGAAAGGTAGAGAAATTTGGCACCCAGCTTCTGTCTCTCATGTATGTGTTGCTTTGATTCTTGTCAAAATCTACTTGATCAGTCATTTTGTAATGAAGAATGACCTCATTTTTGAGACCTAGGATTTATAGTAAGTCAAAAGTATAACATACAGCTCATTCCAGGTACTAAACATTCTATGGTTCAGACAAATTTATAATAATATACACCAACCATTACTATATTATACAGGATATTTTCATTATTCTAAAATTCCATTATGCTTTTGGTTATTAATTCACTCATCCCTCTATTCACAACCTATGGCAACCGCAGACTGTTGTGTAGCTTGAATCACAAAGAATGTATCATGTTCAGCTTGGCTTCTTTCACTTAATAATACACATTTAAATTTCTCTGGGGCTCTTTTGGGGCTTTTTTAGTTTATTTTCATTGATGGGTTGGCAATGGTCTCTATAGACTGCATCCTATAAACTATAGAATGAATGACACTTTTTACTCCAAGTTTTAAAAAAAATTAGCAAATTCTGAAAATAAATTATGCAGGCTTTGGGAAATAGAGAATTTTTTATTTGGTTTCATGCCAATGTATCACTTTTGGTAGGATTTTTGAAATATGTATTATTTTGATAAAGACTGCCAGACTTCCCTCCTAAGTGCCTGTACTATTTCATATTCCAACCAGCCACAAGCAAGAATTTTTTGCTACAAGGTCCTGCCAACATTTGTTGTTTTTCCTGTTCAATATTTTAGCAACACTATTAGAAGTGTAGCTTCAATCCAGTCCCAGTATCTTTTCTCTTTCTCTTTTACTCATGGTTGTGGATTTTATTTTTCATAAAGGGTTTGTGAAAGTCTTTCAAATTAGATCCTGTGTTTTTCTTTTTTTGAAAGTGAAATTTTATTTGTACATTTGGGATAATATTCTTTTATCAAGTGTATCTCTTGCAAGGATTTTTCTCCCACTCTGGACTTGTCTTCTTATTCTTCTAACACTGTTTTTCTCAGAACAGAGTTTTATTCTGAACAAACTCTATCTTATTGGTACTGTCTCTCTTGGGTCACATTTTAGGTCTTGTGTCTTGGCAGTCATTTCCACACTGTGTGTTTGAAAGAGTTGAGGAGTGCCCACTACATTGTTTATCATACCTTATCAGTCAGTCAGTAAGGCTCCCAGCTGCAATACCATGTGATCTTTCTGTAGTCCCCTGTAAGTATATGATCATTTCTACATTTGGAATCTCTGGTTTTCTCTATTGATTTCCTGTTAGTCATTTCATTTATCTCAGTTCTAGTTCTTATAATTTACTTTTTCATGATCTTTAACTAATTTTTTTTCTGATTTCCTATTGTGAGAGCTTATATAATCAGTTTAAAATTTTTCTTTTTCTCAAACATATAATCTCAGTACTATAAATTACTACTTTTGCTCAATTTCATAATCATGATGGGCAGTTTTTATGCTTAGTTTTAAAATTTTCTCCTGAGATGTTTTCTTTGACCAATGTGTAATTTGGAAGTGTCCTTTTTTTTTTTTTTTTTTAAATCTTTACATATTCTATAATGTTTTGGTTCTGTTTTAATACTTAATTTGGTTATTTATATTATAGTCTTTATTGTACATTCTTTACAGCATAGATTGCTGTATCCCCTGAGAAAGAATGTACATTCTACTGACATTAGATATCGCCTTTATCCGGTTTGTTAAAGGTTGTCTTTGTCTTGGTGTTCTTTAAGGACGATTGTTCCATGTGCTAGTGTCTCCTGCATTGTGAGCTCGCTGAGAAATCACGAGGTAGTCAAGGATGACTTTGAACTTTTGATCCTCTGCTGCTCCCTTAAAAGTTCAAGGGTTGCAGGTGCATGCCACTCTGCCCAGCTTATTCAGTGCTGAGGATCAAACTCAAATCTGTCCATCGCATTCAAGCAGGCAGGCAACCGAGCTGCATTCCTAGACCATCATCGATTTTCTGCCTCATGAAACTGCTCATTTCAGACATAGGGATATTGAAGTATCCAACTATGACAGCTGATTTTTCAATTTCTCTTTATAGTTCTTCCAATTTTTACCTCATGTAGTTTAATAATTTATTGTTAGACATAGAATATCTTATCTGCTTGGAGAACTGACTCTTTTGCTGTTGTGTATATCTTTCTTAATCATTAACAATATCACTTTTTTAATAATGGTCTAGTCAGAAGCTCATATTTCTGCTACTTTTTGTTTGTTTAAATTAGCATGATATGTATTTTTCTTTTCCACTTATTTTTATAGCATGAGTCATTATATTTTAAAGTGGGTTCCTTACACATACATGTAACTAAGTTTTTTTTTATCCAATAATATTGTTTTTTAGCTTTTCCATTTAAAATTTGGGTACATCAAGTTATTATTGATACCTTTGTATCAATATATCACATGTTACTGTTTTTTACCTGTACTCCTTTTTCTAATGTCAGTTTTTGTCTTACATTCTTTTCTCTGTATTTTTGTGGGTTTGATGATTTTATATAATATACACCATTATTTCTTAGTAATATTTATATTTATTTAAAAGTATTAAAATATTGCTTGCTCAATAATAATTAAATAATGAATATAAATATTTCTAAGTCATATTTATAAATGAACTTGTGCAGTTTTACAATATATACATTTATAACAAATCCAAGTGCATTTAAAAATTATATTAAAAGTATATAAGTAGTGTATCTGAAAACCATTTCTTCTAACTTTATCCTCTTAACCATTCTAAAATTTCTATTATGTCTGGCACATATATGTCAGTATATATAAGTATAGAATAGATATTGATTCCATATATATATATATATATATATATATATATATATATATATATATATAAACTATGGCTTTTTAAATTTTCAATTGTGTATTATTTTCTCCTATTCTTCATTTGTGTAAGTAGATACAAGTCAGAGGCACATATAACAGTATATAGAGCAAGCAATATATAAAATTTCCATATATTTTTGAGCCTTTTCTGTAGATCACGTCTACTGAAAAAATTATCTTAAATTACAAAAATAAGTAATAATAAATTATTGTGCAAAAATAGCCATCTTGTTTCTTCACATCTGAGGAATAATCTTACAGCGTTCATCAGTGTTGGTTGATGTTTGTTTTTACTCAACATTTCAAAGGTTCTTACTCTATCCTTTTGAAATGGCTAAATAAAAGCACATTTACCTTTTTTTTTCACAAATGAGATTATTTATTTTAGTTAAGATATAATTTATGTGATTGGACTAATGCAAAAATTACAATTTTTTCCTTTTCTCTCTCTCTCTCTCTCTCTCTCTCTCTCTCTCTCTCTCTCTGTGTGTGTGTGTGTGTGTGTGTGTGTGTGTGTGTGTGTGTGTGTATGTATGTGTGTCCTTCCAGGGTCGCCCCTTTCATATTGGAGAACCCACTGGAAAGCTGATCCCTAGCAGAGGCTAAGTCTCTCGGCTTTAGCACTCATGAGATGTTCATAGTTATCATAGTTGTCTCTCAAGGGGTGGGCCCCTTTGAGAATGAGATTCCCCCTTTTACATTAACATGTCCTTTGATATTATTCTTTTGCTCTTTTGTTTTGTGACTACCCCAAAGGTATCCAATAATATTTTATTACTATTTTGTCAATCTTTTTCTTCTTTTTTTGTTTTGTTTTTTGTTTTGTTTGTTTTGTTTTGTTTTGTTTTTAAGCTCCTTACTGAAATATGGTAAGGTCACCATTTAGTTGTGTCAGTAATATTACATTGTACCAGTTCTGAATTATTGCTAGGTCTTTTTCTCACCACTGTGAACTTATATGACACAGGAAGATTTCCCTTCCCACAGGTTGGGGGTATGTGTGTGGTAATATTTTACGGTAGATTAAATTTGACATCTTTCTCCTGAGGGTATGCCTTATCGACAGAGAATACTGACATCTTTCAAAAACCTCTTTCTTCCTCACCCTGCCAGAAATATGAGATGATTCATCATTGATATTTACTGTGACAATTTAGAGGTGAGTTTTCTAGAGGTAGATTTGATGAAAACAAGATTTCCTACGACTATGTCCATTTAGGCCAAATAGCCAAAGAGTTTTCTGTACAAAGCTGCCACATTTTCAACTGTCATTTGGGTTTCTCCCTATGGCAGATGTTGCAATAGAAGTACCTTCTCTTGAGTGTCCTCTACTACGTACCCTCCTCTCATTCACATACCCACCTTTAGGATCTTGAAGATGGTGTTGTTTCCTGACTCTTCGCCTTTTTGTGAGATTCTGGAAGCCATTCTTTACCCTACTTTTATTCTTCCTAGGATGCACTGTCTATACCCAAGTTTCATACATGTTGACTCAGAAACTGAATTCAAGGAGAGAACCATGACAAGGAGTACCATATTATAAATCCTTATGAAAATGTTCTACTCTACAGGTGGTAGATAAACTATGCCAGACAACTATGAGTTACAGATTCAGCCCAAGCTATGGCCTTTTAGGTAAATATTCAATATTCTGAAAAAATTTTCAATGAAAAGAGTAATTATATAGCAAATTATAAAGTGATATATTTAAAGCAGTTTTAGACCATATTCATGTTTCTGAATTTAATTAATAATTTAATTAAAATTGTCAATTAAATTAATAATCAATAAATTAACAATTTTGTTTTATATATATATATATATATATATATATATATATATATATATATAATTTCAATAGGTTTGATTTTCATGTGACTAAATAAGACAAAAACAGGTATCTAATATATCAAATAAACTTCACCTGTTCACCATTAAATGAGGTTTAACCTTAATTAGCTGTAGATCAGTTTGTTTGTAAGACAGAATCTAAACAATTGTCAATAAGGCACATGAAGAATACAGCTGTGAGAATTTAAAGGAACAGTAGACAGTGTAGAAAATACATGTCAAAGTACTATATTAGAGGAGAGGACAAGTAGCTAGTATCATCTACAAGAAATGTTCTGAAAATTTTACAAAAGCAAAATGGACAGAAGAACAGGCAACTAGAAGCAGAAGCAGTGTATCAGAAATACTATCTTGAAAATATTCTGAAAGATCAAACTAGGATATCTGCAGACCGTGTATGCACATCATGCCAGCCTCAAGTGAAACTAAAGCCTTCTCTGCATATGAACTTGGTTTACTAGCCCTATAATAAGGAATAAGGTCTAACTCAGGAAGAAATGTTTATCATTCAGCAATTATGATGAAATCTACACTAACCAGGAATTTTGCTTTGAGGCTTATATCTAGTATCTGATAAAGCCGTGATTCCTCCAAAAATATAATAATAAGTGCACTCCTATAAAAGTTATTTCCTTTTATACCCAAAGGCAATTTTCAAAATTACTAAATTATCATTGTCTGGATATACAACCCTCTATTATCTGCCACTGTCTGAAAAACAGCACTCTTTGTATAAATGTGGCCACTGCTGGAAATTTTTTCTATCTGAATGCATATATGAGAATGGCAATTCTTAAAATATAAATAATAATAAAATAAAAGCATCGAGGCTACCAAAGAGAGGATTTTACAGTGTAGTCCCAGACACGCCAATGACTCTCCATTTCGTTTTAGACCTGGGATGAATACTGAGTAGTATCAAAAAAGACATAAGCAAGGACATTTCGCTTGAAGTTTGAACTATTCTCTTTTATGAAATTATTCTAAACGACTAAAGCTCCCAGAGTGTGAAATGTCTGTATGCACTGGACCACAGTGGTTTTAGATTCTATGTTTCTATATGTCCAAGAGCATTTCCTCAGCAGATTAGCCCACAGTATCCACAGAGCACAGATGTGTGCCTTTCTCAAAGTGAATCCGCTTACACTGAAATGGCTTATGTTTCATCCCCCTAATACCTCTGCTACTCGAGGAAGCAAAGCTACTTTTGGTTTTCCAGAGTTAGCAGTAAAACCTGTACTTTAAAAAGCCTTTCAATTTGGGAGCATATTACCCATTACTTTTGCTTCAAGCCTTAGCTTAATCTCGTCATCTACTTGATCCCCAAGTCTTATCTCTGCACCAAGAGTCTCACTTTTGCTGAATCAGCACTCTTGGTGCCCTAAAAAGAATGGTTACCGCTTAGAACCCCTGTGATAATGTAGGTTTAATATTCTGTTTATTTTTTAAAAGAAAAAATGATCTTGCAAAGGAGCTTTAAGTTCAGTTGTTTATAACCAACTCAATTAAGTGTGTTTTATAGACTGGTTTGACACATTCGCTTCCATTTGCTCTCCCATGAACACCATTTGATTCAGTGACAATTTTAGTTCCAGCAGGTAACAGATTTGGTTTTCTGATTGAACACAGAATAAAGTTTCCAACCTCGTCAAGTATCAATTCAGGAGTTCATATCTGTAGCAGGTTCAACTAATGAGAGCATATAGTAAGTTAGTTAATCTATGCTTCCAGACCAGATACCACTGCTAATAATGTCTTTTAAAGTAGATTTTATTCCTAAAGTTGATGCATAGAAATAAAGGACACATAGCTATGAACAGAAAAATAAAGGCAAATCTCTGGGGGAAAATGTTCGAATTAAACATATTTTCTTTTGTCAATATGTTTGAGTAGAATCAATAAAGAGAAATGCATTCTCCATGCTTAGAAATCATGTAAAAGTCATTTTAACTAATAAACATTCAGAAGAAGCAAGACAAAGTTATATGTAGGCATATTTATGGAACAACACTAATCATTTTACTGTTCTCTGTGTCTTCATGTGTGTGTGTGTGTGTTTGTGTGTGTGTGTGTGTGTGTGTGTGTGTGCATGTGTGCCCTTGTGTGTGTGTGCATGTGTGTCCTTCTGTGTGTGTGTATGTGTGTGTATGTATGTATGTATGTATGTATGTATGTATATGCTAGTGATAAGGAAGCCAGAGCCCTATACCTCATTCTGTATGCTCAGCACACATTGTAATATTGGTTAATGTCTTCAAGTCTATATTACTTTTTTAATTTATCATAATAATCTGTTTTCAAGAACTCCACATACAAAAATTCTTTTTTCTACATTATTAGCAATAAATTCAAGTTAATTCCTGAAATGTCTAAGACTCTAATACCATCTTTAAATAAGTTAAATTTTCCTAAACAGATGTAATTTTTTGTTTTGCTTTCCATTAATATAATACTCTTTTCATAATTTATAACTATTTAAAACATTTTATTAATTCTTTGAGAAATATATACAATTCATTTTTAATATATTGACCTCTTTCAACCCATCTCTGTATTACAGTGTCAACCCTACATCTCTTCTCATCCAACTTTGAAATTTTGTTTTTTTCTTTCTCATTGAGTCAAGTATTTCCAGCTCAAGTCTTGAGACTGAGCCCTGCCCTAATGTATAGTCATTAACCAAATCTTACTATCCCTGTCCTAGCAGTTACCAAAAGCTAGTTGGTTTTCAGCTAGTGGTGGGATTACTTATCAACTTCGCCACATCTATGCTGGAATTTTGTCTGGCTAGTGCTTGTCCAGGTCTTGTGCATGCTGTAACAATCACTATGAGTTTACATGTGCATCTGTCCTGTTGCATCTAGAAAACAGTATTTCCTTGAAGTTATCTCTTCCCTTTGGCACTTACAATCTTGCTACTGCCTCTCTGCAAAGACCTCTGAGCATGAAGATGAGGTAGAAAAGTCAGATTTAGAGTTGTGCATTCCACAGTCTAGATTTCTGTGCATAGTCTATTTGGGGAATCTTAACATCTACTACACGGAGAAACTTCTACCATCAGGGCTGAATGATTCCCTGATCTATGTGTATAGTAATAAGTCATTTTAAAATCGTGACCTTTTCTAGACATGGCTCATTTGCCCGTTTAGTAGTATCAGTTATCAGTTCCATCTCAGAGAACAGACCTGTGATTCAATCAGAAAAAAATTGTTTACTTCTATTTCTTTAGATTAACTATTTTACCAGCAGCCCAGTATTGTCCAGAAAGCCATGGTTGTAGCTTGCAAGGTTTTTAGCTGAATGACACTGAGGTTTACTTTTCTTTTCTTTTTTTTTTTTTTCTTTATTAGATATTTTCTTCATTTACATTTCAAGTGTTATCCAGAAAGTTCCCCATACCCTCCCCCATCCCCGCCCTGCTCCCCCACTCACCCCCTCCCACATAATGGCCCTGGTGTTCCCCTGTACTGGGGCATATAATGTCTGCATGACCAAGGAGCCTCTCCTCCCAATGATGGCCAACTAGGCCATCTTCTTCCATATATGGAGCTAGAGACATGAGCTCAGGGGGTACTAGTTAGTTCATGTTATTCTTCCACCTATAGGGTTGAAGACCCCTTCAGCTCCTTGGGTACTTTCTCTAGCTCCTTCCTTGGGAGTCCTGTGTTCCAACTAATAGCTGACTGTGAGCATCCACTTCCATCACAAAAGGACTCACATAACATGTACTCACTGATATGTGGATATTAGCCCAGAAGCCTAGACTACCCAAGATACAACTTACTAAACACATGAAACTCAAGAAGAATGAAGTTCAAAATATGGTCTCTTCACCCCTTCCTAGAATTAAGAACAAAGCACACATTGAAGGAGTTACAGAGATTATGTGTGAAGCTGAATCAAAAGGATGGACCAACCAGTGACTGCGGCTGCCAGGGATCCTTCCCATAATCAGCCACCAAAAATAAAAACGGAGGCTTACTTTTCTGCTCCAGTACTGTGCACAGCACATTCCAGAAGTCCAAAGGGAACAAAGCTTGCAGGTGGGCACCAGCTTGATAACTCCATGTACTATGCCTCAAGTATGCAATGTTTTCAGCAATAGTGTCCTACTGTTCATTTCTAAGGGGCTACTAGGACTATTGGCATTAGCCTATAAGGCACAGGAGTGTACGTGACCCCATTGGCCAACAACTCACAATTGTATCTCAAATCTGTTCCTAGGTTTTTATTTGTTAGCAAGAGGTTATCTAGATTCTAGTTCAGCTATTGTCTCCTTTATAGGTAAATATTATGAAACATATACACACCATACATACTGTGGTAGTAAATATTTATTTGATCACCCTAGATCATTTAGTTTCCAAATAAAAGATACAAAATCTTTATATTTATAACAAGCATTAAAACACTAGAACTGGCACATATTAACTCTCTGTGCTATTTTTATCTACTTTCCTGTCAATAACCCAGGGATATTACTTGCCATGTTCTTCCTGGTCTGCTCCTACTTCAACAGGCTGACTCTCACGTCTATGAGGTCACAATCCACATATACCCCATGGTATCTTCTTTCTTCCTCTTCCTTCTTCTTCCTGCAATCTTCCAACCAGGTAATGGAAAACTTACCACTTCCCTACTCTCTCTCTCTCTCTCTCTCTCTCTCTCTCTCTTTCTCACACACACACACACACACACACACACACACACACTGTGTGTTTCTGTAGTAGTAGGTTTCTGTATGGATTTCTTTTCTGAAAATTTGAAATCAGCTCTATTTCTACATTGCTTTTTAAAAAAAATGTATCAATGACATCTTTGTTCTTTCCTTTGCCTACATGAATTTTCTCTACTTAAGTTCCAACCACCATTTATATTTAACATGTAAGCTATCAAGTTGGTATGGCTTAGATATAAAGTAGTCTCAAAAAGGCCCACATTCTTAAGGACTAGTCCTCAGTTGAAGGATCCTACACTGAGAAGCAATAATATCATTAAAGCTCTGACTTCCTCAAAGGATTAATTCACACTGAACTTTAAAATGGAAGCTATTATTGGTGCTTATAAAAACTTCTGCAAGTGAAGATGGTTTGGAGTAAGTAGGTCACCATGAGTGTACTTCAGAGTAGTTTGCCCTCACATTGGTTTACCTGTGTTTCCTCAGGAATCCTGGCTGTCAGGAGCTGAGCAACCTCTCAGCCTGGCATCGCAACACCCACATTGTTGTGGTTCAGCTCCAAATAGGTGGATCCAGTCTGCTTTAGATGGACACTTCTGAAACTAAGCCATATACATCCTTTTACATTGTCTGCCTTAGTTTTTTGACAGAGACACAGAAAGTAAGAACGGGGGTGGTCGGTGAGAGAAAAAGAGAAAAGAAGGAAGGGGGAAAGAAGGAAGGAAGGAAGAAGGAAGAAAGGAAGGAAGGAAGGAAGGAAGGAAGGAAGGAAGGAAGGAAGGAAGGAGAGAAATCAGGGCAAGGGAGAAAGAAGGGAAGGAGAAGAGAGAAGGGAGGAACAAAAGAAAAAAAGAAAGAAAGGAGGAGAAAGAGAGGAGAGAAGGAAGGGGAAGGAAGAAGAGAGAGAATGGAAGGAATGGAGTAACAGAGGAAGGAAGAAGAAAGGAAGGAACAGAGAAGTAATATAGAAGAAGGAAAAATAATGGAAGGAAGAAATTAAGGAAGAATGAAGGAAGAAGGGAAGGAAGAAGAGAGGAGAGAGATAGAAGAACATAGGACAGAGCGAGAAGGAAGGGAGAAGGAAGAAAGGAAAAAACCCTAAATAACATATTTCCTTTTATTCCCAAATACTCTGACAAATTCTAACTTAAAACAGTTCTCAAAAATGAAAACATTTCTCAAATTACCTGAGCAGATATTAAATTGCAAAGTTAATTGAATTATTAACTAGGGTCTTGCATAGTTACAAATCTATACCATCATTTATTTCAAACCAGTATTCAGGTCCCTGGGAGGTTCAGGCCACCCCTGGCCCGCCTCGTTCCACCGCTGCCCACTAAACTGGTGACGTTGAGTCTACCGATTGCTCCACTCCTGCTGCTCTTCCTGCTGGGGAAGGATCACTAGGGACCACATGTTGGCTGCAAACATGATGGTTGTGTCCAGGGGTTCTGCCAGAGCAGCCATTGCTGAGGCAGGGCGATACACAACATCCTGGACCTACCCCCAAAAAAGTCCTACCCCAAACACACTGCCCAACCACGCAATCACCCACTCTGTGCAACAAGATACTGGATAGGAAGAATGGTTTGTTTTCTGGATTAAGTCTCCTCAAAAGACATTTCTGGTCTTTTCTGTCACTGCAGGCTCTGTAGATGTTCGAGATCCCTGGTGCCACCAAGGACCATGATCCATGCTGCTGCCAGCTACTAAGAGCAAGGGAGGTTCTTTGGCCATGACATTAATGCCTGGTGACTCATGCCTGAGACATGGAGACATTGAAGGCTTCTGTGACAACCTCACCACAGACTCAAAGGAAAAGAGAAGCAGTGTAGATGGGAAACCATTTAGGAGAGTTCTTGAAAATTGTGCTGGAGTTTATCTCCTCACAGCTGAGGGCTTCTGGTGAGGTGTAGCGATTTGGGGTTGTTGAGTAGAGTGGGGATGTTGGGGTATGTACGGAAAGACGCAGTTTTCTTTAAGGAGCTGTTCACTGGTGGGTGGACCAGTCTCCAGTGAGAGTATGAGCAACACAAATTTGGCTGGGTCAGTGTTGTTGTTTTTGTTGTTATTATTGTTGTTATTGTTGTTCTTTGGGGGGCACACAAGGATGGGAGAATAGATTGGGAGCAATAGAAAGTATGGATGGGGTGCATTGTATAAAATTCCCAAATAATTAATAAAAAGATGATATTTGGGGAAAATATGTAGTCTACAAAAAAATAGTGGAGATTGGTCTGAAATTCTCTTTCATGGTTGAGTCTGTGTGTGGTTTAGGTATCAGGGTTGCTGTGGCCTCATAGAATGAAGGTGGCTATGTTCTGTCTGTTCTATTTTGTGGAATTCTAAAGCCACAAACATGACCAGCATTTTAAATTATCTATTTAAATACATAGCACATGTATAAAACACTGTGAGGAGATTGGGCAGCTAACAATTGTTTCTTCATTAAGCGAGCAAATAATGTAACTCTCATCTTTTATTATTAAATCTTATAAAGATAACTTACCCTTAGGCAAATCAGCAATGCACTTGCTCTTTATTTTAGTAAAAAAATAAATAAATAAATAAAAAATAAAACACTAAAATACTCTGTTCTTACTGTTGCAGCTGTCTTACCCTCTTCTATGTCTGCTTCCATTCATGTCTTCCTTTCTATCTTTCCTGTAGCATGACTCCCCTTTCCACATAGTATTTGTTTTTATAGAACCATGTAATATTAAACTATCCTCCTAAATAAGACTGATTTCTTTCTGGAAAATAGCTATTTCATGACCAAAAAAAAAAAAAAAAATGAGATTTGTACAGTTTGAGAACAGTTGCAAAAAAAATTCAGAAGTTCTATTTGCAAACACCAAAAGAGCACACTGCTTTAATATATTTAACTGCCTCTTTCTTTAGAATTCTAATGAAACAGCTAATTTCATACAAAATGCACGTTTTATTCAAAATTTATATTCTTGACTTCTTAACTCTATACATACAAAACTCCAGAGTATTTCCTTTTGAATGCATAAAGATGTTACCTGTAAATGGCAATTGTTTGAATAATTTATTGAGAAAGTCACTCTTTCATTTTACTAGGAAAGCACATGGAAAGAGCAATGAAACTTTGTAAGCCATTTACATCTAATAAGATTTCCATCTGGAAATGTCAAACTAGAGGAAGAACATATACAATTACAACCTACCTTCATTTGCTTACCATTGCTGTTACATAACCCTAACCAAAATCAACTTGAGGAGGAACACATTCTTTTTCTTTACATATGTGGATTACAGTCCCCAATAAATCAGACTAGCAACTTGAATCAAGCACCTTCAGGCAGGAACTGAGGCAAAGATCATGGAGGAAAGCTACTTACTGGCTTGCTCTTTATGACTTATTTATCCTGCTTCTTCATATGACTAAGAACAAGCTGTCATGGTGTCACTGTCCACACAGTGTGCCTGGTCTCATTATCCATTAAACAATAAAATAATCCACTGTCTTTTTATAAATAAATTAAAGTTTCCTCTTCCCTGACGTTTCCAGTGTGTGTTAAGTTAATAATGAACTAGGTAGTACAATAACTTTAGCTATGTACCAAAACCACAAGGTAAACGCCTATCTCTGAAGAAAACACAGGTCTTGGTAGCAAGACCTAGGGAGATCAATAGAGACTTGAACTAGAATATTTTTTTAATGACAGCTAGTCCTTATCATACTAAAAGGTGCTATGCCAGATGATGGAGAAAATTTGTAATCAGTAGTCTTGCTTAACAATGAACCCGCAGGCAGGCAAGGTAAGCCTACTTGTGTAATAGTTGCAAGTCTGTGATTTAAGTATAAACAAGTGTTTTCTGATAGGGTTTAGTATACAGTCAACAAGGAACAAGAAATAACTCCTAAATTAAACTGTAAACTTCTTCAAAAGTACATGACTTGGGAGGTCATAGATTCTAGGACAAAAGATACTGTTATTGTTTTGCTAAATGGGCATGCTATTCCTGTTCAATTGCCTTCAAAATAACTATGATTGTGTCCATAAAAAAAGTGGTGCTGTAAACTTTGGCCACAGACATACATGTTTTTGTTGTTGTTGTTGTTGTTGTTGTTGTTGTTGTTGTTTATGTTCAGTTGTCATCTGTTACAGCAGAGACTCATAATTAGTTAAAGAGTGGTGAATAAATGACCATCCAATTCACAGCCATATTTATGACATCTTCATCATCCTCTAAGGTTCTGGAAGAAGGGGTGGAATCAGGTGAATCAGGACAAATATGAAATGATGACTTCTGGGCATATCTGTTGTTTCGTTGAAGTCACAGCAACAGTGACTAGCTGCGATCTTCAAGAGAGCTTTACAAGGCTAGCCCATAACATTCTGTATGGAAATAGGAGAGCTTAACATGTCTCTAAACCTCTAACCCTCTCTGATGACTTATACACAGTTCATGGTAGATACTGAGAGACATTTTTTTTTTAAAAATAGGTGCAGTCCCCAGTAGGCTTCTATGTTCCATTAAACTACTAAACAAGTTCTCACCCACCCATTCTGGTCAACCATAACAAAAATCATCAGGGCACACACAGACACAAAAGAAAAAAACCTAAAAGACATAAAAGCATGTCTAGTTATAAAAAGGAAGTAAACTATCTAGACTGAAAAGTAAAAATAATAATAATATTAATGAGTACCAAGGTGTGAATACAAGCAAAAGACATTATATACACATGAAATATCATAATGAAGTAGATTATTATGTATAATTTGTGAGTTCTGAAAAACATATTAAAGTGTATTGCAACATTACCTGACTAAGTGGAAGTATTATTTAAGTAAATACCTATAGAAAAGTAGCTAATGTATGAGTCTCTAAGAATGTATCTTTTAAATCCTAAATAATAAGTAAAGGCTAGGATGGGATCTCGCCATAACTGTTTTAATATATGTTATGGTGAAATGGTATTTCCACTATGATCCTTCTGTTTTATTATGTTTTCAGTTCCACTTTTTAAAAATAGATTCTTTTCTTCTTTTTCTCCTTCTTCTTCTCCTCCTCCTCTTCCTCCTTCTTCTTCTTTCTTCTTTCTTCTTCTTCTTCTTCTTCTTCTTCTTCTTCTTCTTCTTCTTCTACCATCTCATCATCATCATCATCCCCTTCCACTTGAAACATGAGAGTTAACCTGATGAAACTTCATTATACAAACTACAAAGCCCACAGTTGAGTAGCAGCATCATGACTGTGACCCACAGGATACACAACAGCTAATGCAGGTGCAACCTCCTGTCCATAACCTCAGTGACAGAGGGCTCATCCTGCACATGCCCTTTCTCTTTGCTTTCTGTCTGCATATGGCTGTGAACTAAACTCAAATCCTGAATGATATGTACAGTTTTTCATAGCATAATTTTTGTAGTAGTCATGTAAAGGATCTATCTATTGTACAGCTTCTGATAAAAGTCTCACTTTAATTTTAAAATGCTGAATCAATCATTTAATCTAAGAAATTTATTTAATGGACATAGGGTTTTAAAACAGGATTGACTAGACTGTATAACAAATATAATGCTAGGTTTGGGAACTTCCTTTTAAATACCTGAAGAGGTTTTTATTTTTTAAAATATTTTCTTTTAAAATTGTGAGTATATATGTCTGTCTTTTTGTGTATTGGTATGCTCACATTAGTACTGGTGAGGTCCTAATGAGATGATTACCCTGGAGGTAGAGCTATATGTGGTGAAAAGTCACCCAGCATTTATTTTAGCAATGAACTTGGAGTCTCAACAAGAACACTGGGTGAGGTTAACTAAAATCTCTCTAGCCTTGCTGAAGAATTTTCAGAATAAAATGGAACATATAATCTAAAGTCCATTTTGCATTGACTTGGGTCTTGTATGAGTTCTTTTACCTTGTGGTCAATTTGAATATTTGTCTATAATTACCAGAATTATTATTATTATTATTATTATTATTATTATTATTATTATTAATATTATTGTAAAGGGAATGTTACAGCCTTTTACATTTTTACCTCTTTCTGTTTAGGAAAGGGCAGCTAATAGGAAGAGTTACAAGAAAAAAAACAACAAGAACCACAACAAAAATACAACAAATTAAAACAAACAAGCAAAAAAGAGCACAGACTCCAGTTCTAGAAATAGCACAATAATCATAGGGACCTATATAATATCCTGGGAACTATTCATAAAATATTTCCTCTGATTCCAAATAAATATGAACCAAAGTTTTAAACCAAGCATATGCACTAGCTAATAAATCTCATGCTCAATGTATGTCTACTACTGAATTATCATTACTTTTTTTCCAGAACAATTTTAAACATATCTAAGATGTTAGCCTAATATATACTAGATTTAGCACTGGGATTCAAACCCTGATCATCTAATATCCAACCGTGTGTTTGTAAGTATCTCAGAAGTCTTCCTACAATGCTATTGGTCTTGAGACCTTGATATTTATGCCTATTGTTTGGAAGTCAAAAATTACTTTTGAGAGAATATTTTTTTCTAGAAATGATTGTCCAAGTTCACACAACTTAGATCACTTCGTTACCCATAAAAATGCTGGCCTTATATTGTGATCATCTTTATTAGAGCAGTCCCTGGCCTAAGGAATTATGAGAATAGCCACACAAATAATTACTGCATACAGAATAAGAAGTAGAGTGTTTGTTCTAAAACACTTGTGTTCATAGAGTTTTTTTTAGAAAGCCTATAGAACTGAGAAATAACAAGTCTCATAATCTGAGTTTTCCATTTCATTAGATGTTCTCTATCCTTGGATATTGCTTCATATCGAGAGCTTTTTAGGAATGTACTAGTCTGACTTTCAAATATTAAAACAAAAGAACCAGGCTAAGCCGGATGCTAATCAATATATGCCTGAATTTTAGAAATATAACATAGAGGTTAAAGACACTGATAAACGTACGTGTCACTTTATATGTCCTAATTCTTTAAAGAACTCTGAAAGTGAGTCTCAGTTAAAAATTTAAAACTGCAGTTCAATGAAAAAGTCCCTAAAGGTTGAAATAGTGTAAAAGACAGTATGAATGGGGGATGAGAACGAGGGTACTGGGTATAAAAATAAAGGAGCTACAATCCATCAGTTTCCAGAAAGTAGAACTTGACTTAGAGTATGGGGAAGTTACTTTGTGAGTCTCATCCCTATAATTTTCAGTGTAAGAAGCGACCAGATTAGAGGTCATACTGAAATGTTCTTACTAAAGAAATGATGTCCAAATTGTCACTATCAACAGATTCAACAGCAGAGATATTGACAGTAATGTTACATGATAAACTCCTCAGTGCCTTTTTGTAATCTTTAAGTAAAAGTAGGGTCAATTCTGGCTACTGAACAAGCCTCACTGTGTAGCTATGCTTGTGCCTGCTCACTCTGCATTTCTGATCCAAATCATCAAAGTTCATCCATTCTTATGCACAGCCTTCCTGCTGAGGTCCAAGGGAAAAAGAACAGCATTCAGTAAATGTTTGCAGTCAATCAGTCATGCTTTAGAAAACTAGCCAACATGTACACCCATCGTCCATCTGGGCAAAGGCTTTATCAGCTTTTAGACAGTAAATGAGTCACTCTGTAAAGCTCTTTCCAGACTAATGGTATCTCTAATTTCTCTATTAGATGAACTAGGGTATTAAGGAGTGAAATCTATGTTATTATGCTCCCAGAAATGAACTCCCCCCAAGCATACATGAGTATAATAGCTGATAAAACCTTGAAAAATACAAGGTTAAAATTGTGTTTATCTGCACCACACCATCTGTATCCCCTAACAGCTTGAGCAGGAAGGATTTGTTCCTTAAGCATTATTAGTTTTGCTAAAAATCGCCCTTGTTTTCACTACCCTGAGGAAATAAATGGCATTGTAAAAATGAAACTGCGCTTATTATAACCTAACCTATGGGCCAGTTTTTCAAAAGCAATTTGGTCATTTGACATAGTTTTCTTCCCAGTGAGAATAAATATAAATATGTGGTCTTTTCCTATTCAATTCAACTTGCCCTTTATGTCATCTTTTCTGCCATATTCTTATTTTTGGAGGAAGGGGTCAAGTCATTCAAAATATAATTGCTTTGGATTTTTAAAAAAATTCTTCATAAATCTCTCCTGGACTTGTCTGTCAACTCTAATTTTTTGCTATTTTATTAACTTACCATGCAAGAAATAAAAATGGAGACTTTCTTCGAGAGATACTGGCTAAAAGATGTCTAAGAACCTTCTATTTGTCCTAGTACTTTATATATTAATGGCAATGCTGACTTCACAATTGTATTTTCCTATACGAGAAGTGAGCAATCACCATACACATGTTTTGATTTCTATTTATTTATTTTTACAGGAAATTTTTTATTTTAATGAAATTTAGTGAAAGTAGTTTATGTATTTGTACACCTCTTCCTTCTCACTCCATCTTCTCATCTCTCTCTGTCTCTCTGTCTCTGTCTCTCTGTCTCTGTCTCTCCCCCTCTCTTTTTGTATGTGTGTGTTGTATGTGTGTGTGTGTGTGTGTGTGTGTGTGTGTGTGTGTGTATTGTGTGACATAGTAATGTCCAAAGTACTGGTTCAATATATTTACAATTAAATTTGTAAAATAAGCATTTGTTGAAGACAGACATATTTGAAAACTTCCTAGATTGATGCTTAATGAAATTACAAAATATCACAGGGTTTTGGCACCAACTAAAACAGAGTAAAATATTATTTTAAGCTATTTTTATTCTCAAATGTGCTACTGTGGTATCCTTTGAATATTGTGATTACATGCAAAGTCCTACATGCCTGGTAAAGTATGAAGAAGCAAATAGAAAAACTTCATGTGTCATATGAATACTACTGTATTCATCAGAAAAGTCATAAAGAACACTGCTAAGTTATATACTTTGGCTCGTTAGAAAGCACTGTTGTGATGGTGAAGGTTTCTTTACAGCCTTTAGTAACATGAGAAATTATGACAGACATATTCTTGAGTACTTTTACTTTGACTACAAAAGAGATGATATTCTACTTTCAAATTTTTTTACAAAGCAATAGATTATTTATTAAGTGCACAAGTGGCATTATTAGCAATGAATTAAATCCCTCAAAATTTCAAGCATATTGTTCATATGACAGCTTACTTGAATGCTTGGTTATATGTAATTATACCCCCTGGTCCCATGACAGACACCATAAAGCAGTATTATTTGTGGCAAGAAAGATACTGTGAAATACACATTATTAATAAAAACTTCAGATGAAATTTTAGTCAGCAAAGGTTTCATAAAAAACTAGGTCAAGTGTTCTAAATTTCTTTTTACTACTTCACTTGGGAGAAGATTTAGATATTCTTTAATTTTGTCACTCAAAGATATGAAAGTGGATAATTCTTACTAGCAGAGCAAAGTGTTTGATAATTTCTGCAAACATGTTGGATTGATTGTTAAGTAAAGTGATTTTCTCAAGATTAAGTAGTCTCAGACAATTCAAGAAGGTTATATGTACTATAAAGATATATTATTTAAATAGATAATTTCTGAAAGGAAATAATATGTCTGAATTATTCAAATTCACACACATGCACATGCATGAAGGCACAGATTTTAATGGATATCACTTGCTCTGGCAATACTTTTAACGAGCATAATAGACCCTCTAATAAACACCCCACTACTAGGCATGAGAACTTTCCCAATTTGTCATGGTATTAGTTCAACAGATTCCTAAACTGACAGACCAATTTGTGTTGGCCTTGTTGGTGGCTTCTAAGAGACTGAAAGTACATCCTTCTTTCTTTCTTTCTTTCTTTCTTTCTTTCTTTCTTTCTTTCTTTCTTTCTTTCTTTCTTTCTTTTTTGACTTTCAATTTTTTATTAGATATTTTCTTCATTTACATTTCAAATGCTATCCCAAAAGTCCTCTATACTCCCCACCCTGCTCCCTTACACACCCACTCCCACTCCTTGGTCCTGTTGTTCCCCTGTACTGGGGCATGAAAAATTTGCAAGACCAAGGGGCCTCTCTTCTCCATGATGGCCAATTAGGCCATCTTCTGCTACATATGCAGCTAGAGACATGAGATTTGGGGGTACTGGTTAGTTCATATTGATCCTTATTTCTAAAACCACTACATAATTCAAAGACAAAACTCAGACAGACTCAGAGATTTGAGCTGAATCTAACTTGAAAGACTGCTTTCTTTCATCTGGCTTTCATAATACCAGAAACTAGTATAAAAGCTTGCAAGAGACAAAGGAAATAAGTAGCCCTAAACTGAAAGGAAGCCTATGAACTACAGCAATGACCACTATCGCAAAACATACCTAGAATTGCCACAGTGGTGCCCATGTTTTCCTGGTAACTAGCAGCTCTGTAATTGGACTGAAGACATACTCAATAGGAGAGAAGCTACACCTCATATTAGAAAGCTAGCAATCTATTGGAAAAAGTGTGGCCATCAATAGTAGATGAGATCTTACTACTGCTGCTGCCTTATGTGACCAGAATGATTCTTAACTTCACTTCAAAATTTATCCTTATACTGAACAATAACTGTAGCTTTTGCCTCTCATCAAGAAAGGTTTTCTTTTTTTTTTTTTTTTATAGAAAATGGAGACCACAGGGTGGTGGTGGCATATGCCTTAATCCCAGCACTTGGGAGGCAGAGGCAAGGGAATTTCTGAGTTCGAGGCCAGCCTGGTCTACAGAGTGAGTTCCAGGACAGCTAAGGCTAACAGAAAAACCCTGTCTCAAAAACAAAAAACAAAACAAACAAACAAACAAAAACATGTCTCTCTGGGCGTGGTGGCATACGCCTTTAATCCCAGCCCTCGGGAGGCAGAGGCAGGAGGATTTCTGAGTTCAAGGGCAGCCTGGTATACAGAGTGAGTTCCATGACAGCCAGGGCTATACAGAGAAACCCTGTCTCGAAAAACCAATTAAAAAAATGGAGACCATTCCAAAAAATTCATAACTTCATACAATTCAGAGATTACTATTTAACTCACGTCATCAATATGGCTGCCTAAACCAGAACCAAGCAATGACCCTATCAGTAATATATATACATAGAAGTGAGAAATTTTACTAAACAGGAAAAAAAAAAAAAACGTATAAGAGATTAATGAGTGATAAGAGGGAAAATTAGTCTTCCCTGGGAATGAAACCCTTAATTACTTATCTAGTACAATGTGGTCAGACATGGGCTGAACAGGCTGTAGTGTGTGTGTGTGTGTGTGTGTGTGTGTGTGTGTGTGTGTGTCTGTGTGTGTGTCTGTGTGTGTGTCTGTGTGTGTCTGTGTGTAAAACAATAATTTATTGAAAAAAAGAGGTCATTACTTTGAGAGGGAGTGGGTCAACAGGTTGAAGGGAAGGAACATGGAAGGCATTTGAGACGAGAAATTGAAGGGGAACAGATGTAATTGTGTTCTAGTTTAAAAAAATAATTTAGAATACAAATAAAATAGAAAAAGTTCAAAATTAGCTTTGCTTTCATAGAGAGAGTAGAGAAATAGTCACTTTATATCACTAGAAAATAGTTCTTATAAAATTAAAAAAGTACTTATAGAAATACCGAAGAAAAAGAGGCAGGTAAATATATAGAGATTCTAGTATCACCATACTAAACACTAAAACAATGTGATTTGCAGAGTGTTTTATTGTCTTTTTTAATCCTACTCTTTCCATAATAATATGATTGAAAAATGCATTATTGCTCCCTCTCCTACATGCTTACCACTGGTGGCAAATCTTGATTTTCCAACATGAATCCTTCTGGAGTCAACGAAAAGCAAAGATCTGGACAATGAGGGAAGGGACTCATCTAATTCTGGGCCACCAAGGCAGCCCACATAAACAAACATGAAAGAAGGAAGCTTTGGCTCTTCGTCTGCTTTCCCTCACTCTTGCTGCCAAGTTTATGTATCATGCTACTGAGTCATTACTTTTCTGATTGCATTAAAACCTATTTCTATGGAATTCTAATATAGATGAAATCCCAGCCATCACCTCCACCCCCAAGGATGGAACAACTACTAGATTTTTGGCTTTTTCTTTTGCAGACAGTAACTATCATTCTAGTGACACCACAGCCTGCAAGCCACACTCATGAATCTATCTTTAATATATAGACATTGATTATATCAATTCTGACTTCTAGAGAACCTGGACTTACAGCTAACCCATCAAGTAAATTGGGTAAGAAAAACAAAACAAACAATCAAACAAAAAACTTTAATACAATGGTAAGATTACAGAGTATAATAGGGAGGCTATTATAAGAGCGCCTGATCATTACTTGCCAGTGTTAGACAGGAAAAAAAGCTTAATCAGTGGCCTGTGTCATTCCAAGGAAAATACAACCTTACCTAAAAGGCACATACATAATTAAAGGCACTGACCACCAGAGACAAGATGTTGACTCATCTGAGTGTAGAGAGAAACTGGATTGTAAATAAAATCCTGCTTGAATCTACTCATCTGTATTCTGTCCTAGTAGTGTTCTCCACTGTGATTCTGAGCTTTTTATTTAGAATAGAAAGTCTGAAGGTGAAGCTCAGTGATAAGTGTTTGCCTTGTATATGCACATCAGGGTAAATAGAGCATCATGAAAATAATCATTATCATTATCATCATTATCAAAGAAAACAATAGCTAACCTTAACAACTCAAGTGTTTTGTTGAAGCATCTTATATGCATTACTGCTCTTAAAAGACACTAATGAATTATGTCACAGATACCTATGTATGCATCTGTGCATCTGTTGGAAATATGCAAAATATATGGTATGGAAGAAGTAGTATCTTCTAGAACATGTGTAAGTCTTTGAAACTGTTTATCCTTGAAAGGCAGGTACATCGATTCCCTATATTGAGATATGATGTACAGAAAATGGTAATTAACCTAGTCAAGGTGAATCCATTGGCACTCTTGATGAGGGCAATATCATTTAGATTTAGTTAGCTAAATCCAATGTAGCCGGGGGTATAAATGTGCTTATAGAGTAGTGAATAATGGATCTGAATTCATATTGAAAACTTCTATTTGGAAGAAACACAGATATGGTATTAGAAAGAAAAACTGTCTTGAAAGGACTGAATTTTTCATAATTTTTTGTTTCTTTGATTTGCTTATCTCATATATAGCACACTAGTACACAATTTCTTCCTTAAATAACTTATAGACACCACGATAGACATTTTGCTCTTCAAATAATTTAGAAAAAACTGAAAAATTTTAGAGTTTATAAAATGAAAAGTCAGTATTGCTTATATCCCAGCTTTCTTTCTAACTCTATATTCATTGACAAACTGCAGAGTCCATTTTCATCATTATATCTATTACAAAGTGAAATGAAATCTGACATTTTCATAGTAACATTACTGGGTAGAGAGATTCTGAGATCAGTTGGGGGAGGAGAACATATAGCATAAGAAATGAATGAGCTGAAAACATTTCAAAATTTGCATACAATTCCTTGCTCTATTTTGAAAATCAGAACCACATGAGTTGTTTTGAACAAATTAAGCCATCTATTTTTTTTTTCATTTTTTTATTAGTGTAAAGTTGAATGTCGTGATATGCATTCTGATAATCTGTTTATGATGATTTAATTTTCTTCTAAGGCCTCTCATTCAAAAATATGTTTTACATTCCTTTTCCTAATAGCTTATTTTTTTCCCTTTTCCTTTATATTTTCTATGTGATTTTGAGCCCTTCAGAAGATTAGTATGGTGGCTGAGTATGAGTATAACTAAATGAAACATAGTTTGTGATCTATCTTTAAACACTATCTCTCAAAGTCTCACCACGGTTGCTATAGCCACAGATAAGTACTACTATTGTCAATTCCCTGCAGATATTTTGATTAGGTTCCTCCTGACTTGAAGGCACAGAAGGCTTCAAAGGTCAATGGGGTGAGAACTAAGGCCCAATAAGACTTGAGAGGTCTGTGAAATAAGAAATTGGTGGAAATCCTTCATTTCCCTGCTATTCAGCACAATTCTGCCTTCTACTGTGCTAAAGGCACCATCAGTTTGAGTAATGAGACTAACAGTCAACACAAGATTAATTACTTCAAGTCAAGTGTCTTTCAGATTAGAAGGAGCCTTAGATGGATTAACTACAAATTTCATAGTATGTGGCACAGAAGCTTGGAGAACAAGTAGAAATAAATGTACTCAGCAGAGACCACACCAGACACATTTCTTTGTCATATTAATGCTAGATATAAATATCCATAACTATTAAATTTAAAAGTATCATCTTTGAATAAGAGACTAATGTTGGGAAATCATGGAACTATAGAATGTATTAAGTAGGAGTTCAAGGAAGGGAATACAAGTTTGTGGGGATACTTTAGTCCAGAGAATTAAGTAGCTTCCTCTCACACATTTACTGTCTTTGATGGGTATGTAAATGAGTCAAAGAAAAACCCGCAGATGAAAACATTTCATTTTTCTGTAAGTTTTATAAAATGGAATTCATTACATATTTATTGCTAAAAAATCACTTTAGATATATTATTTAAATTGATTTTACAAGAAAGTTATTGATAATTTTTTTTTTTTTTACTGAAAGCATGCTTTTCATACAAAGTATTTTGATCACACATTATCCTTCCTCTGGCTTCTCTCTGATCCTCACCTCCTCTCCTTTCACTCTCTCATTTCACTCCCTTTAGGAAAAAATAAATAAATAAATTAAAAAAAAACAATTAGGCAAATAAAACAAAGATACAAAAAAAACACTTTATTTAAATATTGGTTAGGAAATTAGGAAAGTATACACACACACACATGTAAATGTATATGTACATGTATATATGTGCCAAGGGACAAACTCAAATTACCAGTCTTAGAAAATATCTTTACATGCTGAGCCACGTCTCCAGCTCTGTCTGATTTTGACAAGGAATCTAAATCTACGGCCTACGCTGGCTTCAGCTTGCCTCAGCTTTCCAAGTGCTACAAGTACTAAGAGTCATCAATGTGCCCACATTGTTGTATGTCCTAATTTGCCATAATTATCACTTACTCTCTTTTAGATATAACTGTTCAGGCATCTCTCTTTCCAGTATCTTACTCAGCAGGGAAGAAATTTCCTCAAGGAGCCCAAAGTGTTTTGTCTAATGGATGGTTACAGGATATTTCTCAGGAAGTAATATGGATGAATTAATATTCTACCAAACTAAATAACCAGAGACTCTACATACTAGGAAAGCTAAGAGCGACTGTATTACTGCCTTTGCTATTCAGATTGCACTTCTTAGAGTGTGTGAAAGTTATACAAAAAATTGAAGTAGTTGTGACATAATTCATGTTAGTGAAAATAAATTGTCTGCTTATTCCTTATGTCAAGAGCCCGAGTACCCAACTGTCTCAAGAATGCTGGGGAATAAACGGCCCTTAAATTTTTTTTCAAGTTTATGGATAATAGCTCCTTAGAAGGTAAGATCCTGTTCCTGAAATAACCACATACTGTAGATACAGGGAATAGACAAGTGACCCTGGAACTGAGTTGGAAGTTTTCTCCTCACTGGCTGATTCTGATAGTACAGGAATGTGCTATGCAGATGGGTGGGAGGCAAGAGCATCAACAATCTTACCTTTTGTTAACCCAGTATAACTGTATACAGACCTTCTGGGCATGGTATTCTCACTGGTACAAGATTGCCATGAATGGAGAAATAACCAACTGGTTTCTGATTGGAACTGAAGCCTATTGCTCAGGGGAAAACAAAACAAAACAAAACAAACAAACAAACAAACAAACAAACAAACATGTGTCTTGTAATTTAACCCTGGGTCAACAACCTATGGCTAGGAACTTTTAGGCCTATTGGGCAAGTTACAACTGATGTTATTCTAAATGAACATATTTTCACATTACTTTTTAAATTGTTATGTTTATATAATTGAAATTGTGCTGCTCTCAAGAGAAGCTTATTGTTATAAAGAGTAGTGACTAATAAAGAGTCATAACTAGTCAAAGCATGGAGAACTACTGACATCTGAGTATTCAGCCCTATGGAGGATGTCTATAACACCTTGTAAGATTTGAGGCACTTTTCCGAATGTGAGAAAGGGGTTTTTTAAAATATTTTTAAAATGTAAAATACTTTTGAAAATTCCTAAGGCAAAGTAAGACTTCAAATACTTTGAAGTCAGTGTTTAGAGAATAATTTTTCATTGTTAAAAACAACAACAACAACAACAACAACAACAACAAAAACATATTCAACCATCTCTTTGGACTAGCAGCCAACAATGTAAATATCTGTTTTCAATGTTTTTAAATCTCCTCAACACCACAATTATCAGCACTCTGCCATTAGAACTAAAAGAGACTGAATGGTGGAAAATAGCAAACTGTTGTGGGAAATATTAAAAAAAGAAGGGCCAGAAGGCTTCCTGCACTACCAGCGGACCACCTGGCTCCAGCCTGGTGTTCCCAGCTCTGGCTCCCTTGATTCCATATTCCAGTAACCAAGTTAATCAAAACTCTTGAAGCTAATAATTAGCTAAGTGTATATGTGTCTCTTCACTATTTTGTCTTTATCCCTTTTTCTACCTACATAGGAGTAGATACATTCTCTGTAAAATATAAAAAATAAATATCATCTAAGTTGTCTGAGAAGCTATAACCAACAACAAAATTATACTCTAGGGACAAAATATAGAGAATCAATCATATTAAGTAAACAAAAATTGATCTTCAGAATATTCTAGAAAGTTGTAGGTGATAGACAGGATGGCAGATTAGATTTGGAAGTATGTAAATCAAATGTCCTATAATTATAGTTATTTTTAAACATCTATATACATATTTTAAATGGTACTGTATAAAAATATTTATGCATTCAACATGAATTGAATGCAACTATTTCATTATATTAAGCATATATTTCTCTTTTGTCCTATATGGTTAAGAAAAAAAATTTCAAAATACTGGTACCAAAATATTGCTATTTTTGAGTCAAATCTTGCTTACTACTAAATTACCAATCTATACTTCACACATTTCTTATGTGGTCCTGAAGTTGTATGCTTCAATTATTTTTAAAGCATTGTCTATCATGATAGATTAACATACTAAGAGTAGAAATATGCAACATTTACTAATAATAGAATTTCATCAAGAGATGTGTGCAAAATTGATTTTTCTATCAGGCACTCAGCCTGTTTGCAAATTCACACCCCTACTACATAGTCTGAAATTTCAGCTGAATGATGTTTTTAATTTACGTTTCTCCATTTCTAAGCATCAGCTGAAGATTACGACTACACATTACAATTACTGCTAGGCCTTATCTGTAAATGAAATTTGAAAACATGATGTGAACAAAATGTCCTGCCACCAGAAGCAGAAACACAGCTCCTCCTCGCCTATCATGCCATGTGTCAACATGCTCATCCATAAGAAGAAAGAATACACCTTGAGAAAATAATTGGATTAAACCTTATCAACACGACTAACATTGCCTATTTTTGTGTAACATTCAAATACACAAAAACATTACACATCTAATGTACATGTCTGGGAAGCATATCAGAGCAATATTTTCAACACACAGGAACAAGACAAGGTTCTGTCTATATCTTTATTTCTGTCATATAACATTGAAAGAGAAAGAACATCTTTGCAGTGGTTGCTCTTCATGTTTTAAATATAGTACACCATTGGTTAAATTCTGTAAATAACTACATCAAATAATTTTAATGTATTCAGATAACATTCCAGCTCGCAGAGTGCTAACATTGTCTTCTTCCTCCATACATATAACTTAATCCAGTTCTTTTACAGGAGGTCTTAAGAAACATGGATACTCTGCTTTTGTTTTGTGACCTTGTTCCCTGTTCAATACTTAGATAGGGAAAAAGTGTAGGATAAGATTAAAAAGAGACAAAATTTAAAGAAATTAGACTTAACATTCAAAATGAATATGTTAAAGTACAATTTACTTTAGTGTTGATCTATCAAGGGATATAGTCATGACGCTTGCAGTAAAGAAAGCAGTGAAGATAGATGTATCTTGGTTGAAATCCAAGGTCTCTGATGCACTTGCTTGACATTCAAAACATTAAAAAGATATTAAAATGTCTTCAACTATCCTGTCTTGACTACTCCAGAAAATATAATAGTCTTCAGAATGAAATGAAAAAAAAAAAATTTACACTCAGTTTCTACTTTCACACTTATTAGATATTTACCTTTGGGCAATTCATACATTTCTTCTTTTCTTAAAAAAAATGTTCATATTACATTATATTTATTTATTTGGACTTTGTGTGTATGTGTGTGCAGTTGTATTTGCAGAATGGACAGGTGAGATAGATAGATAGATAGATAGATAGATAGATAGATAGATAGATAGATATAGATAAATAGATAGACAGATAGACAGATAGACAGATAGATACATTGATAGATAATAGATAGATAATAGAGAAAGCAACTGGGAGTATGCCTACAATGACAAGAATGAATGGCTAGTATGAACTTGCAGAAGTCACTTCTCTCCATTAATATGTGGGCTCCCAGGCCTTAAATTCAGGTTGTCAGGCTAGACAACAAGTGCCTTTAAGTGCTAAGCTATATCATCAACCTGAGTTAGACATTTATGAACTGAGTTTTGTCTTCTTTAAAGTACTATTACCCTCTAGAAGAAATAAATGAGATGATAGGAATGAAACTATCTGTGGATTATAAAATAGTCCATTATATGAGGTATATTGTTATGACAGCATTCACTGAGTACCTCCACAATAATAGAAATTGTGCTTTCTGCACAATATGTCATGAAGAAAAGCATTATGTAGTGTGAAACGCATACTATCAAGTATTATATATTGCTCAAGGGACATTTTCATGAAAACATGGCACTGCTATTCTTTCAGTGTCAAATGCATCATTATGGCTGCTATATAGAACACCATTATTTGGTAGATCTTTCACAAATTTCACATATAATGAATATACATAATTTTTCATTTTGAAGTAGAAATGCAGGGTTTGGGTTCCTTATCATTGAAATGGTTTAGAATTTATTGCACAAATAAACTTTTATCAAGGTCTCTGTACCCTTGTTTAGACAAAGCTTAGAAGCCCTGGTCAAAAGTATTCCATCATGGCTGATGAACTGTGGAAAATGCAGTGGGAGGAATCTGGTGCAGTTCAGAGTGAGTAAATAGAGCTGTCTAATCTGGACTTCCTGTTGTGCAATGCAGGTAGACTTTGCTCTGGTGAGACAGGAATAAAGCCAGGTATATGCCTGTGTTTCCACAACTAGAGAAGCAGCCTATAGACAACATTATTGAATCAGAGACCCATTCCCAGGAGGCACCTGTTTATCCTAAAAATGCTTATAAAAATGTAAATTTCCAGGTATTCTGATGTAGAGCGACAGATTAGTGACAGAGACATTTTTTTTTTTTTTTTACTTTTGTGCCTTTGATAATGATTTAGGTAGCAAGCAAAATGTTCCATATCATATAAGGTAGCCAGCTTGACATATCTACTTTCAGAAACTCATTCACTTAAACATTACATGTGTGGGGGTGTCTTTGGTATATTTTGTGTGTACCGTACTGCATATATTACATGCACAGAATTATCCTTACAATATGAAGTGTTTAATCACAGTAGGACAGAGGGTCCCCAGGGTAAGGAAAGGACTTTAGGTGAATCACAGACAATTCTATTTTTCAAAACTGAGCTTTGCAATAATAGAATCTGTTGGCACCAACCCAGCAATATTGTTACCGCAATCTGTGAGGTGGAATCGTCACAGGTTAGTCTGACTATACATTTGAATCCATCTTGAGAGCTTCACAAATTATGTTTTCACCGCCTATGACTCAATTGGATTGCATTCAGTTGACTGGTCATTAGGGCACTTTACATTACTCAGAGGTACTTCATATGAGACCCAGGTTAAAAAAAAATATGTTGTGAATAATTAGGCCTCTGAAGGCTATTCAGTGACCTATGCATTATTTGAATACTGTTTGTAAGAAAATTACTTTATTAGCCAGTATTTTGGCATTGTGTCTCTACAGATTTGTGAAGAAACTGAGCAGAAGGCATACACTCCTATAGAAGAGTAAATACAACACATCCACCCAGAACTAGGTGACCACAGGGGCCTTAAAAAGAGTTTTAGTAGCTGTTTCACTTAAGACAAGCGGAGTTTGCATCAGAATATTTTTAATATTCTTGCCTCTCAATAGAAACTATTGTCATGTGTGTTATTATACAGTATCAATGGCATTTCTGTTTTTGTATTTTCATATACAATTTTTATTATTTTCTTCCTTTATATTTCAAATGCTATCCCCCAAAACCCCCTATCCCCTCCCCAACCCACCAACTCCCGCTTCCTGGCCCTGGCATTCCTCTGTGAGTTCTATAAGTCAGGGCTCCCTCCACTTTCAAAGTAATGGTTAATTCACAAAGTTTTCTATTTTATTGATAATTTTATTTCAATTAAAATATATCATATATATTACCTCCCTCTTCTCTGATCCTTCCCTCAAAATAATCCCCTTTCCCCTCTTGCTTAAATTCATGGCCACTTTTACTGTGATTGTTGTTGTTGTTGTTTTTTAGAGACAGGGTTTTTCTGTGTAGCCCTGGTTGTGCTGGAACTCACTCTGTAGACCAGGCTGGCCTCTAACTCAGAAATTTGCCTGTGTCTGCCTCCCAAGTGCTGGGATTAAAGGCATGTGCCACCATGCCCGGCCTACTTTTACTGAGATTACTCTCTCTCTCTCTCTCTCTCTCTCTCTCTCTCTCTCACACACACACACACACACACACACACACACACACACACACACACACATACACATACACATACATCAACATGTATGAATATATAACAACAACCTGCTCAGTTGGTTTAGTGCTGCTTGTCTAATTTATAGCTAATACTCAGGGAACATAGAGAGGGAGGGAAAAGGTAATAAGAGGTATAGAATCAGGAAGTCTATGTTAGTGAGTCTCTAAGTAGTGAGTGTGAAGTTCTGGGGAATTGCAGGCTGGTCTCCAGTCGAGATGAGATCTGAACCCCGATGGTCATAATTCACCTACATGACACTGTAGATGTCCCCTCATTCTCCTGGAACTCCGGCCCCTGCCTAAGGTACCACCTCCCACAGCCTCCACAAGAGAAGCGTGGTCAGTGGTCAAGTAAGCAATGGCCCAAGCTTCTGACCTTCAGGCTAAACTCCTCCCCAGTAACCTAGCAACAGTAAAGACCATAAAAAGGGGTGCTCAGCCCACACCTTGCTCTCTTACTCTTGCTCTCTTGCTCTCTTACTCTTATTCCTTTGTCCTCTCACTTCTCTCTCCTCCTCCCTTTCTCTTTCTCTTTCTCTTTCTCTTTCTCTTTCTCTTTCTCTTTCTCTTTCTCTTTCTCTTTCTCTTTCTTTCTCTTTCTCTTTCTCTTTCTCTTTTCTTCTCTTCTCCTCTCTCTCTCTCTCCTACCTTCTCTCTTTCCCCTGTATTTTTATAATAAAGCTCTTACACCATAGACAGTCTCTGTCCTTCAAGTTCCGCTGAGCACTCTGGTTAGTGTTGGGACTTCTTCCCCTATTCCCTCTCTCCCACAACCCTGGTGGCTTTAGCTAAGTAGCTCCAAGGGGGTCCACAGGCAGGGCTGCCCCTTGAACACCCCCTGAAGAGTGGGATAGAGGAATGTCCACCCAGGGATGAGTGGATAGGGTAATTAGCAGCCTTCCCACTCCTGACTGACCAGAGAATAGCAGGGCAGTGGGCATCTTTCCTCCCCTACTTTCCCCAGGGCCACCAGCCCCTCCTCCCTTTTTTATTTTGTTCCTAACATGAAGGTATACTCAAAATACAGCAATAATGTGGCTCTTTAAAGGACTTCCACACAATAACAACACCAATAGACATGATAAAATGGAAGTGGGTAATCTCAAAGGACTTCCCTCTTAACAAAGCACTGTCAACTAAAGAATGCTTAAGGAGACAGTAGGTTGTCTTTACCGGGGATGGACCCCTTAAATGGTTACCCACAACCTTCTCTTTGTGTTATGCTACCAAGTTTAAAATTGTCAAGCCCTCTCAATCCTATCATATCTGCTTTGATGAGTATTTTCTCAGTGAATTAGTTATTTCCTGTCCCATGTAATATAAAGAATTTTTCAGAATGTAATTCTAGACATATACCAGATATCAAAATTAAATCAGGATCAGATAAAACATCTAAACAGTCCAATAACCCCTAAAGAAAAAGACACAGTCACTAAAAGTCTCCCAACCAAAAAAAAAAAAAAAAAAAAAAAAGCCCATGACCAGATGGGTTTAGTGTACAATTCTATCAGACTTTCAAAGAAAAGCTAATACCAATACTCTTCAAACTATTCCACAAAATAGAAACAGAATAAACACTACCCAATTCATTCTATGAAGCCACAATTACACTGAGTATTCTCCCCTGGAGATGGAAAGGTTTCTATCTAATCAGGAACTTGTCACGATTTCCTTTCATAGAGGACTACATAATAGATTTTTTTTTCTACTTCTATCATGTTTAATGTTCCAAATAGATTTTAAAAACTGGTTGAGTGCATATTATTTTAGCTTCAGAAGATATCATGTATAATTAAAAGGCATTTACCTATTATTAATTATTTTGATAACTTAAAAATGTTAATACTGAGTTGTATATTTTAAAATAAATTTTATTAGTTTAATAAAAATTAAGAACAAATTAATAAAAAAAACTAGCCTTCTGGTCTACATGAGATGAGCTAACAGAAAGTGATAGTATTTCTTTAGAATTTTTTCCACACTAGGATGAGCTGAGCTGTATAGAGATCTCTGGAGAACGAATACAGCTCTCTGAGATATTTTTCTCAAAGATTTTAGTCAGAAAATCAGTGGAGAACAAACACAGATCCTTTAGAATTTTTAATAGGACTTCTAGAATTTTTTTCTAATAAGATTACTGACCCTGGTCTGAAATCTCAAGAATTACTTAGAGAGTGAACACAGCTCTTTTAGAATGTTTTTTAGCAGCTATCCAAGGAAGGCTATCTAAAGAGTAAATATAGCTCTTTTCTAGCTTCCTGATTTTGATCAGAACAAAATAAGAATTGCTTTTAGAATTTTTCTAGCAGGATTTCTGACTTGGTTGGAAGAATAAAATATATATATAGCTTTTCTGATTTTGCTCAGAAAATCCATGAGCTATCCAGAGAGCTTTTAGAATTTTTACTAGGAGAGAGAGTTCTCTCAACCACAGAGAACTGTCTCAAGCAGGGAGTTATCTCAACCAGAGAGGTTTTGAGAACACCAAGAAAAAGCTCTCTAGAGCAGAGCAGAACTCCAAGGACATGGGTGGGAGGGTAGAAGAAGAGAGGAGAGAGAAAGAGAGAGGGAGACAGAGACAGCAGTCTGAAAAGCTGTTTCCAGCAGAATATAGGCAGCCAGCTTATAAGCAATATTTAACTTTGAGTCCTTTTTTTCAGTGCTTCCAGACACCCCTTCTCTCAGAAACCAGGACCTAGGTGAGACTGGTGTTGGCACCATTTGAAACTGTGGTACAATACTTTTACTTTTTAACAGTTTTTCTGATGTAAAAATGGACATCTCGAAGCAAACATTTAACTTCAACTTTAGGGAGAGAAAACTAGATCACAGTCCTTGCTAGTTCTCTTTTGGAAAGCTTATCATCTTCAAAATACCAGTACTAATATTTCCTTTCTGTAACTCACAGCTTGCTTTATGGTAGCTAGCCCTTAACCTTCCAAAGCAGAAGAAAATGGAAACCAAAGAAAATAATACCAAACAATATTACTATTGGTTAGAAATGTAAATGTTCATGTACAAGATTAAAGAAAATGTAGGGAAGAATGATGAGTTATTACACACATTAAAATAATAGTATTGGTAAAAGCTAATTCTGAGAGATATTTGTTTCTATAATTCTAAACTATAGGTCATTCCTGGAAGTTAATGTTTATTTGAATATTATATCTCTGTTAACATATGTTTATGCTTTTTACATTTGCATGACTAGAAATTAAATGACTAATAGAAATTGTAAAATGTTTTCAATGTGCAACAGTATTTTATGCATTCAGTTTAATGTGTTTTTATGATGGAACCACAATTTGCATTCACTGCAATAGAGCATTTCTTGAGGAAGTAATGATGTTGTGTTATAATATATTAAATATTCATTTTTAATATTGGTCTGGATCACTAGCAAAATGATTCTAAGTCTCATTTTTAACTCCTGATTATAATGTTGGTTTTTGGTTTGTGTGTAAGTATAGACTTGCCACTTTTTCTTTTGTAATATGCATCTATTCCTTCTGAGTTAAGGCAGATTCTGACACTGTAAAACTTTTATCTTCTCTAATCTCTTAGCATCATCGTTTAAGCACCGTAACACTTTATATTTTCCTAAGTTTCTTAAAATAGCAAAATCTTACATACAAAGAAATTAATAAATTTTTGTTAAATTAAAAAAATAAGTTAGTGGCAATATCCTAAATACATGGTAAAAGGGATAAGGGGGCCTGAAAACAGTTAATAGATTAATTTTGAGGCAGAGCTTTCAAAAACAGGTAGGAGTGGCATTCGGTATTTTAGGTTGCACGAAAATGAACTTGCCTAAAAATATTTTTTTCTGACTAATAATGACAAAGAACATAAAAACGCATATGTGCATATATATACACACATGTAGATAATTTCACGTATGTTTTTACTATACCAATATTTATTTGCTTGACATATTTAGTGTCTCTGTGTGTGCACATATCTGTGTATGTATGAATCAGTAAAATCCAATGAAAATGTTTGTTACCTGGAATTACAAAACACATTTGGGAAAGTTCTTTCCTGCATAAACTGAAATGTCTCTGTCATCTAAAGCGGAGATACTTAACCAGATGGAAAATAAACCATGAACTGGCAAAGAGAAACCACTGAACTTGCCCAGTCCTTGGGTAAAAAGAAATGTTTGTTTGGGGAAGAAGAGGCTAGCAGGTGTCAGGAGAAGCCTTGTGTATTTTAAGGGCACAGCAGTAGGCAGAGAGGTTTGGGCTCCAACTGCCTGGGATTCAGCAAAGAAATTTTAATTTGCGTCAGACTTTTGGGAACCACATGTTTTTGTCTCAGGTAGTTGAGCTTTGGGGTAGATAAGGGAAATAGTGACTGTCTTAGTTTGTGTTTCCATTGCTCTGAAAAGACACTATGGTCAAGGCAACTCTTATAAAGGCGAGCATTTAATTAGGGATGGTTTAGAGGTTCAGAGGTTCAGTCCATTATCATCAAGACAGGAACATGACATTGTTCAGGTAGGCATGGTGCAGGAGGAGCTGAGAGATGTATATCTTCATCTGAAGGCTGCTAAGAGGGGAAGGGCTCCCATGTGGTTAGGAGGAGGATCTTAATTCCCATGTTCACAGTGACACATTTTCCCCAACAACATTTAATCCTACAAGGCGATATACTTCCAAATATTGCCACTCCCTGGGCCAAGCATATTCAAACCACCATAGTGACTATCCTGGTAAACAGAAACTCCACTTTGAGAGAATCCTGAGAAATTCTGAGTCTCTGTCCCTGTTCCTCCTTTTCTTCCTCCTCCTCCTCCTTTTCCTTCTTCTTTTTCTTCTCTCTCTCTCTCTCTCTCCCTGTCTCTCTCTCTCTCTCTCTCTCTCTCTCTCTGTGTGTGTATCTGAGTGTCTTTTTGTAACTGTTCATTCATGTTTCTGTTCAAATGTCTGTGCTAAAGGTACAACTTAGTAAAGAGTACTGGTCAACCTTCTCTAAGGTGTCATACCTAGTTAATCTAACCCTAACTAATACAAAACAAAAGCATAAAATAACAAAATGTTCAAGTTCCTTTACTGGGTTCCGACTGATAAAATGAGACTTGAATTAAGAAATACTCTCACTTCAAATGAAATTCATAGTTAAGATGAAGTTCAGCATGTACATAGAGAGATATTATAGGGAGGATGAGGGAAAAATCAGTAATATAAGGATATGAGAAAATGAAATCAGAAAGAAATCAGGGTTAGAGAGTATGAAGCATGATGACTGTGCCAACAGAGGAGCTAGCATGCAACTGGCAAGGTATAGCATGTTCAAATCCCAGAAATGTCATCCTGAGACCAGCAGGTATAGGGATAACTTCCTCTCTTTTTTCAAGCCTGCTTTGGAGCATGTAACCCAAGGACTGCCAACCAGGTGGTCAAAGGTCATGTTACCCCAGCACCTGGAATTCTTCCCAGTGTGAATGACAAATCTCAGTAGCCTTAGCCTTCCACCAATGACTTTGCCCACCCTAGATATTCTCACCCCTCCTCCAAAACTATATAACCCTTGGCTAATCTCAAATAAAGCAAATATGTTCAAACCTACCTCAAATAAAAATGCACACACACACACACACACACACACACACACACACACACACACTAAGACTACATCAGAGTGCTATTTCTTTGAAGCTCATTGGAAATAGCCTTCTCCTCAAAGAGATGCCTGTTCTAGACTTTGCTTCATCCTTGCAGCCTGGTGTGTGGCATCAGCATACCCTAATGGGAAGAGAGCAGAAGACTCAGAACAATAGCATTGTCTCAGACCCCTCTTTGCCCCTCTTGTCCTGGTGTACAACACTGTCTGATGCCCCAGAATGAAGAGGCAGATTGTGGACCCAGCCCATTCTTGACTTTGCCCTGTCCTATGTGAGCTGTCATACTAGTGAGTAGTGGCGGAACACAGTACCACAGAGAGATGGCTCAGGGGTTAAGGAGCATTTGCTGCTCCTCAAAAGGACTGGGATTCAGTTCTCAGTATTCCCATGTCTCCTCTCAATCCCCTTTAACTCCTATTCCAAGGTTCTGATTCCTTTGGCTGGTCTCCCTGGACAGCAGGCATGCACACTGTGGACTAACATACATGCAGACAAAACATCCATAATAATAAAAACAAAATAGAAAAAGTCTAGACTCTGGAAGGGTATTAAAATAAATTCACAATAATAAATAAATGAAAATAGAAAATAATCAATAAAAAATTTTAAAAAGCAAGACACACAGTTTGTGCACACTAAGCTGAAAAAGGAATACTTGTGTAATTTTCATTTTTTAAAGGTGATCATCTCCCTTTACAACTCAGGGTGACTTTGAACTCACTATTGTATTCCAGATTGGCCTTGAGTTCACCATTTTCTCACCTCAGTCTCTTGAATGATGGATTAACAAATGTACATTGTGCTGTGTTCTACAAAGGGCCAAATAACTTTATTGGGTAAAGCCATCATTAATATGATAATTATACTCTGAAAAAATTGTGCAAACAGAGCTTTCTTGAAATACTGAAGAACTTTGAAAAGAGAAAAAAAGATGTTTTAAAATAATATGACTATGGAGTAGGGAAGATAGTTCAGACAAGAAAACACTTGCCTATCAAGCACAAGAAGGTGAATTTTATCAATAAAATCCTTGGAAAGGTGAGGTCAGAGAGAACTTGTTTGCAATCTCAGCATTTGGGAGATGAAGCCATGTAATCCCTGTGGACTCTCTGTCCAGCCACCCTAACATGATTTGTGAGTTTCAGGCTAAGTGTCTTAGTCAGGGTTTCTATTCCTGCACAAACATCCTGACCATGTTGCAAGTTGGGGAGGAAAGGGTTGATTCAGCTTACATGTCCACACTGCTGTTCATCATGAAAGGAAGTCAGGACTGGAACTCAAGCAGGTCAGGCAATAGGAGCTGATGCAGAGGCTACGGAGGGATGTTCCTTACTGGCTTGCTTCCCCTGGCTTGCTCAGCTTGCTCTCTTACAGAACCCAAGACTACCAGCCCAGGGATGGCACCACTCACAATGGGACCTCCCCCTTGATCACTAGTTGAGAAAATACCTTACAGCTGGACCTCATGGAGGCATTTTCTCACCTGAAGCTCCATTCTCTGTGGGAACTCTAGCTTGCATCAAGTTGACACACAAAACCAGCCAGTACCCCAAGGAAGACTCTTTCTCAAAAACATGGTAAATATCCCCTAAATATTGATATCTAGGCTCATTGTCAAGTTCCCCCATGCTTATGCACACATGTGTGCCCACAGAAACACACACACACATACACACACACACACACACACACACACACACACACACACACACACACACATACACCTGACACACACATGCCAAAACACCAACAAAAGACTTTGTTAAGCAATTGTGTATTGAAGTATTTTGAGATCAAGCTACCCGAAGTGTCTTCTAACTTGAATTTCAAGGTTTTAGTCATTACTTTCATTAACTTTTTTCCACTGGTGTGATTCCTTAATATAACTTTACATACTGAAACATGGTCATTAGCATTGAAAATTACTTTTGGAAACCATCACTCAGTGCCACTGAAGAATTTTAGATAATTGGTAAATCAGGCATTGCTGCTTGTATTCTAAACTTTCTGTCAAAGACCTGTGTGCTAAAGACTGAGCCACCAGCTTGTTGCTGATGAGAGTAAGTGCTAGCTATAAGAGGCACAGTGCAATGGGTTGGAAAGGACTTTAGGAGCATGACTCAAAAAGGGAGATATTGGAACCTTACTCCATTTCTCTGCTCCTTTCCTCTGATTGTGGCTATGATGTGAACAGCTTTGTTCTATCAGTTGTACTTAGCTACAGTGAGAACTTACATCCTAGGCTTAAGCAATAACATACCCACCTGCATTAGGTCAATATTATTTCAAAGTTTTGTTCTGTATTGTGAGACCATTAGGAAATCATTTTAAAAGAAATGCAAAATGGATTGACTTTTCTCTGTAGCCCACATGGTTCTTTAATTTGCAATACTACTGCCTCAGGATCTCAAGTAATGGGGGTTACAGGCCTTCAATATCAGGACTATCTTCTAAGATTTTATTTTGAAAGCCTAATTTTAAGGACTTTTTCTCTTCATTTAAGTTAAAGTGTCATAATTCACAAGGGTTTCCAATATATAAAAAATATAAAACTCAAAGTAAAATATTTTCCAACTCTGTTATCTAAGCTTCAGAGGTGCTAAAGATAAAAGCAAATTATGCTTGGGTGTTCAATTTGTGTATTTGTTTATAATAAGCAATAATGTAATTATTTTAATATAATTGTATTAATATTAAAATTCTGACATTAAGAAAATATAAATGTAAAGGAATAGGATGATTATGATCAATTCTGGGAGCTTCTGAGCAGGAAGGACTGTTACACACTCAATATGAGGATATATACAATAGCTAGAAATCAGTTAATATCAAACAGTCTCATAAATCTCAGTGGTTGTTTCACTGACCAAAGGTGATTTTAATGTCTTCCATAGAGAAGTATCCAAAGTCACAGGAAATCATTAAAGTCTGAGCTCTGACAATGCAAAACTGAAACCCTTGCCTCAAAGAAAAAACATATTTTCATGAAGAAAAACAAATAACAATCACCTTCAAACAAAAATATCAGTTACCCAAAATTCTGTGTTTTAGTTGGAACAACACTTGGATGGAGTTTATAAAAGTAAGATAGCAAAGAAAGTCATAAACAGTGGTACTCTTCAAATTAATTGGAGGGGACATCAAATAGATGGGTTGTAGCAGAAGGGGTACTTCTCTCCTGTAGGTCTAATGCTATCTGGGAGCATTTTTAGCCCTTTGACTGGTCTAAACTTAGAATCTGTACATATATTCCAAAAGATTTACTCAATGTTTAGAAAAGACATTAGGGCATATAAAGAAATGTACAATAGATGACTGTGAAGAGGGTAGAAAGATGACGCCAGATAATTGGTCTCTTATCTTTCAACATTCTAGTCTTGCCACACCATTAAAATTCTGATCAATCAGGCACAATGTTGGTCCAGGAATTGTTATTCATAAAATTTTAATTAATCATAAAATTTAGCTTATCTTGCTAATTCTGTTTACTCCTTTGCTTTCTTTTTTCATGCTGGCCTTGCTCTGAATTCCATAATTAGCCTAGTTTGGTCTTAAACCTGTCTCTAGTTCAGCATCCAAAATGATGTAATTCAACACTCATACAATTATGCCTGCCTTCAAAATTAAGTCTAAAGTAGCAGCAAACACAGATATTGTTCACCTCTGAGCCCCACAACACTGAGGATGCTTTAATAAAATTTCCTTTCTTATTTCCAGGTTTTGTGTGACCATTTCTATCATATTCAATTACGAGGTAAAATGGGTTTCTATGTATATTTAAGAAAGCATTCAAACTTCTATTGTGAACAAGCTTCATTCTATTTCAATCTCAAGGAATCACCAACAAAACAACAATGTACTTCATGTACATTTTTAAGATTGCTGTTATGAATATCATATATGCAATTGGTGCTATATAAGAGCACAGAGACATTTAATGGGACTTGTGCAACCTACTAGTGTCTAGATTCTCCTCCAAATATGACTCTCCATCACTCTTCAGTCATCAATTACCAATAGCTTCCTAACTAGGGCTTGACCTCAGAAGTCCCTTTCCCATCAATTCTAGAAGTCATGAAACAAATGGATTTAATAGATATCTACAGAACATTTTATCCTAAAGCAGAGGATATACCTTCTTCTCAGTGCCACATGGAACCTCTTCCAGAATTGACCATATAAATGGTCACAAAACAGGTCTCCACAAATACAAAAATATTGAAATTATCCCATGCATCCTATCTAACCATCATGGTTAAAGCTGATCTTCAATAACAACATAAATAATAGAAAGCCAACATTCACGTGGAAACTGAACAATACTCTACTCAATGATCCATTGGTCAAGGATGAAATAAAGAAAGAAATTAAAGACTTTCTAGAGTTTAATGAAAATGAAGCCACAATATACCCAAACTTATGGGACACAATGAAGGCAGTCCTAAGAGGAAAACCCATTGCCCTAAGTGCCTCCAAAAAGAAGCTAGAGAGAGCATACACTAGCATCCTGACAGCATACCTAGAAGCTCTAGAACTAAAGGAAGGAAATTCACCCAAGAGGAGTAGACATCAGGAAATAATCAAACTCAGGGCCAAAATCAACCAAATAGAAACATAAAGAACTATTCAAAGAATCAACCAAACCAGGAGCTGGTTCTTTGAGAAAATCAACAAGATAGATAAACCCTTAGCCAGACTAACTAAGACCACAGGGACATTATCCTAATTTTAAAAATCAGAACTGAAAAAGGAGACATAACAACAGAACCTAAGGAAATCTAAAACATCATCAGATTCTACTAAAATAAGGATATACTCAACAAAACTAGAAAACCTGGATAAAATGAACAACTTCCTAGACAGATACCAGGTACCAAAGTTAAACCAGGATCAGGTTAACGATCTAGACAGTCCCATTTCCTCTAAAGAAATAGAACCAATCATCAATAGTCTCCCAAGCAAAAAGAGCCCAGGACCAGATGGGTTTAGTGGAGAGTTCTATCAGACCTTCAAAGAAGACCTAATTCTAACTCTCCTCAAAATATTCCACAAAATAGAAACAGATGGTACTCTACCCAATTCATTCTACGAAGCCACAGTTACTCTGATACCTAAACCACACAAAGATCCAACAAAGAAAGAGAACTTCAGACCAATTTCCCTTATGAATATCAATGCAAAATTACTCAACAAAATCCTCGCAATCCGAATCCAAGAACACATCAAAATGATCATCCAACATGACTAAGTAGGCTTCATCCCATGAATGCAGAGATGGTTTAATATACGGAAATCCATCAAATTAATCCACTATATAAACAAATTCAAAGAGCAAAACCATATGATCACCTTGTTAGATGCTGAGAAAGCATTTGACAAAATCCAACACCCTTTCATGATAAAAGTCTTAGAAAGATGAGGAATTCAAAGCCCGTACCTAAACATAAAAAAAGCAATCTACAGCAAACCAGTAGCCAACATCAAAGTAAATGGAGAGAAGCTGGAAGTAATCCCACTAAAATCAGGGACTAGACAAGGCTGCCCACTTTCTCCCTACCTATTCAATATAGTACTTGAAGTCCTAGACAGAGCAATTCGACAAAAAATGGAGATCAAGGCAATACAAATTGGAAAGAAAGATGTCAAAATATCACTGTTTGCCGATGATATGATAGTATATATAATTACCCAAAATTTCCACCAGAGAACTCCTAAACCTGATAAACAGCTTCAGTGCAGTAGCTGGATATAAAATTAACTCAAACAAATCAATTACCTTTCTCTACACAAATGATAAATGGGCTAAGAAAGAAATTAGGGAAACAACACCCTTCACAATAGTCACAAATAATATAAAATACCTTGGTGTGACTCTAACTAAGGAAGTGAAAGATCTGTATGACAAGAACTTCAAGTCTCTGAAGAAAGAAATAGAAGTCTCAGAAGATGGAAAAATCTTCCATGCTCATGGATTGGCAGGATTAATATAGTCAAAATGGCTATCCTGCTGAAAGCAATCTATAGATTCAATGCAATCCTCATCAAAATTCCAACTCAATTCTTCACTGAGTTAGAAAGGGAAATTTGAAAATTCATCTGGAATAATAAAAAACCTAGGAGAGCAAAAACTATCCTCAACAATAAAAGAACTTCTGGGGGAATCACCATGCCTCACATTAAGCTGTACTACAGAGCAATTGTGATAAAAACTGCATAGTACTGGTACAGTGACAGAGATGTAGACCAATGGAATAGAATTGAAGACCCAGAAATGAATCTACACAACTCTTGATCTTTGACAAGGGAGCTAAAACCATCCAGTGGAAAAAAGACAGCATTTTCAACAAATGGTGCTGGCAAAAATGTCAGTTATCATGTAGAAGAATGCAAATTGACCCTTTCTTATCTCCTTGTACAAAACTCAAATCTAAGTGGATCAAAGACCTCCACATAAAACCAGAGACACTGAAATTTATAGAGGAGAAAGTGGCGGAAAGCTTTGAAGATATGGGCACTGGGGAAAAATTCCTAAACAGAAGAGCAATGGCTTGTGCTGTAAGATCAAGAATTGACAAATGGGACCTTATAAAATTGAAAAGCTTCTGTAAGGCAAAAGACACCCTCAACAAGACAAAAAAGGCCACCAACAGATTGTGAAAGGATTTTTACCAATCCTAAATCTGGTAGGGAATTAATATCCAATATATACAAAGAGCTCAAGAAGCTGAACTCAAAAAAAAATAAATAACCCCATTAAAAATGGGGTACAGAGCTATACAAATAATTCTCAACTGAGGAATACCTAATGGCTGAGAAGCATCTGAAAAAATGTTCAACATCCTTAATCATCAGGGAAATACAAATCAAAACAACATTGAAATTCTACCTCACACCAATTAGAATGGCTAAGATCAAAAATTCAGGTGACAACAGATGCTAGTGAGGATGTGGAGAAAGAGGAACACTCCTCCATTGCTGTTGGGATTGCAAGCTTATAAACCACTCTGGAAGTCAGTCTGATGGTTTCTCAGAAAATTGGACATAGTACTACAGGAGGATCCAGCACTACCTCTCCTGGGCAGAAAGCCAGAAGATGTGCCAACTGGTAATAAGAACACATGCTCTACTATGTTCATAGCAGCCTTATTTATAATAGCCAGAAGCTAGAAATATCCCAGGTGTCCCTCAACAGAGGAATGGATACAGAAATTGTGGTACATTTACACAATGGAGTACTATGCTGCTATTAAAAACAATGAATTTATGAAATTCTTGGGCAAATGGATGTATCTGGAGGATATCATCCTTAGTGAGGTAACCTAATCACAAAAGAAGTCACTAGATTTGCACTCCCTGATAAGCGGATATTAGCACAGAATCTGAGAATTGCCAAGATTCAATTTGCAAAACACAAGAAAATCAAGAAGAAGGAAGACCAACATGTGGATACTTCATTCCTCCTTAGAATAGGAAACAAAATAACCATGAAAGGAATTACAGAGACAAAGTTTGGAGCTAAGACAAAAGGATAGACTATCCAGAGACTACCCCACCAGGGGATCCATCCCATAATCACTCACCAAACTCAGACACTATTGCATAGGACAGGAAGAGTTTGCTGAAGGGACCCTGATATAACTGTCTCGTCTGAGGCTATGCCAGTGCCTGTCAAATACAGAAGTGGATGCTCACAGTCATCTATATGATGGAACATAGGGCCCCCAATGCAGAAGCTAGAGAAAGTACCCAAGGAACTGAAGGGGTCTGCAACACTATAAGAAGAACAACAATATGAACTAACAAGAACCCCAGAGCTCATGTCTCTAGCTGCATATGTAGCAGAAGATGGCCTAGTAGGCCATCATGTGGAAGAGAGGCACCTTTGGTATTGCAAACTTTATATGTCCTAGTACAGGGGAACTCCAGGGCCAAGAAGTGGGAGTGGGTGGGTAAGGGAGCAGAGTGGGGGGAGTTTAGAGGGAACTTTCTGGATAGCATTTGAAATGTAAATGAAGAAAATATAGAAAATATCTAATAAAAAAAAGGAACAGAGGAAAAAAAAAAAAACAATCAGATTGCTTTCTCTCCATGTACCTTGTCTGCATTCTTAAATTCACACACCCTCTTCTCCTGGCCATCAGTATTTTTAATTTATCTCTGCTGTCTCTTACTATAACTAACCAATAAGTAGCAAAAATAGACCACCATTCCACAGCCTACATTAAATGCTTCTTCTACCAAACAACTCAATCCTGTACTCAAAGCAGTAAGAATTCATTAGACAGTGACATGAATAGCAACTAGTCCTTTTCTATTGCCCATATGTACTGGCTAGGTTTGTGTCAACTTGACACAGCTGGAGTTATCACAGAGAAGGGAGCTTCAGTTGGGGAAATGCCTCCATGAGATCTAGCTGTGAGGCATTTTCTCAATTAGTGATCAAGGGCCCCTTGTGGGTGGGACCATCTCTGGGCTGGCAGTCTTGGGTTCTATAAGAGAGCAGGCTGAGCAAGCCAAGGGAA